>VWZF01006236.1:3067539-3513935 GCA_013396755.1 Sclerurus mexicanus | reverse complement strand
TTTTTTTTTTTTTTCTTGGATCTGGCTGGTGCCTGAGGGAAGGGAGAATCTTTACTTGAGCTCAGTGCTGGTGTAAGATAGATTATAAAGATTCCCTCTTGCATGCACCTCGGATGCAGCCAGCCCCAAGGCTGAAACAGGAGCCAAAGTTCAGCTGCACCTATCAGTATAGATGCATCCATTTCTTGGATGCGTTGTTGGATCCAATGCTACTGTGGTGTCTGCTGGCTCCTGTACTACATGGGTACATCTGCAAACTGGGTGCAGCCTCCATCAGGCTCCACATCACCTGGGAGCTGTTATCAAACAGCAAATAGTGCTGAGTGGCCCCAACTCCTCATCACCAGCTAGGAATGAAGATGCTTAATACATTGAGTGGCAAGACTCAGGACACGGCATTAGCGTTGCAATAAGACCTCTGGAGATGAAGATCCTGTCTGCTTTGGTTGGGATAAGGGCAGCTCTGGGCTTAAAAGCATTGTACTCTCATGAAAACTGGGTGAGGTGCCCAGCTTCTTGATTGTTTCCCCTAAAAAAATTGCTCTTGGCTCAAGAGAAAGAAATCCATGATGTGCAAATTTCATGGCTTTGTTCTTCTGAAATAGGAGGTGGTGAATAGTATATTCATGCTGGAGGATTTTATTTGCTGTGGGTATAAGATCAGGAGGGTACAGATAAAACATGCAGCTTTTCTCCTGTAGGAACTGAAATACTGTTCTCTAAAGGCACTGTCTTGGCTACTCTGGCCATTCCGTACAAAAAAAATGGCTTTGCATTTTGAAACAATTGGATTGTGTTTCCTTATGTTATTAGTTACCTGAAAATAGCTCTGTACTTCATACATGTGTTTTAATTTATCTTCCTAGGCTAGGATATTGTATTTTAGCATCGCAGCTGTATTATTTACTTCTCTTGTGTATTTTCTGACTCAGTGGTAAGATGCACGCTACACAAAATAAGGCACAGTTTGTATTTGTATTGGATTGCAGGTCCCCATACTTTTAGGAGAAAAAGCTGTTTCCCTGCCATTAAATACTTGTTATATTTTTTATAGGGTTTTAAAATTAAAACCTCATCTGGCCATTTCAGCATTGGTCACCTTCTACCTTTCTGCCTCTCAACAGAGCATTTACAAGTGTTTCTGCTGGCTTTTTCTGCCTAGCAACTTTTGTTGCAAGTAGTTTCGGGAAAAAAAAAGGTGATTTTCCGTCATAAATCCAAAGGTGCAGCAAGTCTTAACAACCTTTAGTTATCTTTCCTCAAAGCTCTCTTTAGAAAGAAAGAGCTATCTGATGTGATAAAAATGAAGACTTGGTGCTGTGAAATCACTGCATTCTGCAAACATTACTTTATTCCATCGGAATCTGTTTTTATGAAGCAAATCGTGAGGTGTCCCTCACTTCCATTCTCCGTGCTGAAATAACAGAAATGGTGGTGCCTGTGGCTGATGGCTGTGGCCTGCAAGTGAGCTCTGGGGCTTGTGTGTCTGACACTGTGGGAAGACCCAAATGAGAGGCCACTTTATCAAATTACTCTGCAGAGAATAGCCTCTTCCCTGTAAGTTTGGGATGTCTCTCTGCTGCACATGACTAATTATGTTTTGTTGCATTTAAGCAATGACATTTCTGTCACTTTCTTTGGAAGCCACTTTCATGTCTTAAGTGTTAGAGCTGTTCCAAACTTGAATTTTCTCTCTAATATGAAAGTGATGTTTCGGTTTCTTTGTCCCTGTAGATATCTTCATGAAGTATTTTCAACAAGCACTACTGATGATCCTGCAAATTACAGGAATTTAGTGGCATTTGGCCTAACATTTCATTTTTCTAGTTTCGATTTTTACAAACATTTTGAAGAGGTAAAAAGGATTATTTTTTTCTGGCTTAATCCAAAAGGAATTGGATCAAGCTTTTAGACCTTTCATATTCTGATTATCACTAATAGGCCCCCTGTCCTTGCTTTGCCAACTTGTATACCTAATTATTTTAATCTTATCTGCAATACTTGATCTGGAATACTTAATTGTATTTGCTCTATGAATTTTGCCCAAATTCATGTAATTCAGTACACAATGTGACTAAAATCTGATTTTTGGTTAGTGAATTGAGAATAAATCTGCTGGATTTATTGGAGGTCCCTAACACAGTGTAGCTAAAATCTGACTCAGATTTGTTTGTATAAGTGTGATTTTCCAAGTGCTCTACACAGATCTATTTTAGGAAGACAATATTTTAATAGTTTCTTACTTAAAAGCTGTTGTTATACGACGGGTCAGGGTGATGGTGGTTTTCATTAAACAGAAGATTGCTTTCAATGTTTTGGATTAGTTTTTGTTGAAATACTGATAGTCCAGAAGAAGAAAAAAAACATGTCACGGAGTAGAGATGGTTTCAAATGCCTTTTTGCAGACAAAATGTAGACAATGTTCTTCACATGTTATCATTTTACCAGAGCTCATGTAAGAAAGAAAGTGAGTCGGACCCTGTGACTCTTCCCTTGCCTTGTAGTTGGACTGAGAGGTCAACCTCTTTGGGGTACAGGAGCTTAGAAACCCATACAGGTGCTTTCAAAGTCCTCCATGAGGGAGATACGGAAGCTTTCCAACAACTTGAAGATCTACCTTTAGCATGGAAAACTTTACATTTCAGTGTCCATCTCTTTGCACCAGTTATTCAAGTTTAAAGCAAATTAACTGGAAATAGGGTATAAATGCCTCATTTCTGGACTCTTGCAGTTGGTATAGACTGATGAGACTCTTCAGGTGGGGACAAAGCTCAGGGATAAAACTGAGGTTTCTGTGTTTTTCTCCTTGGCAATATGGAGATGGTAGGGTTCATCCATATGGGATGTGTAAGCCATTGCATTCAGATTATTGCAGAAATGGGAACTGTTGCATTAGTGCTATAAACATCATGGATTTTTCTCTGCACAAAGTTACACATGGACTCATTGAAAGAATCTGTTGTAAAAAGCCCCCCTGGAGCCTCACCTCTGCTTCAAACTCCAAGCTGGGTGCATGAAAGCCTCATTCTTTTTGATACTGTCTGCAAGGATTTAATGCTGTCATACTCTCCTGACTGACAGTTTTCAAAGGACAGCCTCTGCTTCTTTCAGAGGTTGTCAACAGTAAAAAACTTCTTATATGTATTTACTGCTCAAGTTTTGTGGTTTGTTGGGGGGTTCAGATGCGAGACTGGAAGGCTCTAGGGAAGGTACTGCTGGGAAAATTCATCTCTCAGGGACAAAGTAAAATGTATTGCAAGAAGAAAGATGTTTCAGGAGATGTAGGAAAACTTAGGATGTTTTGATTGATGTCAGTGTTGCATATTTAAGCTGAAGATCAACTCTCATTAAGTTTAATTGGTAGGTGCTTTTGCAACTCTTTCCATTTACATATATACATTCCTGTTTTTCTGCACAGACAATATTTCCCACAAAAATACATCTTGCTTCCAAATCGTAAAATATTTATTTTTCACTAAGGGATGAGGTAGATGAATACTTTGTGAGATAAGTAGATATTTGTACCATTCTGATTCTAATAGTATTTATATAAATCAATAAAATGAACATTGCTGTTCTGTTACTCTCATTGGGACTCAGTATGTTTTTTTAAATGGGAATATTTGATTAATGCCAATATCTCCCAACCATGCGTTCATTCTTGCATCTTTTATATACCTGAAAAATGACAGCTGGAGATGGAATGCATGCTTGCAAAATAGTAATAAAACTTACAGAGAACTGTTGTTTTTCTTATCTTGGAGTGTAGCAGCTTCTCTAGACGCATGAACTGTCATGGCCTGGGATCACAGTCCATTAGAAGATAGGTTTCTGCATCTTGTTTTACTGCTGGAGATCCTTCTCTGGATTCTGGCTCACCTGTTTGGCAGTGTGGTAGTTCTCATGAATCAAGGCAACATGCTTCTGTGAAAACCCCACATGGTACAGTTTTGAGAGAGGAGAGCCAGGGCGTAATTAGCTTTGGGGTGACACATGTCAAGGGAAGAGCTTGTTGCTGTGCTTCAGGAGCTGGGCTTGCAGGGCTTTGTGGTACTTGGCACATGGTGGTGGGCCACCTGTCAGGTCACATGCCAGGCTGGGCATTGTTTTTCCCTAGACTGCAAAGCAGCCAAGGAAAAAAATGGTGCTTTTCTTCCCCCCCCACCACCCTGCAAACAGCTTCCTCTTGAGAATGGAACAGTATGAGTGCAGAAGACTAAAGGTCTCCATGATTCGCTCACCACTGGCACCTATGCTTGGTGTCAGTTGTGCCTTGGCTCAGTGGATAGGGCCATGTGGGAACTGGGATGTGGTGACTGGTTGCCTTTGCTGCTCTCCTTTAGTCCACAGACACTGCAGCCAGCATCTTGAGAAAACTGTACCTGGCACTGTGCTCCCTTCTGCTTCTGCATCAGTTTGCTCCTTTCTAGAAACAATTTTTGTTTGGACCAAGTGCAAGCTGACATCAAAGATGTTTCCACTTTTCTCAAAGGTTATTATTTTAAAGGGCAAATAATGCCCAGAGCAGGATTTTTCCATTCTGTCTTTTTTTTTTTTTCCCTCATGACAAGCTGATTGTATTTCCTGCTCTGTTTTGTTTTCCCAAACTTTCAACTGCCATGAAAACTCCCGAGTGGTTTTTGCCCAAATGCATGCAGGTGAGCTTTTAAATATGAATTGCTCTGTAGATAAATGAGGATCAGTTGCTATATTTAATTATGCAGTTTTCTGTAATGTGCCTTCAATATGCATTCATCTTATGGATAGTAATTATTCTTAGCATGCCCATCTGAGCAAGATTATGCTTTGGTAATTGGTTTTGAATCCTATATCCATTTTATTTTAAGCAACACTCTATTTAATCCTTTCTATCAATGTTTGGGGATTGAAGGTGAGGTGGGCATGTGGCATGAGCAAGAGAAGGATTTCTCTCTTTCTTTGTTAGGATGCTGCCAACCTGACGTGGTAGAAGTGGAGGGTGGTTGCTGGTGAGCACAGATGATGATGAACAGGCTGCTGGCTTGTGTGTTCTGCACATTGAGGCAGCCCAGGTGGCACAGGTGGCAGGCAGCTTTTGTAGACCCTCATGCTATTGCTGGTCCTGGAGTTGTAGTGAAAGTGTGAGTCTTCCCTCTGGTGATGGAGGACCACACTGATGATACATACCACTGTTGGTCACCTGCAATGGAAGTGTGATGATTTCTCTTTGTGGCTTTTGTGTGGACCAGTGGCCTGGCAGCCTTGGGCAGCAGGTGCTCAAGTAGCTCTTCATGCATTTGAAATAGAAGTCATGATTCTTCAGCTAAGTGCCTGTATTGCACAGATCTGAATGTAACCTGGGGAATTGGTTGTGTTTTGGCTTTATTTTCCTTTTCTATGCTTACTTGGTCTTGTTGGTCATACTAGCTATTTTATTTATGCAAATAAACTCGGAAGATGCTTTATGCAAAGATTAATAGATATCTCCATGCTCATCTCCTTTTCTCTTCAGTGGGAAACTGAAGCAGTGGTGTTGACAAGATGTTTTCATGATCCCAGTGAAGGCTTCCTGCCAGAGATAACTGGAACTCTTAATGGGGAGGAAAATAAGTAAATGCTCATGGTTTGGCTTATGACTGCTGGTAAAACCAGGTGTGGAAGCTCTTTGTATTGCCCTGATGTTTTAATAGATCCCCTCCAACTCAGCACCCTTTGCTATGCATTGTCTCAAACATGTTTGGGTGCCTCCTTAGGAGGAGATTTCTCCTTTGAATGCCCATCTGGTAACCTGCTTATTCTTCTCAGCACAATCCATCTGCAGAGCTGTGTGGAAGGACAGGGAGGAGATAGCCTTTCATTCTCCCAAACACCCTACCCTTTGACCTGCACAGCATTTTTGTAGGCACTAGACTTGAAGAGTTCTTGTACTAGGGAAATGTGGCATCCTCTTTTGGGTTGTTCCCTCAAGCAAAGGGCATTGTGTTTACACAGCACAGGTGATATGCACAGCTCTTGGGAGCCAGCTGAATTCTCTGTTCAAAGGCTGGTTGCTAAAATCCTTAACTCTCCATGAAAAAACAACCTGGTGCACTAAAACCCCACTTTAGTTCTCTGGAGGCAGAAGAGCTGCTTGCAGAGTACCCACACCACTTAATACTTCCCCTTGCACTGTGCTCACGTCTGCAACTAGTTTTGTCAAACCAGATGGATCTAAGTGACTAGTTTGCAATCCCTAGTTCCATCTGGAGTTTTAAAAACATGGCAGCTGTCACAAGTTATTACAAATGAGTGTTAAGGTGTTTTTAATTTTGAGTGGCATGATGCATCTAGCTCCTGGCAGGGAAGAAATTGCATTGTGCCAGTGAACTTTGCCATCCATGAAAGGTTATTCTTACAAGGATTGATATTCCATTTGCAGAAAAGAATTTATAATTGCCCTTGCTCATACATGAGCAGCAACAACAATATTTCTACCAAAGGAGTGAAAAGGGAGATTAAGAATTCATGTGTTCTGCTCAGGAGAGGTAAGATGGATTCATATTTGAGCATGTGGGGTTAGCTGTCTGTCCACTGCTAGAAACAAGGTCAGGAAACCTGTAAATAGAGATTTGAAATAGTCCCAATACCATGCAGCATTTCAAAGTCAGTTTTTAAAAGTGTGTTTGTTTGTTCATGTTTGCTTTTGTGGTGGGTTTTGTTTGTTTATTTTTAAATGTTTTGGGTTTTTGTTTGGTTTTGGGGGGTTTGGTTTGATTTTTTGTTTGTTTTGTTGTTTTGTTTCTTCTCATGTTGGTTTTGTGGTTTGTTTGTGTTGTGTGGTTTTCTTATGTTTTTATTTGTTTTTCTTTTTCTTTTGCTGACCACTATGATTGTCACCATTACCAGCAGGGATTCATGGGTGTCTTTGCTGCTTCAAGACATTCAGTCTCTGCAGAGGGAAGCCAAAGGCTTGCATAGACTGAGAGAAAGGGTGTTGGTTAAAAGAGTCTAGAAAGATTAAAAGAACTGTGGTGCTGTTTTGGCAGAACTGTTGGGCCCACAGACATGGCTTGTCCTCTTTCAGACTGAATTTGTTCAGTCTGATTTAGTCATGATTCTTGAGTGCAGCCTCAGCAGAAGGCTTTGCTTAAATGAATAAAGGGAGGAAGGCACTATATTATTGTCTGAGCCACTTTCCTCTTGATCACCTATTTTTGGCCCACTGATAGTGCGTTCCTGTGTGACACTGGTATAGGCACAGCTGAGAGGGTGGTTCAGATGTGGAAGTGGTGGCTGATGAGTGATGAAAATGAAGGGA
This sequence comes from Sclerurus mexicanus, assembly GCA_013396755.1. Lineage (NCBI taxonomy): Eukaryota > Metazoa > Chordata > Aves > Passeriformes > Furnariidae > Sclerurus > Sclerurus mexicanus. Next base: position 3,506,659 of record VWZF01006236.1, on the reverse strand, counting down.
TATTGCTGTTGAGATGCAGTGGTGGTCTGACTGGGTACTTGGGCCTGCTTTTGAGGGAGCAAGACTTCTTTGGAAGTAAGCTTTCCTTATGATTATGGTAAGTGAAATGGTAGTCAAGGTCTAACATCCAGAAGATGTCATGCCTATTTTATTATTTATTTGTCCCATTAGTTACTTCTGTTGGTGAGGAAAGCTGTTTTCTACAAGAGAGGTGAAATACTGGAGAGAAGTCAATGTGGAACCACATTTGAGAGCAAAGATATGGGCTCACCTGGAGTGTTTCAGCTCAGTTACAGGTGATTCAGACCTGGCTTTTTCTCCACCTGTGGAGCAGGGAGCCTAAAGCCAAATGGCTGAAATCCGAGTGATGCGAGCATGCTGCCATGCAGATTTAATGAAAACTGCATTTTGTGTCAGTTCCTTGTTGACTGGGCTTGATTCTTCCTTTCCCAGGAGGAAACTTTCATCTTGGGATTCCTGCCTATCCTGTCTTTGGGACTTGGCAAAAGTTGGATGGGCTTAAGGAGTTATTTTCCATTATGCTCTGTCCTCCATCTGAAAAAAACCCAAAAACAAAAAAACCAAACAGCAAAGAACAAAAGCATTTCTCCTTCCATCCTTTTTTTTGTTCTTTGTGAGCAAAACAAACTTCCCAAGACAGAAGATGAATTTGAGATGTTGCTAGCAGGCAGGGAGGTAGCTTTCTCATGCAAGTGTATCTTCACTGAGGGCTGAACACATGGTGAATGTAGATGCTAGCATTAGAAACAATTATTAACATCCTGGGGAGGTAAGGATGGGCAAACCAGCATGTGCTGCCTTGTCAAATCAGCATGTCATCAGCATTAGAGCCAGACAGTCTTTCATTTTTATTATGTTTGTGACATCTCTAATTTCCTTGGCATAATACACTTAATCCATAATTATAAAATAAGCAACTGGTCCTTGGCTTTGCGCTGTGAGAGTGATTCTGTGTTTTTGTTAATTTAACTTTCTACAAGCTAACAGATTGCTATAAAAAAGTCCCAGAATTTCTCAACCAGTACAGCTAATAGCTGTATTTCAGCAAAGGTCCCATGGTACATGTTGAACAATAACTACCACTCCTGTGCCACTTGCAGTTTTTAATTGAATTTCTATCCCATGGATATCACGTCAGAGCCATTCATCTGCTCCAGTAAGTCTTCTGATATTAAACAAGTTCTTCCAAGTCATTATTGTAGTACAAACACTGCTCAACGGTTCATTTGCATTGCATATACGCTGGTCTGGTGGAGGTAATGCAGTGCAGAAAATCTTGGCTTGTGTAGGCAATGCAAAGGAATTATTTGGATTAAATTATTTTACTGTACCTTTCCAGTTCTTTTCTCATTGGATCTGCTATGCCTGTCCTGCTTAGAGTGAGACACTGACACTGGAAAAATGTTTTCCAGCTGTGTGATGTTCTCGCAGCAAATCACTCCGTGTTTCTGAGATGGAGCTCTTGCTTAGAGGTTGTGACTCCTGGAACTGACTGTACTGACCCCAACCTGCTCCAGATTACCATGATGGGGGTCCAAATAGCTCCGAAATAACAAACTCTGCTACAAGCAAACAAGCAAATCTGCTTTCTGGATCCAACAGCCTTCCAGAAAGTTCATGTGACAGCCCTGGGTTTAGTACTCCCTTGTCTGGATTCAACCCGTTTCCAGTTCCCACTGCCTTATGAGCTATCCAGGAAGCATTTCAAAGCATGTAGCAAAATCCCATTTAGAGCCTGTCTGGGAACCTCAGTCTGAAAAACTCTGCCTCTTTATCTTCCTTGTAAGGTTGCAACTCTGATATTAGCTTGTGACAGCAATTATTGATGGTGTCATTAAGAATGAGATAGCATTCCTGGAAATGCATTTAATATTTTCCCTTTTTTTGATGCAGGGACACTGATAAGTGGTGGCAGAATGAGATATAAAAAAAAAAAGAAAAAGAAGGGGAGAAAAGGTGGGGGTTAAAGAAGCTCATATTTATTGTTTGCCCTTGTTCATGAGGCAGTGAGATTAATTAATGAAAAATTTTGTGTACTATAGCTGTTAAAGTCTAATCTTTGTAAATAATGACTTGTACCAAAAACTCACAATTATGTATTTTTTTTCATCATCAGTTATGTAATAAAGTATGGACAAAGAAATAACCCCTTTAGAAATCACTCCCAACAGGCTGTTACAGTTGGCTTGAAAAGACAGCTGCTATTTCACCATGCTGTTCTGATTATTACAAACACATTGTTTTAAAGCTTAGCAGCTGTGTAATAGTTGCATATGTACATGATGTTATATCTCTTTCTGTGTTCACTCTTTCAGTAATCACTGCATTTAAGTCTCAATATGAACTTTATTGATTCGTGATTATAGCTCATTAACATGGACTCATTCCCTTGCATCTGAGTCAAATAAATATGTGTCTAAAATAGACTCTAGGGAAGGGCTTTTTGGACTGCATGGACTGTGATTAATATAGACACACACCAGAGGGGCTAAAGAGGTATTGGGAAAGGGAGGGATGGGAATGAAATGATTTGAGTGAAGCTTGGTTAAGCTTGGCAGATTTCCTATAGCAGGAGATCCTCTCACCTGTTTGTTTATATTTTCAACTGGCTAAATGATGCAGGTTCACCCTGGTACTTGTTTAAAAGTGAGTGATGGGGCTATGAGGAGGGAATGTTCTGAGGAACATGCTGTACTGTATGGAGGCTTCCAGTTTGGATGTGATGAGTAGTTTCCTTTGGACATATACTAGCTGAAGGCCTAATATTAAACCATGGGCAATCTATAGGACACTCAAGGCACTGTTGTGAATCCTGCAGATTTCCTGTCCAGACACCCTCCCAGGGACCATCTGAAGGAAAAAAGGTGAGGGAAGAAAGTTCATTTATTTGGAGCCACTGGCCACTCTGATTCTGCCTGATTCTTTGAAATAAGTTGCAGAGATGCACCAGTTTTCCTACATGTTCTTATGCTCAGGGTGTTCATGCACTACTCACTATTGTATTGGTCATGACTAAATGCCTATGCTAGAAATCATGGCAATGTGTGAACATTCCTCTTTTGTACCCGTATTTTATTTTCTCTGCTGTCCTTAGAATAAATAAAAACTGTAGAGATGTGCACAGACTAGTCTGCAGAACTGCCCCTGCACCAAGTGTTTGATCAGATCCTTGTTCACTGCAGGGGGGTTCTTTTCAGAGCATTACTATGCAGCCTGCAGGAAGATTCATTTCCAGAATGTTAAAGCTGATGTTAAAACAAACCACGTGCCTTCTGGTAAGGCAGCTAAAAGGTATAAGGAAATGGCCAATGATGAGCTGCCACTATTTCCAAATTAATCATAGGCTATTGCAATTTACCTACTAAAAGATGGGCAACCTTTTATGCTGACATTATCTGTGGTGGACTTGATGGTACCCTCCAGGAATGTAGTATCATGCTTCATTTTGTCACTGGCTTTTGAAGCATCGGGCTGAGTAGAATGAAGAAAAAAAAGCCATTTGTCTCCTGGTCTAAATAATATCACTGAAAGAACTTAAGTGCCACTTCTTTAAAACTGTCCAGGGACCGTGAGTGAACCATGCTGGGTTAGAGTACAATTAAAGATACACTTCACAATTTATTGAATTTGACTGTAATTATTTTTTTTTTTATTTTTTTTTAACATGGATCCATGGACAGTGCTATCAGAAACACAAGCAACAGTTGCTTGATCACTAGGCAGATACCCTGAGTTAGACTGGAGCCCAAGTTAGAGTGGAAAGCATGGCCAAAGGCCCAAAACATACAGTCATAGACATGAATGCTGGGAGAGACAATTACACTGATGGACTCAGCTCTGTCATAGCAGAGGGCACAGAACCTCACACAGTCCAATTCATCTGCCATGGATGAGAAGGTGTGGATCTCAGTTTGCAACGTTTGCCTCTACATGAACCTTTGTGGGAGATGCCATACTCCAACCTAAATGACTGGAACAACAGCAAAATATGTCCTCATGTGTCACAGGCAAAAAGATCTCAACCACACAGGAAGCTTGTGGCAAAGTAGGAACCTTGCACGTCCCCCAAGATATCTTCCAATGCCTTTAGTACAACAGAATGATTTCTTAAGTGACCATCACAGTCTGCATCTTGACTGTTTGTATTTGAGCCTTTCCACAATTAAATTCAAAGACATAAAGAAAAAGCAGGGTGTGTTTAAGAAAAGAACTTTAGCATCTTGGATCGCAGACCACTTTCCCTTTTCATTTACCTTGATGGTATGCAGGGTACTTAGCTTTTCATGAACTCCATTTAGATAAAAGTCAAGACTTCAACTTGAATAAGAACCACATTTTCAGCACACTATTTAGGAGCAAAGGCATAGGAATATCTAGCCTTGTGTTTGAGGTCCTAAACAAAAATATTCCTCCTCTAACACCTGGAGGATATAGTATTCTACAGTGTAGTATTGGAACAAGTTCTCAGTTTGAAGAAGTTTATGTTAGATCTCTTTCTTGAGGCAACCTATCAAACTGGAGCAATGACTGGTCTCTTGCAGTGCTTCCTTTTTTTCCCTTCTGTCTCAGCCTAAGATATCCTCCCTTGTGAGTTTGAAGGGGATGTGCATTTCCTTGTGCTCCGTTTACTATTCCTTTATTAAAAAGAAAATCACCCAGTTATCTCCTGGGGGACTTGCTGAGGTTGATTGACTTTTCAAGCTGTTCCCACTTTATTGATCTTATGTCTGAAAAAATTCCAACAGGTTTATTCTCCCAAGACAAAGTGTTTTGTGTTAGATGAGCTTCTGAGTGCTGAGTGTGAAAGATGATAGGAAAAGGAGGCTTTTCTGGGGTAAAATTGTGCCTGAACCAGCTGTGGTTTGAAAGATATTAGGCAGTGAGGTCTTAGGGCATGACAGTGCAAGCTTACCTTTTTGGAAAGCCTGTATTGATGCAAGCTTAGACCCCAGTGTCTGCACCTTGAAAACATGCTAACTAGAGTTGAGGCTGTTAATCCTCATGCTCAGGGAATGAATGAGATTCACACTCGATGGCTGCTAGTATGAAATGCCTACATGAACTGTAGCACTGGATCGAACTGCACTATGAGAGGTGTAATCCAGCTGCTGATCTATTTCCCAAACCAAGAAACTGGGTAACAGCTTTCATTCATTTTTTTGCAGTTATATCCCTGTCCTTATATTTTTTCAACCAAAATTCTCCATTCTGAGGAACTAGGATATAGTGTCATAATCTGTCTGGTTGAGAAAGGAACAGAGTAATTTGGGACCATTCAGAACAAATCTGGCTTATTGCCCAAGGACCAAGTTGTATAACCAGGTCGCTCTGCAAAGCAAGTGGTGCAATCTACAGAAAAGCATTGTCAGCTGTGTAATCTGGCCTGAGAGCTCCTTCTGTCTGGTGAATTACGATGTCTGTATTATACAACACTCCAAAATGTTAGTTCAGAAGACTGGGAGGTTTTGCAGACCCTGTCAAGGATATTTTAGTGGTAATTGGAATGGATAAGCTTCAAAGGGTTCAGGACTGTGCTGATTTTATGTTTAGTTTTATTTATTTTTCATAGTGAAAGAGAGCTTGTGCTGACGTATGTTCTGGTGGGAATATTATGTCATCCCAAAATACCTGTTGAGAGCAATATTAGCCTGAGACTTATGTTCTTTTATGGCTCCAAATTCTGTTTGCTTCTTAACAAAACTAAACTTGCACTATTGCTTTGTCTTGTCTGTGCAGGTTTAAACTTTGAAGTTTTTCAGAAATGCAGAATTCTCACAAATGCAAAATTGTGAAATGCTTGAAAAACGCATTACATCCTCTTGTTAATGTTGTTCTTAGTCTGTATGTTTATAAATATACACAGATATAGTAAGTGCTGACCTTTTTGTGTCAATCTGTCAGTATTATTTGTTCACTTGTATGTAATAGAGTCACATTAACTAATTGGGGATCTGGTGCTGTCTTACTAGTTCTGGAAAAGTAACATGTAGAGGCTCTCAGTAATTTCATGACTGGAGGTGAGGATGTGTTCCTAAGTCTAGAAGGGTCTTCTTGCATTGCCAGTCCTCAGCTGCCTCAGGTGACTGTAACTCATGAGCTTTTAATTTTTTATTTTTGGGAACAGTAAGAGTCAATTTTCCCCCAGGAAGCTAAGTTAACCAAATGTGAAACTGGAGTGCTGAGGAGTCTTGTCTGGGGTCGGTCAGGGTTCTGGGGTATTTATATTCAGATTGTGTGGATGTGCTCCTGGGTGCAGTAACCCCCACAGGTCACAAGTTGGGGAGTTGCAGGTAACCATAAGGCTTGTGGCAGAGGGGTCAGCTGAGGTAGGGGCTGGAATGTCTTGCAGGCTGACTGCAAAAGTTGGTTTGGGAACTGTCTGCAATATTTAATATCTGTGTCTAAGGAAGTAGACTAAACTACCTCCATCACTGCCCTTTTATTTAATTCAGTTTTGCAAAAATTTGCTGATAGTTTGAAAAATATAATATGCCTTGTGTTATTTTAGAGATGACTCAGGTTCATCTAAATGTCTGCACAGTACTGTCTGTGACTGCTCCCAAAACCACCATCCAGGCCACATACACCATCCCAGGGACACTGATGTTTGCATCCCAGCTGGGAAACTGAGATTTGAGCCACCTGTCCCCCTCTTTTAGAAGAGTGTGGTGACCTCCTATCAGGGTACTTTGTATAGCCCAGAGTGTGCTTATTCTCTGGGTGGTTGAAATTACTTCTTTGACATCCCCATCTAGCACAAAAATACAGAGTTTAGCAATGGGGTAGTTCCATAGTCTCCCCTTCACATTTTGTTTAATACACATTTAAGGGGAGTTCCAGTTTAAATATGCACCTGATAGAGTAGATGTTAAATTGAACTTCTATAACTGCTTCAGAAAATCCTACATTCAAAGCACTTTTGCTATAAAATAATGCAAATTAAAATGATTAGCTACTTCAGAGAATCATTAGAGAAGAATTTTTAGCTATAGTAATAAAAGTAGAAAAGGGCCTGGGAAGGGCCTTGTTTCTAATTAATTATCTAATTAATATCTGATTAATTAATGAGACTTTGTCATCAAAGCTTTCTTTTATCTTTGAGACTATTAAAGTGTCCTCTAGACGAAATTTCTCGAATATGTGTTGATAAGGCTATCTTTGCTGAGTCAGTCGAATGCTTGGAATCAAATCAATATGCTGCCTTATCAGGGATGCATAAAACACCTCTTTGGAAAATTAGAATACATCAGATTCAAGAACATGATAAATATGACAGATCTTTTAGACACTACAAATTGAAGATGAGTAATGATGAAGGGTAGTTCTTCAGAGCTGTAAAAAAGTAATGTTTTTGCATTGCAGAGACTCTACAGTGGTGAAAGGGCCAGAGCAGAAAAAGCAGAGGCCCTTGTGAAGTTAGACTGTCTTAGCTCCAGGCTGGCCCTGTTTCATGGCAGCTGAACTCTGTCTTGAGTGGTGTCTGCAGAGTTGTGGTGTCCTAATCTCACATGGTTATGTGAGGTACCATTTCTGCCAGTGGGTGTCAGCTTTGACTGACCACAACCAAGATTGCCAGCAGTTCATCTGTGGTTTAATGGGGCAAGTATGCAATGAAAGGAATTGCTTACCCTTGCTTTTGAGGAGAAGCCATTTCACATTTTATCAGGTCTCTGTTTATATTCTTTGTTTTGCCAGGAACTGTTGGGAAATCCATATCATACTTCACTGCTTATCTCTGCTCTCTTCATTTTGTAATGTTATAGAGTGTGTAAGTGACAGCAGAGTTCTGATACCATTTGGCACCTGCTTCTGGTAGTAATTCTCATACTTATCCTCACAGAATAATAACATTTAAAATGTAGAGCACTGGAGCATTAGGATAAATCATGAACTTTTGGTCTCAGCCAGGATGGCAGTGGTCCCTCCCCTTCATTTATGCTGCCAGCTTAGTGCGTGAAATTTTCTAATCCATTTAGGGTGAGATACACCTTGCTTTGTGCTACTTCTCTGTTGGTTGCTCTGGTCTCCCTTTACACTGAAGGGTGGAAGATACCTTGAGATCAATATATCCTCATCTATTTTAGGGTGAATAAGTAATCCTCTGAAGATAACAGTCTCTGTTTATAGGTAGAGAAAAAGTGTGGACAGGCTAGGGAGCTAGAGCTACCTAGCTTGTAGGTGGCTAAATTTAAGGTGAGATAAATGGCCATGACGTAGAAAAGATGGTATCTTACAACTGGGGAAGTAGAGTTATTTCAATTTCACAGTAAGAGGCACCAATCTTTGTTGCTTTTGTGCCTGCTTGTTGTGGGATATTCTGCAGTAGAATATAAAGGGATGCTTAGGAACCACTGTACCTGCAGCTTGCTTGCTCTGTTTAGGATCCCAGGTTCTGTAAAAATGTAGGACACTTTGTTACACGGTTTTATAGTACAGGCTCTTGCCATCAGATGTTGGGATCCATCAGTTTGGTTTGGTTTATTCTGCTTCAGAGTAGAGATTTTGCCATCCTCTGGTAGAAGTAAAATGTTGAGACAGCTCCAGAGCTGCCTTTAGTCAAATCTGCGTCCCACAGAGGCTGAGCTGTACAGCCTCTAAAAGTCCTAGAGCAGGGAATGTTACTCTGGTGCTCAGAGTGGTTTTTCTGTTTGATCTGGCAACTCCTACTTTTGCTTTGTCAAGAACCCCTCACTTTTTCTGTCATTCTACGCATTTCTTGCAATCCACTTGCCCTCTCTCTTCATGTCTCAAAAGAGGCTCTTCCTTTTTGGGGTGGTTCTGCATATCATTTTAGATCTGAAACTTTTGTGTTCCACAGAAACAGTGTATCTGGAGGTAATGGGAGGCCCAGGTGTAGCAGAGAGCAGAGACTGGGAAAGGACAGCCCTTTTTCTAATGGTGAATGCTGTTTAGGCACCCCATGAACAAAGCATCGCTGTGATCCTACAGAACAAGTACAAGCATCATGGAAACATATGGCTTTCAAATTAGTCCCCACCATCTCTGTAGGGTTAATATACAAAACTTGTGTCTTGACTGTTCATACCCATTTGAGTAGTCACCTCTACTTAGAAATGACTTATGTGAAGTCTTGCTGCCCTTTGCAATGATGATCAAATGAAATGCTGATGAGTAATTGGTCACTAGAAATGTGACTGATATTCACATCTGCTGTGTTCCATTGACCATAAATCCAGAGGTCTAATATTCAGTGTACTTTTGTTCAACCTCTGAGACATCCAGTGTCCTCTCAAAGGCTCATATTAAATAAACAAGAGAGGATGCCTTTCCTGTAAAAAATAAGAGAAGAATCTGCAAGAAAAAAACCCCAAAAAACAAAAAACCCAAACCCAACCAACCAAATGAAGAAAGGAAGCCTGAGTTTCTAGCTAGCTCCCATCCACCTTCATTTTCAAGTGTGAATCACAATGACTAATGCATCATGGCAGCTCATTTTGCCTTGCCAGTCATCACCTTACATTATAGGTGGAAATTTATCAACAAAGGTCATCTTTAAGTCTTTCAGATCTTTGGTAGTGGGAATTGCCATTAATCAAAAAAGAAAGAGGGTGGAGGAAAGGTGCTGGTATGATAATAGAAATTGAGGTGAATATTCTGTTGTTTACATGACATGCAAGCTAAAAGAAAAAAAAAAAGAAAAAAGATTTTTCAAGTGAAATTACTAAAACTATGATCTGTTTGAACTTCTTTTTCCCCAGTGGGGTCTCTGGTTTTAGATACTTTTGAAACTTTGTAGAACTGAAAGTCCGTTAGAACTGTTGGTTTAAGGTTCCAGAAGTACTGAGTATAAAAAACCTTGTGTATGATTTTATTTAATTTGCATTAAATACTCTGTGTTTATGCTGGTATACATGGATAGTTGTTGTTTTTTTATTTTTTCTAAGGAAGATCCTCCTGTTAAAGATTGGTCCCTGAGGTACCCATGACAAAAGATGTAATTGGACTAGAAAAAGTAGTCATAGAATGATCAGAGGTGTGAATACATTGTACAAGGAGGGGCTGAATAAATAGGGAGTCTTGAGACAGGAAAAATAATCTGTGGGGAATATGACAACAGCCAGTGAAATCACAAATGGCAGCATGGGATTCCATGGTTTTGTACTTGTTAAGTGATAGCAGTGGGCTCTGAATTATATTATCAAGTTAAAATAAAAGGGAGCATCTCTTCATACACCACACAATTGTGGTGTTTATTACCATGTCATAGAGAAGTTGCCAAAAGCTTCCTTGTGGGATTAGACAGATTTATGGAACTAAAGCCTGTGAATGGCTCTTGCACACAAAGGCATCATCTTCTATTTAGAAAGTCTGTGATATTGCTGTAGTCTGGGAAATTTCACTAGGAAGCAGTACCGTATGCTTGCCCAGTTTCTGTTCACTTCATCAGACTTTCATTGTGTCCCTTAGTTTTCTTTAGTGGAATAGACACAAAGGCAGTTAGTTGTTTGCTATTGTAAAATATTCTGGCTTTATATTTGTTACAGTCACTCTAAAATCATGGTTGGGTTGAAACAAATGTTGTGCTCTGTTAAGTGAAAGATTCACAGTCTACAGATACTGGAAATTACTTAGATAGTAAGTGGGCTTAACTCCACAGGGCTTCTGTGGATATATCTGTTGTAAAATGTCCACATTCAGGCTTACATTGGCTCCAGAGAGGGAAGGACTAAGAATTAGAGTTTGGTTTTAATATCCATTGAAGCCATTGTTGATGCTATAAGATAACTGTATCCATGGTGTCCTGGCTGTGGGGTTAGAAGGTCCTTTGGGATGACCTATTTAAACTGGTTCTGGGTTTTTTTTTGTCTGTTTTTGTTTGTCTGCTTGTTTGGTTTGGTTTTTTTCTTGTTTGTTGTTGTTTGGTTTCAATTTTGTTGTTGTTGTTTTGTGGGTTGGAGGGGCTTCTTTTAAATTGGGGGGGGGTATTTTTGTTTTGGTTTGCTTGGTTTGGTTTTTCTAGTTTTATTTTATTTTGTCAGAAAAAAGTGTCTTTATGTGTGGCCAGATCATCCAGATGGCCTTGCACTGGTAAGAGTGGGTTTTTCTGGGCACTGCCTCATTGAAAGTCGAATTTAGGTTCCACTTTGCAGGCTGAGAGCTGGACATGGATTCCCCTGGTTTTCTGGAGGTAGGGGATGAAATTGTCCTTCAGAGACAGGGAAGGAGAGACCATGGAGCTGAGCTAGCAAAGACAAGTGGCTCCATGACTGCTGCTTCAGGGGGACCTTTGCTAAACTCATGCACATTCCCTGCCACTGCCATGGCAGTGGTTTTCCTGACTTTCCAGGGCTTCAGCTGGGGATGGATCAGCTGCAGGGCCAACTCTGTTTCTGTCCCAGGCATTTGACTGCCCAAGGCAAGTTCTGTCTTTGGCCTCATAAGTGGCCTTAAGACAGGAGTGTGTTTCTCTCAATTGGATTTAAGTATGAAAAAGGCTTTGGGAGTGGAGCTCCTGACAGCCATAGTCACCAAAAGGCAGGAGCTAGTTCAATAAGGAAGAAAAGAATTAACCTCAAATAGTTCAGAGAGTGGGACCAGAGCATGCTCAAGGACTGATACTCTGCCCTGCCTGTAAGTTTGTGGGACCAGTTTCTCCCATGCTGTGGTAAGTTTTGTGTGGTTGGCCTGGCTCCTGATTTAGGATGCTGTGCTCTGGGAAGAACCCACTTAGCCATTTGGTGCTGAGCAGTGTGGTGGAGTTAGTGCTGAGACAGATTTTGGTCCAGCCCTGAACCGCTTGTAGTCACTAAGGTAGCTGGGGGTACTCTGGGCATGGTCCCCCTGGACTGACTCAGGAGGGGTGTTGGCTCAGTGTGCCATAGCTTCAGAGAGGCATTTATCTCAGGGAGGGTGATTTGAGGGGGCAGAAGGGGAAGTGAGAGATGGAAGCAAATTGTTTCACAAGCAATGGAAGATTGGCAGCCTGAATTCTAGTGTTGTGCAGTCGAGTTCTTTGTAGCGTATTAATATGTGAGCTGTGTTTGAATGTTTTCCTGCAGCTGGATGTTCAGAGAGTTGTGCCTGCTCTCATGTTTCATGGGATTTAGTTTTATGCTGCAGCTTTTCTTTGAGTCCTTATAATAACTCTGCTTTTGCTGGCTGTTGGTTTTCATGAAACTTGTAGAAACTTCGTGTCTCTTGGTTTTTTTTTTTTCCTCTGTCAAACTGGGAGAAAATTGGCCAATGGGTACAAGCAAGAAGTTGTTTGGGGGGTATGGCAGGATAGGCACACTGCAGGCAGACAGTTTGCTGGCCCATGAGAAGAGAAGCAAATATTAATTTGGTTTTTGTGTGTTCCCATTGCTCTCTGAAGTGCACAGAGAATTGGGATATCCTCCTGCTCATTTAAGCAGGGCTGTGCCTCCATACATTTCTCAATGTAGGGCTGCAGATGTGTAGTGGGACTGATCTGGAGTGAATGCATAAGCTTTAGAAAAAGCTCAGAAAATGGCTCAGAATCTAAAATCAAAACCATAGTGGCTCTTTATCCACATGTAGGGAGAGTCACAGGCGCAGAGGAGAAACCCCCTGACAGGTAAGTTGTGGCACATGTACACTCCAGGGGATTGACTTGTGCCTCCCACTCATCCAGTGCCAACATTTGCAGCTCTCTTTCTCCTGAAACACTGGTACATATTTTACAGCCTATCTCTATACTTGAGTAGCTGAGACTGCAAACAAACAAGCCCACCTTTCTCTGTCTGACAGAGTCCTGAGATGGAAACTGTGCAAGAGGAGAACTCCTCTAAAAGCTATTCACATGGCATTATTTCTCCCTCTGCACACCTCTACTTCATATCCCTGGGATGGAGCAAGTCTTACCAAAATACTGAAATCTGCTGACGCAGGCCTGTTTGTGAGACTCACAGGGAAGCTGAGGCTCAGACTTACAGGAACAAGACAGATTTTTTTAGCTCTATGTGCACTGAGTTATGACCAGGTTTTCTAGAGAGAAGCTTCTTTGCCTGGGTGTATCCCTTGCCCATGCTCTGCCGAACTGGGACATTGCAGCAATGTTTTAAATGCATCACAGCTGGAGATGGGAGCACAGTGGAATCAAGCAAGTGATCTTTTCCCTCAACTGTTAATAGCAAAATAAGATTATGGGAGAATTTGCAGTATCCCAATAAAGCACTACATTATAAACCTTGCTTTACAGAAGGGAATATGTAGAATTTGGTGCCAAAACCTGTTCAGGGAAAAGCCACATTTATTTGGTTTTATGCAGCTTGTGTTGCATGGAATCAAGTCTTTCTTCATGTTAACCAAAACTAGCTGGTAGAAACTAGTTATAGAAACCGAAAAACTGGAGTAGAAAAAGGTCCATTCAAAACGGCTAGGCCTTGGTTTTTATTGCTTCTCACTGTGCAACCTTTCTTGGAGTGTTGCCAGCAGCTTGGTTTGCAGGATGCAAAGCAGTATAGAAGGGACAATGAATCATAGAATGGTTTGGGTTTGAAGGGACCTTAAAGATCCTCTAATTCTACCCCACCTGCCATAGGCAGGGACACCAAGCAAATGAGAAGAAGTAGCAGAAGAACAGGAGTGCCACAAGCCAAATTCATGCTGCTTTCAATTGACTGCTTTCAGGTCAGTTCGATTTGCCATAAAAGGCCCAATCAAAGTTAAAGGAGGCATTTGGAGTGCAACTCGTGGAAAGGATCTTTTAGATGACTGAGTCTTTTGTAATTTTGATGTAACTACAGCCTTTCTCCCCCTACACTCATTTAATAATGTGCTTTGAAGTGGATACTATTCTGACCAGAGAAATGGGAGAGAATATGGTATCCAGTTTGCTTGTAGTGCCAAGTAACTGTAAGGAAGCGTGGGCTAATCAATATGTAATTGGTAAAGGAGAAGGGTTCAAATTAAGATTAACAACTGAGCCAGAACTGTTCTGTTTCACCTATGGGTCTAGGTAGTTCGGTGGTAGGAGTTTAGCAGGTTTGAGTATCAAGCCATACACTAGATGATTGCAGAAGCTGAAATGGCTAATTGTAGATGCCTGGTTTTGAAAAAATGAACCATTACCTATGCAAGCTTTCAGTTTCTTCATCTCTAGAATAGAGGTAGTATTTCCCAGTATAGCTCTTGGGACCTTGTTAGTTTGAATGGGTTAGCACGAGACAAAAGCTTTGGATTTTTTGGCTAGGGTAGAGCTGTGGAAATACAGTATATAATTGTGATATCCTTTGAGACATTTCTGTGAAGCCAGTGGTGACTGTCATGATAATAAAGAAAGCCTCAGAGAAGCTAACAAAATAATGATCCTACTTCCTTTTTAGCTATTCTTTGAAAGGGCAAATGCAATGAGTGATAATGGTTTAATGAGCAAGAGTCATTAGGGCATCCAGTCTGCATCTTTAGAAGTGCAAAGCATTTTGGGAGATCTTAAAATTACTCGGAGAACAAAACCAAAGTAGCTCTGTCAGAATATTAAACTGTTATTTGTATTCTCTCGTAATGCTGATTGAAACCAGTGATCTCTTTCACTGGCTGGTGGCGGGTACATGTGTAGTCACAGAAGTGGCTTTTTCGTAGCATCAGTGCTGTTGGAAGGATGAGATCAAGGAAGTACCTTTGCTTGCCCTCTGTGTGTTAACCTCTGCTTAGAGCTTACTGTTACTTGAGGATTCCCGACCTCTTAAATTTGCATTTATAGGACACCCCTCATGTACTGGAATTAATTGGACTGGATTATTCAGTTTTATTAATAAAGTTACTTCAGTTTCAGGCTTGGCTGGAGGGGGAAAGCTGCTAGGGGTTTTTTTGTTTGTTTGTTTGGTATTGACACCTAGTGAGACAAGAGCTTCAGATACTTTGAATAAGAAATTTTGATGAAAATACAGTACACTGTTGTAATATCCTTTGGGGCATCTTTGTGAAGCCTGGCAGGTAACAATATTATGCATTAGTACAAAAAGAGTAAGTGCAAATGGAGCTAGTATTAACCCTATTTTAGAATCAAAGAGCTAAACCAGAACACAAGCAAGTTGTTCAAGACTTGAAGCACCTCTGACTGATGTCTATTCAGAGGAGGAAGGTTTGTTCAATTCATTTAAGGAAAGTACGAGTTTTTCAAAACAATTCAGAATTGTCCTTGAACGATGCAGAGAAGCAAATGTGTTGGAGCCACATCAGTGAAAAAGCAAGCTTTTGACTTTATGAGTCCTGCTACTTGGAAGCCTGAAACCAGGTGGCTGGTTTTGTGACTTGGCCCTTTTGGTGTAACTCTGGACTTTGGGAGAAGCAAGGAAAGCAGCAGAACTGGATGCAGATTCTGGCATGGCTCAGTTTCTGTGCCCTCTTGCGTGGGTGCAGTGGCACTGTGCATTGTGATGCCAGAAGGTGGCTTGGACCATTTCTCTGCCAGAGAGACAAGGAGGAGAGGATTGATCTCAGTAAGAACCACAAAGCTGCAAATGCTAGAGGCTTGCTGAACCTAGGAATTCAGAAAATTACTGGAGCGAGTTACTGGGAAAGGCACTGAATTCCTGCGTGTTCTCTGATTATCTGTTTAGTAAAAAGTGTAATTGGAGAGAAGGGCAGGGGCAATGGATTCTCATCCTATTAAAATCACAGATATGTCCAGGTAGGCTTTTTGTGAGGGTCTCTCCTTGTCTGTCTGCTAAAGGTTGTGTTTATTTTGTCCCTATTACAGAAGCTGTGTAGGGACAGGAGCCAGGCTCTCCCCACTGTTTGGATGGGGTGGTTGGGCTTTTCATGCAGGTTGTGACACCCCTCCTGAAGCAAGCTGGTGCTGACTGTGCATCAGATGTGGTATCCTGCACGCGGTAGCTAGTGAGTTGTACTGGTAGGAAAAATCTTGTTTGTTAGGAAGACAGAGTATGAAAACAGCAGAGAAACAAGCAGGGCAAAGTGAGGTTTCAAACATGCCCACAAATGAGGAGGAGGAAGCTACAGAAAACCCTCTGTGATGAGGCAGCCCTTTTCCCTAGTCACGAATGGGTAATACCACCCTCAGATCATCTGCTCCTCTGGGTGGGATTTGCTAGTGTAGGGGGCTGAATCTGTAACTCACAAATAATTAAATGCCTGGCATGAAGTAGGATGGGGGTGACTGAGGACTCAAGATGCCAGTTTAGGCACATTTTTATCTAGACATGAGTTCAGCTGTTACAATTCTGAGCCACATTTGGATCCCCATCTCCAAGTCAAAAATCAGCCTACCTAAATAAAACTGTTGTTAATGGGTTTAATTTGGATTCTTACGTTGGATTTGTCTGAAAAGAGAATTTGTGCTAAGGCTGCTGTTGCTATCAGAGTCCTCTCATGTAGATACTATCCCACACTGGCACATGAGAGCAGAGACGTCCCCCAGAGTCCACCTTCATGGGTGCACCACAGCAGCCCAGGTGCTTAGAATCAGTTGATACAGAGACAGACCATGCCCAAAAGGACTCAAGTTTTCCTCTTTTCTGCTGGATACCCTGAATGAAACACAAAATCTTGAGATTTAAGCATTATAATGCTCAAGCTCTAATCTGAAGCATCTGTTCACATAGTAATTTCTTTTCCCTGAGCTCTAATAACCACATAAACTCTTTCTGTCTCCTCTTTTCTCCAGGTCAACAGATTATGGCACTACCTATGAAAAGTTAAATGACAAAGTAGGCCTGAAGACTGTGCTGAGCTACTTATATGTCAGTCCCACTAACAAGAGAAAGGTAAGGGAGAGCCATCGAGCTGGTAGCTATAGAAACAAAATTACAGCATTCTGAGAGGAATTATGATCCTATAGTGAAATCTGGTGGTAATTCACAAGAGCTTGGATTTGCTAAGTTTCACTAGTACAATTTCACAGAATCCAGTAGAACTGATTCTGTTTCACTTGTGTTTTAGTTGTGATGAGGATAGAACATTTAATTCCTGGCTGAACGTGTTAGAGAAATAAAAGAGTTGCTTTTGTTTGCTTCTGACTGTCACAACTTTATAGAAGTTGAACTCATACAAATGTTTCTGGGATTCTTGCTTACACTGGATTTTGCTAATGCACCTCTCCCTGCCTTCTGTCTCCTTATTATTAGAAATACTGAGTAAGAGGCGTTTATTTCTGCTTTTGACTCTTTTTCCCCTTATGCTTTTCCTAGCTAGAATTTGGAGGTAAAGATGTAAATGACATTTGCATTGGTTGCATCATGTAAGGGGGCTGAAAGCAGAATAAGCCTGGGAGAGTGGGTGGGAGACCTACAATTTGATTGGAATGTGTAGGAGAGAAGATGAGGTTACAGCTTTCAAACCCCCTGCTCACGCTTCCCACGTGATGCAATTAGGGCTGCAGCTGGCTCATAGAGCACAGACCAGGAGTTACTCCTCAGTGGCTTTTTGGTTTAAAATTATTGCTTGTGTTGATTCATGGGAGGTAGTGGGACAAAGATGCTTTCAGCTACCCACAGAAATCAGCGTGGGAGGGCTGCAGCACGAAGCTAATTGCTGACAGTGAAGTTGTGTTTGGATGGGGTGCAACCTATTCAGCTAGATCACTTTCACACTGCCCATACCCCATCTCCATCAACAGGTTTCCAAACTAGTAACTTGCTATTTGTACTGTTCTTATTACTACTGTTGTGTTTTCCCATCACTGGTCAGTCAGGATGCAGGATTGATGTTTATTTCAGTGTATCAGACACAGCTCTGATTACTGTGCATATTTGGATGTACAAGGGAGAGGAAGAATGCAGTGACCAGGGCTCAGCTTATACTTTTTCTGAAGCAGAAGCTGAATTATTATGACAACTGCCTTGGCTTCTCTTTCGCTGGCTTTTTTTGTTTGGTTGGGTTTTTTTCTGAGCAAAATAGATTAAGATGTTTTGTAATACACTTTTCTGGCCTTCACATCCCTCCCATATTTGATATCGTGGGCACTGAAGAGTTAATTCTTCTTTATTCTGTTTCCAAAGCAACTCTGCCCACCCAAAAGCAGAGGCAATATGCTTAGTTACAAATCCTACGTCACTGGTGTAAAGACTCCCTCAGAAAGCAGAGTATGAGGATATATTATTATCTTCTAGCAATTTCTCAAGGTACCGAATTTTACAGATTAGCACTCTTATCTCTGCTTTTATTTTTAATTAAAAACACCTACATTGCATCATATAGTGGCATGCAGACCTATCTTTACCTGCTGTTTTCTTGTTTGAGATGACAATTCAAAAGAAATTGTTGGGTCTTACAAAATGTAGAGACAAACTGTAAAGAAAACCCACAGGAGAGCAGCTTCAGTGCTGGCTGCTGTGGGAACAACTTCTTTCCATTCTTTCTGCCTCTGCTAAATATATGAGCAATGTTACTGTGCATGCTTAGAGAGCTGGTCTGTCTGAACTCTGCTTTGTCAACCACCAAAGCAATTGCAAACATTCATGAAGCATTTGAAAAATGCCAGAAGAAGGTGTCAGTGGATTGGAGCACCTGGAATTTGTCAAATTCAGTTTTGGGCATATTGTCCACACACCCTCCTAACAGATTCTTGAGGTTATGCACTGCAAAAAATGCACTTGAGTTGTAGTCTTCTCCATTTCTTTGGGTGAATATTGTTCCAGTGGTCTGGGGAGAAAGCAGAATGTTTTTGCTGAGCTCTCAAGAACAACCACCAATAGCGAGTCACAAAGCACTAGGTGGATCGCTTGCATCCCAGTAGAAAAAGTCCAGGCCCTTGTATTTCACCTCCAGCAGCAGAAGTGTTGCGTCTTTGAACTTGTTGCAGTGATCTCTTGTGAGCTGCAAAAGAGGTCTTTGCTTGTGGCAATAAGTGGGGAGGGAGATATCAATAGTAATACACGTGCACAGGGCTTGTGTGCCCACAATGAACCCTTTCCAGGCAAGATATTTTCCCCTGAGGCATTCATTCCCTGATACTGGTTGGACCCTGAATGCCTCACGGCTCCTGTTGATTCGTGATGGGTTTGCACATTGTTGCCAGCCCTGTCTACTCATTAGTGCTTGGAGGATTAGTAATTTCTTGGAGGAGGAGAAAAGCTATCCATACATTCATTCCTAATTGATTTACTAGTGAGAAGGATAATTACCTCTCAGCTACCCTGCAGAACTACAGTGGGAATTACCTGTCAGATTTCTTTGAAGACCCAAAATGCCACTTTTCAGCTGCTAAATAGGAATTATGCATTCAGCCAAATGCCAGTTATATAAACATCACTTACCTGAATTGTGACATAACCCTGTGCTCAATTATGAGGCAAGGGGACTAAAAACTCTGGCATTTTTGCTTATTCTTTTAAAAGAAAAGCTTTTTATTTCTGATTTTTTTTTTTTTTAATTTTGGTGGGAATATTTTAAATTTTTGGGGAACTTCTGCTTTATTTCTCCGCTTAGTGCTGTCAGGTCATGGTGGAAAGATTTCTCAATGCCAACATCATCTGTTGCAATACAGGGCCAGAATTGAAATGCAGAGGCTGAACAGCTGGGCAAGGCATGGCTACAATCCGTGGTCTGGGAGCCTTTGTCATTTTCTCTCTCTCTTGCTCCCAAGAAAGCCACACCTGATGCATGCCTTACTCTCCTGAATTATGGCACTCCAACTCCCTTTTCTTAGAAAGTTGATTCCTTTCTGGAAGAAAAAAAAAATCAAGCTTAATGTGGGAATGATTTTGTGAAATTCTGAAACACTTACTACATGTGGAGGTCAAACTTCATGACCTAATGGATATTTAGGCCTTAAAGTATTTAATTCTCTTTGGTTTTTTTTTCTGTTCCAAATGGAGTTAATGTATGAACATCTGATGTGACATTGATGGCAGAAGCAAATCCTCTATTAGCTTTATGTATTGTTGACCTTCCTGTTTTAAACTAAAACCTCTTGTTTGAATTTGGTTTATGTATTTAGTCAATTTTGTTTACTTCGCATTCTCTTTAGGCTTCCTTCTAAGCTGCTCAGAATGACAGAATGAGTTAGGTTGCAAAGGACCACTGGAGGCCATTTATTCCAGTTCCCTGCTCAAGCAGGGCCCCCTAGACCATGTTATTCAGGATTGTGTTCAGCTGACTTTTGAATATCTCCAGAGAAGGAAATTCTCTAGGCAACCTGTTCCAGTGCTCTGTCACCCTCACAGTGTGTGGAGTATTTGTCTCCCAGCCCTAACCGGAGATTCACTCCCATCTGCGTGTTGAATATTACCTCTGTCTGTATTTGGTGTCTTGGCAAGTATTGAAATGTCTTTCCTGACACAGCAGACTGGAAAATGCTGGAGCAGCGTGGAAGTAGCTGGTCTCTCAGTCCCATCCTTTGCTCCACAGTGAAACACATCAATTGATAATCATCAGTGGACGAAATCATTGTGGAGGGATCATGTCTTTGTACCTGAGGGGGAAAGAAGCAGCTGAGAGGGGGAGAGGTGAAGAAACACAGTCTCTGTGATTATCATGGTGATAAATCCAGGACAGCTTCGCTTTCTGTCTGGGCACCTCTTGGCTCTGCTGGTGCTTGCCACTTGGAGGTCAGATTTAGACTATGGCTGTTCCTGGGTTTTACATGTAGCCACTGGAAGATATCAACCCTCCTCTTGCACAGTTAGCCAAGGCACAGAGCTGTTCAACAGAGACTGAGCTGAGGTGGCTTTGGCTGCGTCTCCACGCAGTGCAGGGCAGCAGCAGAGCTGAATCCCAGAGTGCCTACTCCCAGCTGCTGTCCGAGCCTGCTGAGGGCTGGTCTTGGAGCTGAAATGAGGGCTGTCTTTGCTAGAAATCACAGAAGGTGCTTGGCAAATGCACTTTGCCATTGTGTGATTTGTCATTTGCAGTTGTAATTAAATCAATATAACAACATGCAGATACCAAAGGAAGTTTCTGAGAATAGTTCTTCATGGCTATGATTCCTCTTGCCTTTCAGGTATCATTGGTGGTGACCAGACCAGTTTGGTGATCTCAGATCACCCATCATTTGAAATGAAAGCATACTGGGTGCTGGCATAAAGAAACTCCAAAGTGTTCTGCAGACCATTTTGAATATGCAGACTTTGGCTGCATCATAGTGAAAATGCTCCCTGCCATGAGCCAGGACTTCACCTTTCTGTAGGCTTTCATACTTGTCATTCCCTTCCCCTAAGAACTAGCAAGTTCGTGGTTTCACAGCACTTTGCAAGTGTGTGGACAGCCTCTGCTGTTGGGAGTTGAACATTGCCAGATTTGTATCTGCCCTCCTGCAGATGCTTGGTCTGTTTCTTCTTTCACTTGCACGCTGGGGACTTGTGTTTGGATCAGGAAAATCTGCACTGAGCTCTCGTTACCGCTACAAAATTCCAGGTGATAATTAGTCCCAGCAGTCAGGCATCTCTGAGGTCCTGGGGACTGTGGCTTTCTTGAGTTACCGTTTTGAGCCCTGTCGAGAAGCCAAGTGCCTGCAATGTTGACACTCACAAGACCATGAAGGCACTCTAATAGGCAAAGTGTATTCCAGGGCACATCTTCCCCTTCAGTGCATCTGCCCACCTGGTTGTTTGCCTGAGAGAGAGAGACCACATGAGAAGCATCTGCTTTGTCCACTTGCCAAAGAGGCTGAAATTCTTCGGTGAACTTCAGGAAGGAGAAACTTTCATATTTGTTTAGCAGCACCCCTTCCTTACAGAGGAATGGGATTTAAGGGCAGATGGTTGAGCACTCTGAAAAGCTGAGACCTGCAAAATGCATAGCTTTGGCTTTTGTACCCTGTGGCCTTTTGTCTGTCTTTGGGGATATGACAAAAGACTGCTTACTCTCTGCTGGGCAGAGATCTTGGTTCCCTGCTGACCTTTAATTTAATGCTATATTTTGGGCGTTAGTTGCATTTTACTAGAGGCAGATTTTCACAGCAGTCTGGGAATTAGAATTGTTTATTTCTTCCAAGCACTAAGGGGAAAAGTCTCTTCTATTTTAATAAGAACATTTCTCTTGGCTTTTTAAATTTCCATTTTCTTTCTATCCCAATTTTTTTTTTTTAATGGTTGTTGAAAAAATTGTTAGAAAATTGAATAATTTCCACAAATAATTAAGCTTGTGATTTTTTGTCTAACTGCCTGCACTTTAAAATTATGTTGGAGCCAAAGTGCTGTGATTCCATACTTTCTACTAAGAGCTGATCTGTTGGGTAAGATCTGCTATCCTTGCTATCTGCTATTTCTTCTTGGTTATCAATAATAGAATTAATTTTAAAATTGATGCCTCATAGAGGAATGTAAAGTCCTTCCAAAGGGTGCAGAAAGAGGATGAGATCCAAGGTCCCTTATGTATGAAGTACTGCTCCTTTAAGGCACTAAGGTGCTGTGATGAATCTCAAGGAATTGTTGCTGAACCATAGATTTTATGTATTACTTATTTCCATGAAATGTTCTGTGAAGAGTGTTTATTCTTGGTGAAGATGTTATTTAGGTGAAAATCCAATTTTTACTATGAAACTTTTATCTCTACCCTTGAGAATACTGTGGAGGTTGAGAGGATGGAGTTAAAAAGCATTTAAAAGAAAGAGGAAAAAGGGAGAGAATGACAAGACTGACAAAATCAACCCAAAAAACACTTTCCTGCGTATAGTATTGCTGAGATGGGATGTGGATAAATGAGAGGTTCTGATTGCAGTTAAGAGCTGAGGTAACAGTTCTGATGTCTTAGAAATACCTTCCTTCATGAATTTGCTTTGCAATTCACTTGGATGCAGTTGTCTTTAGCTTTTCTCCTGAGCTGTTACAATCACTGTTGCAGGTGATAACCTGAAGAATTAAGAGTTTTGTATTCTTTTATGCTGTCTGAACAGAAACACCACCCAGGTGGTGTGAATGAAATGACTACTCCCCCCATTTTCCCATTCTACCAGAACTGAAGTGTAAGAGGTTTTATTTATAGATAGGACTTCTAGGTAAGTGATTTGAACAGTAGTTGCAAACAGCATAAATCAGAAGTAAAGGTATGGTGCTCAGTTAAAAAGCCTTGAGGAAATGGTTTTGCAGACTAGTTTCTTAGTTGTCATAGAATCAAAATGGAGGGGCAATACAAATCACTGAAGATATAAGAGCCAAAGTGATGCCACACCTCTCATACCTCATCATGCCTCTGAACTTGGCCAGTCAGAAGGTTTAGAGGTATTTGGAAAGTCAGAGCTCTGAAAGATAAATCTAATTAGATTTTTTTGTTTCTGTGCAGCTTTTTGAGGGTGAAGTGCAGCAACTGTTTATGAGCTGGCAGAGAGCAATGCTACATTGCTGTTCAGGTTAATGAAGAAAAGTTAATTGTGACTGTAATACTGAAATTGCAGAGGAATTCATCCACCTGACTGGCAACTAGCTAGAACATTGGGAATGATACCTCCTCTTACAGAAGCTGAAGATCTCAAAATGAGCATAAGACACTTTTAGCCTCCTCTTTATTTCTTCTTGCTCATTTGGAGAGTAACTGAGAGTAGACACTGTCCTGGCCTCATGTATTTCCCAAAGGAGTTCCTCAGCTGTGACTGGAGCCTCAGGGCAGAACTAATTTTGGTTTTGCCTTCGTTTCTTAGTTCATGTGATCTCAAAGGGAATTCTACAGCATTTTGTTTTTTCCTTACTCATCAAGTGCGTGATAGGTTGATGAGGCAGAGATTCTAGCACGTACCTGATGCTTGCTAGCTCAACCTGAACTGAGCTGCCATCCTTAGCAACAGCTCCCATTAGTCATCTGCTGCTTTTTCCTAAGATTGCATCTCAAGCTATTGGTGAGGAACTGAGCTCTGGAGTATCCTAAAGCCATTTGGCAGATGGAAGGTTTCCTTGGACCCTTTTTCCTTATTGTGCTGACACTGTGATAAACAGTATTTGCTGCAAACTGGCACTTGCTGATGCGATCTCAGAGAATGTATTTATAACTCAAAGGCAAAGGGGCTGAGTTAGAGCCACAGGAGGAAGTGATGGTACTAGTTGTTTCTGCTGTCTTTTATCCCTAATATTTCCCTTCAGTCTAAGGAAATAGTCACTAAATAGCTCTTGGTTTTGCAGCTGCCATTAACAGGGACTAAATTACCTGAGCTGCAAATGCAGTTGTAAAGGTTTCTATGTGAATCCCTTCTCTGAACCTGTTGAGCTGCACGTGATGATCCTGTGCTTCTCGGCACTCCAAAAACCATGCCACCCAGTCCAGGGTTGATGGGGGTACATAGGAAAGGCTGTAGCTATGAAATACAGTTCCTGGGTTAGCTCAGCTCAGATTTGCCTGCTGTGGTTGTACCAGTGGATTGTACAAATGTGACTGTGATCTGGTTAACATCACAGTGTATTCTGTCTCATATACACTTCAGGGACAGTCACTGTCAGTCTCCAGAACTGACATTTTAAATAGAGGAATAAAACATGAATGAAGAAGTGATATTTTTCTTCACTTAGTGGTGTTGCAAAGATTACTTCTTCAAGGTTGCCCACAACACCTATGAAGAGTGAGAGGATATGCGACATGATGTTTTTAATCTACAAGGTGTAGTCTTGTGAGCTGTTGTGTATGGGATTCTCTTTATTTGCCCAATAAATTCAGCTTGAATTTGGCACCTGAGAAAAGAGATTATTTTTGTAAATGTTTGCAGAACTGTGACCTGCAACTGTGTGAAAGAAATCTCCTGAGTTACAGATGTGTTCTTACACTTGGAGAAGAGGACTTTACAAGTGTCTCCTTTTCAAGGGTTTTTTGTTCTCTCTTGAATTCAGAAAAGTCACATTTTCAGAGTAGGTTTCTCTGACCTTTCCTACATAAGAAATGTAGTTTCCTGTTGCTGGATGACTTAGTTTACTAGTATTTCAACTGTGTTTCAACATCAGTGAATGGAAAACATTGACATGTAAGGGCATAGTATAGGTGTTATTAGAATATTCTTAAATATAGGATATTTTAAAGCCCAAATTGGTGGGGTTTTTTGTTGTTTTGTTTGTTTGTTTTGTTTTTTCCTGTTGTGCCTTTTTTTGTTTTCTTGTTTGTTTGTTTTTAATTAGTATTGCTACCGCATTTGGGGTTTGTACCTCCTTGGGAACCTTTGTAGTCAAGAGGCTCCTATGAGAGAGTCCTCTGCCCTCCTGCAGTCATGGACTGTGGGGCCTGGCTTGCCAAGTGCCCCACTGGGACCTGACCTGACCTGTAGGCTCCTCTCTCAAGAAAAAACAAGCTTCTATCTGTTTGCTCACAGGTTTTAATTTTACTACTTCTGACTTGACATAAATCATAGAGATAAATGGAGGTCGTGTAGCATTTGTGGTCTTGGGATATGACCATTTGTCAGCACAGACAGCTCAGAATTGGGACCCAAGCTTATGAGAGATCCCCAATGGTAGTTTTCCCTTTTCTCAAGGGATCATTGCACTCCAAGGAAGGCTGTCCCTTGGTATGCCTGACTGTGAAAACTGGAGATTGCTGGTGTTTTTTTCCAGTTAATTCTCTGAAGAAACATGCATTTAAAAAGAAACACGGAAAAACCCCAGACCCACTGAACCTCACCCACTGCTCATCAGCTGTTTCTAAAAATACATGCAATTGAGATAATTAACAAAATGCTTCCATATGGCATTATTTGATGGGGGTGAAGGGGAGAGTGTTAGAAGAGAGATAGGTATGAACAGAAACAGATAATCATCTTAAAGCCATCTCCATTGAAAGCCATTGTTTCAGCGTTCATGAAGGAAAAACATTTATAAATTACAAAACTCCAGAATTAGGGTTGTTTTTGTGTACCTTAATGAGTCTGCAATTTGTATTCTTGTACTTATATATTCCAAGAGTATTTATTTGCATTTTTTGTAGGTTTCTGAACTCATTTAATATATGTTTTGTTAGTGCTGAAGTATTTGAAGTGAATGGAAACCTAATGCAGGAATTAATAAATACGGGGAAAAAAATGAGGGTCATCAAAGTTGGCTTAATGAGAAATGTTTTCTTAAAAGAATGTAATTTAAGTCTTCACAGAGCTTGCAAGTTTAGTTGATAAGAGTAAGCATGTAGACACCAGATATATAAGTGAAATAAGGAAAAATGCTCAGACGCTGGGTCATTTATCCATCAAGGGCTGGATCTGTGGTCGTGAAATCCCTGCTTAGTTTCCGTATGGGGCTTTGGAAAATAAAAAAAAAAAAAAATTGGCTGCTTGAATGAAAACAGGCACAGATTTTAGGAAAATGCAAACCAGAGTTCAAATCCTTTGACTTATTTAACATACCTTACTTAACATCCCTGAGGTTAAATTTTTTTTGTAAGAACTGAATAAGTGAGCAGTGTTTTTTTGGCTTTGTTTGTGAATGGTAAGTGTAGGTATCTACCACTTCTAATATACAATTCCCAAGCCCACTGTCCTGGAAAACCAAAAACCAAACCCTAAAATTGGTGGAGGAGGATCTTAGAGCACTTCATTGTCTACTGGAATGGCTGGAGATTCAAATTGTGAGATGGAAAAATGGAGGAAACTCCACACAATATGTCACTTTGTTTTCATAAGATTTGCAAACAATTTTTGGAGCAAAAGGACAGTTACCAGGTATGAGTGATAAGCCTGGTAGGATACTGTTGCACGTCTGTGACAGGGCTGCTTTGTCTGGCTTCCTAAAATTCAGTCCACCTCTCCTTTTGCACCTTCTGCCTGCTTCATCTTGTATTGCTGGAGTCAGGGTCCTAGGGACCCTAAGGGATGTTATGAGGTCATAAAGAGAAGAGATGGGGTGAAACTGAAGAGGTCCCATCCATGTTCAGGTGTAGACTTCCCAGAGCTGGCTGTCAGAAAAGCAGAGGTAGTTTGCTCTAGTTTAGCCAGATCATGACAGATCAGAAATTATAATATCAACTGAAATAAAGATGCGGTTTTGTCATGTAGCATGGCCATTGCTTATATGAAGTGGGCTGAGTGGATCCCTGCGAGCTTTCAGAGTGCCCTGCCTTGGTTAGAGGGAAAAGAGGGGCTGTCAAGATGCATCACCTTGTACAGGACCGCCTTTATTTACCACCCAGACTGTCAGCAGGGTAGACACAGCTGCAGGTCCTGATATAGGGCAGTTTTATGAGGCCTTTTTTACTTTCTCCATCCTCCCTACCTCTCTGAAACATGGCCGTCTCATTTACTGCTGCAGCTCCAATAATATATTAATTTATGAAGTATGAAAATTGAGGTAGTTTTGAATTAACGAGGAGGGACATGGTGCTTCACAGACAGCAGGATAATCAATCAAAATAGCAAGTCATTGTCCTGTTATTAAAAAGGAGGAAAAATAATAGAATGGGTGGAGAGCAGCTCTTGGAGAAGGGGCAGGTGGGTCCTTTTGAAGACCATATAATTCTCTAACCTTGATCTTTAGTGATAAGAGCTGGTTCAACAATACATGTTTATCCCTTTTAGATGAAAACTGCCCTGCCCCCCCGCCAACCCTGACTCCCAAGCCCAATAATAAGTGGCAAAATGTCTTTTTATTTCCGTTTTTTACAGGGTGAAGACTATAGAAGCTCAGCAGTGCTGAGTGCATTCCCATTTTTAATAGCCTAGATTAGCAGAGTCTGCAGGGCACATGCTGGCCACAGTCTCAGTTTCTGCTGCATATACACGTCTGCCTCTTTCAGTGTAAATGTAGTAACTCTAATGTCAGCTCTGGTGTGATGAATTCTGTGTAGAATATTTTATCCCAAGCAGCATTGTGAAACCTAGAAACCCTTCTGTGACTGTGTTAAAATAAGTTTTTCTTCAGCATGGAGCTTGGCTGGGCTTGATCTTAGTTATTTCAGCATGTCTTGGAGTGCTTGAGGCTTCTTTTTGCGTTAGTTGGAGTTCATTGCCCTTGACCCTGTCTGTCCTAAAATGCATTTTTTCATTGTGTACAAACAGATGTTGGCTGTACTCTGAAAACAATGATAGGGATTTTCTAAGTGGTGCACAGATGAAGTGAGGGAAAACTCAGGCTGTAGTTTCCTTATAAGTCTGGGGAATCAACACTTAGACCAGTCCTTAGGTCTCCGAGGAGAGATTGGTGCTGCCTTTTACAATGGGCCTTACAATATTTTAATTCTCCGTTGCAACAAATCAGGTTGTCCTTTTTATGAGAAGAAAACTTACCTGACATCTTTTGCCTCCTTTGGAACCATTCCAGGGCAGACCAACATGATCTGTGAAAATGACTGCAAGAAAACACAAAATAATATGAGTGGCAAAGGAGTGGAGGCAAGGAAGGTAGTGCTCAGGACCCAGAAATGGATGGAAAGATGGAATAAGATTGGCAATTTTCTGATTTTGCCAATTGATTCTTAAAATATCAGTGTATGTTGCAGATAAAACCTTTTTGTCCCCTCTTCCAGTTCTGTTTCCTGTTACACTAGCTCTGCAGGACACTGCAATGACCAGGACTTTGAGTTGAATGCTACTATGCAGAGCACTGAAATGACATCATGCTTTGATTTAATTTTAATATTTGGGTGCCTCAGCCTTGCATCCAGAAAATGGATAGACCTTCTGTCATCTTAACTTCCTCCTGTGGGGGTATGTTAGGAAGAAGAGTACATTAGGGACAGTGAGGGACATGAGTAATAGATGCCAGGTAAGTAAATTGAGATAGATCATAAGCATCTGGATGTGAACAGTGATAAAGCTGACTGTTGTCTATGTTCACTCTGCAATCTGACTAAAAAGCTGAAAAATAAAGTGGGTAAGCAAAGGAGAAGCAATGATGCATTTAAAATTGTATTCAGGTTTAATGGCCTCAAGGGAGATACATAACACCATTTTTATTTTTCTATAGAGCCATGAAACACTCTACTGTCCTCAAATGAAATAGACTGAAATGTATGCAGGCTGAAAAAGTTTACCCCCATGAGTAACTATCCATGCACATCTTTTTGTTTTCTGTAATGGGGCGACTACTGTGAGTAAACTTATACCCACATGTAAAGTGTTCTCCCAAGTGAGACCTATAATCAGAGGAGTGTTTTTATATAAATGGTGCTCTCGGTTCCAGCAGCTGTGGTGCACACAGCCTCTCCTTACTGATAATGTTATTTTCTGTAACTATTTCTGCTTACATGGTAAGTTACAATAATGGTGAAAATTACTTTTTAGTACTATGGAGAATAGCACAACCATGCATTTACTTAAATAACATAGAATTATAACAGTGAATGCTGCTTTTCTCTTTTTTGTGAGCGTAGTTTAGGACCAGAGCTGTTCCTTGTCACTAAAAAAAAAAATGATGGTGACCCCAAAAATGTATCAGATGTTGTTACAGCTAGGGCTTTCCTGTGTAGAATAGCATAAAAAGGCATCATGCAGAACTATGCTATGCAGAAATACGTGACTCCAGATTATTATAATATATCAGAAGCTTTAAATTGGTGTGGAAGCACTGTTTGGTGCCTATGATCACCAGCAGAGGTTCCTCCTACTTCTAGGCCAACTCATAGAATTGCTGGTCAAACTGGATATACAAAACCAGTCATAAGTTGTGGTGCTTGTAAGCTGTTTGACAGCTCCTGGAGAAGAACTATGCACAGACATGCTGTGACACCAAAAAGCCCTTGGCAAACTAGCTGAACAGCACACAGCACTGAAGTGACCTTAGGAAAGTGGGATTACTCCGGCAGAGGACTCTGCTCTGATGACCTGTGGGGGGTTGGAGAATGTGCAGCTCTACCAATAATATAATGGGCTGGAGTAACCTTGAGTAAATGCTGCTTTGCTGTGACAATGAAAAGGTTTTACAACCAACCATGTGGCTGTTGCCAATCAGTCACTTTTTGCCAGGTCAGACACATGCTTTTTGGATGGCTTCCATCCCCACTGGCACCTGAAACTCAACAAGCAAATGCTTGCTGTGCCTTGTAATTAAAAGTGAAAAGTACATGTGTCCAGTGCCAAAAAGACAAGAAAAAGAGGGGAGATATGTTGTTCTGACCTGCTTAGCAGCAAAACAAAGATAAGATGTTCTGCTTTGTTGGGTCTAGTACTTTGGCATGCAAATTGGACCCAGCCTGGGATTTGGCATTATGGGCAGGTTAGGATGGCAGCCTTAGAGTATCTGTGCTTTTTTCCATTCTTACAGTCATGATATATTTTCATTTCCCACCTGTCAGTGAGGATGGCAGTGTGGTTTTCCTTCAAAAGCTTTTGCTTTATATCCAATTTAGCCCTGATTTGCTCCCGATCCTCAGGGCATCCTGCAAGGTGCATCTGTGCTCTCGCGCAGCTGCTGGAGGTGGTGATTAAATGAAGTGCTCTCTCCATAGGGAATGGAATGTTCGAGCTAGGAATTCTGTGAAGTGTTTTGTTTTGATATGGCAATTTGTGGCAGGTATGGCTGCAGTGCCAAGAGCCTCCTGTAATTTTGTACAAATCGGAACAATTAATTGTGATTGGACTCTGGATATGATTGGATATGAGAGACAACAGAGGTCAACAAAAGATTAACCAGGGTTATTCCCTGTAAACAAGCATGGTGGGTTGATGTGCATCTCCGCAGAGAAGGTGAGATGGTGCTGGTCCTCATTTGATGCACTCCACTGATGCCCATTTTTGTTTTGAAGTATCAGCAGACCCTGCTGTTTCAGGTTAAAACAAAACTTCATTTTATAGCCTGTTACTTTCTTCCTGATAGTGGTTCTCTTCTTTCACGTACCCGCTAGTAAAGGCAAAACGTTCTGCAGAGACGTAGGACCTGCATGTAACCTGAACAGCATGATATGCTCTGATCATTGTCTCTAAGTGCTGCAAAGACGGGGAAACCACAGTTTGGGTCCCCCTGACATTGGTGTCACAGGTCTATGCTGTCTTCCTAAACCAATTTAGTGGATTGGAGAGCTGTCAGCCTCCAGCACGGCTGGAGGAGTCCATGGAGGAGGTCCTTCACAGAAGTTGAACGCCTACAGAAACAGCTGTTGACATCTGGAAAGTTTAGTGACAAGCAATGGGATTCTGCAGGGTAGAGGTTGGTTTGTAATTACAAAGAAGTCCCGATGGGAAGGAAGTTCTAGAGAGGGGTTAGCATGAAGTGTCTGAAAAGTCTTGAGAGAGCTATTTGGTTCTTTGGTCATGGTACATATAATACAGACCCAATGCAAAAATCTCAGGAAACTTATTTCATTGCTCAGTTTCTATGGGTGTCTGAGTCATTTTTCATTATCCAATAATAAATACAGTAGTGAAAGTCACCTTTAACACTTAAAGATTGCTTGGATTTTATGGGATTGTATTGAAGTGAGTGCCAAGGTATAAAAGCCTTATGGCTGAGGTACTTTTATAACACATGGTTCATAAACCCTTATAAAGTGAGTGCAGTGCACTTCATCCTTTAAGATTACAGTGCTGTGGTTCTGAGAGTTGGTGATCTGGTGCTGTATTCATTAATTAAATCTCCCATTAATGTTACATTTTGGGCAATAAGAAGTGAAGTTACAAGAAGTTTATATGTGGTAGGTCCAGACAATTTATCTCTCATGAAAGCTCAGTGTACCTTCTCTGCTTGACTGATGCCCACAAGTTATCCTTAACATTAAGGAAGTTTTTGAGCCATTGGAAGGAAGGAGCCCCAGATCTGGGCTACTCTGTAAGGCAAGGGATTACAATGGGCAATTTCCTTTTGGGTTACAAAGTAATTATATGAAAGCTTTTTACCTCTTCATGGATGTCCTGTTTGGCTTCCCAGAGAACAGATGTCCCTCTCGTCACAGCTGCTGAACACTAAATAATGAATTTCTTCACTTGTATTTAAATACATGGAATTTCTCTCTAGAGATGATTTTTATCACTACCATGTCCCATTTTTTCTTGTCTGATTGTCATACTTGGTCACTGGAAAATAGAGGTTACTTTCCTTTCCCCCTGATTATTGCAGAGCTCAGTATATCTACAGGGCAGCAAGCAGGTATTTAGTAATCTCTGAACATCTTCTGTGAAAGTTTGTGTAAAGTTAAAGTGTGTTTTTCAAACTAGTGTGCATCATTCAAAGCCATCTTTAGCTTGGCTGATTTATATGGGTGCTACTTTTGCTGGTAAGTAGACAGTTACTTGTGACACCAGCACTTTTTGTCTCTGAGCGGTTTAGGCTGATTTAATTAAACTGAAGATTTTTAATTTGAACTGACATATAGTGAGGAAAGAACTAAAATAGGATGAGATTTTCTTTGCAATGAGTGGGAATGACAGACAAGGGCTTTAGATACAATGAGTAGCTCTGTTCTAAGAGGTTTGGGTCGTGCTCATACCTTCAAGGGCACCCTTTAGCCTGCGGGGCAAGTAAATTGCAGTAATTATGCTGGAGAGGAAAAGGATGGGAGGAGAGTGAATAACCAAGCATTTGCCAGTGAGAAATTTCAGATGGTCAAACATTTAATCTAAAATGCTTCAGCAGTAAAAAATTACTTTTCCCGTAAGAGATTTCCAAACTATTCATATTGAAAGTACTTGTGATGGAATGATGTTTTGAAGGAAGAAAACGATTTTTGTATCTTTAAACCTTTAAATGTCATTGGATTTTGGTTTTTCAGTTTCAAAAGGAGGAAAGGACATCATAAATCCAAACAAAGCAAAAATCCTCCATTTGCATTGACATTTCAGCATAAATTGTTGAGACTTTTTGGCTTCTGAAACTCAAAGCTACTATGGAACTTTGTGGGAAGTAGGCTTGGCCCCATAGATCTTGTGAGACCATACAACCCCTTAAATATTTTAAATTAAAATGGAAAAGAAAGAATAAAAAAGCTTTTTCCTTTTTAAAAATCAGATTTGTGTTTTTCTTATTGATGATGTAGACATGACCTGTCTTTAGGAAGGATCTAAAGTGTTTCTGAGTTGAGGGGCTAGTGGGCAAAGGCCAAAAAACCCCCAAAATAAGCCATTTCACTTGTAAGCTGAGCACATTCAATATGGAAATCTCTATGAAGCTGCAAACATGAAACTTCAAGTTTCTGACTTTGCAGCAGTGTTTGTGGCAAAACTCCCTTTTCAGTTGTAGGAGAGAATAATGCAGTACTACAGAGCAAATTCTAATACTTCACTGAGGGACTGGCTTTCTTTTGTAGCTATGGAAGCTTGTATGGTTTGTAGGTTGGGTTTTTTTAAACTGTCTTGTTTATTTCTTTTTAGAATAGCACTTTATGTAAGCAAATGAGAATGTGACTGGGACCTCTGAAAAGGACCGCTTACGAATAGCATATTAAAGTGAAGAGGAGAATCAGGCAATACACAATGGTTTAATGCCGTCTATTTATTTCTCAGAACAAAAGACATTTATTTGAACCTTTTTTATTCATTTGCTGGGATCCTTCCCACTAATGTAGCTGAGTGGTACTACTGCTACAGATATTTTACCTATAAAACTGCTCTGTGCTGATTTACAGAGATGTGCTTTGGTAATTTACTGTGAAAATTTATGTTCCTTGAGAAAAATAAAAGGATCCATTGAAAACTAATATTAATAAAAATGTCCTTTATGTGGCACGCTGTTTTGGTTTTTTGTCCAGTGGTGGTTTATTAACAAATTCAGCTGTGTACAAAACAGATCTCTGTTGTGTTGGGTTGACAACAGAGCCACGGAGTAAGATAAAGCTTTTGAATCTGGTGCTATGGATACAGGTAATAACATGGGGATTGTGTGTGTGTGTTCTTGTGCTTTGGGTCCAGAAGAAGAAGAAGGATAATGGTAATATGCCAAGCATGCCTGCTGACACGAGGGCCAAACTATGAATGGTACTGAGGGAAGCACTGAGTGCCAAGCTATAAGGGAGCCTTTGGCATAACTGCAGTAGACAGATTCAACCAAATACAAGCTCAGGCTACCTCTAGCTCTCTGCCAGTAGAGTCTGGGCATGCTGTAGTACTGTGCCTGTGAGAAGTGTGCTAGCTCATTACTGGTAAAGCTCAGTATTACAGATCACAGTTGTCTTTGTGCCTGGGTAGCTTGGAGCACAGGAAGAGGAATGTGTCACCATCTTAATTCCTCCACCTGCACATAGCCTGTGTGAAAGCAATACTGAGGAAGGTGTTTGCATTAACTCAGTGACACATCTGGAATCTTAACTAGAGTAGCAGGAACTCCGATTCTTAGTTAAAAATCCTACCTTAATTTTTACTGTATTAGCCCAATCAGAGAGCATAACTTTTTAGTATATTTGTGCTGTAATATAGTGTCACTTTCCTTCCTCCCTACTTCTGCATCTGTTCAGAGCTCCTTTAAGCGTCCTACATGCTCTTCAACAAATATGAGCGACTCTTAACTACTGCTGTGGTTTGTGTCCCAAATACATCATGGCAGGTATAGGTATGACACCTCCCCTCCGTGTTCTTTGTGCTTGCAGCTTGTGCTGTTCATTTCCTGGGTTAAATCCCCTTGAAGTGTTCAGAAGTGGACATGTTTCCTCATCATGCACTTAATATCCCAGTACATACATTGTAGTTAATGTTGTTCTTGCAAGGTGGCCTCTGAGTACCATCTTCCTTCTGTGTGCTTCACCTGCTGGTGTCTGGTGTTCTGCCCAACTGGAGTTCATCCAGAGCAGGTCTGTATGTGTCATCATTGTCCCCAAAGCTCCTGCTTTAAAGGAGATGCACCATGTCCTACACAGCTCTCTGCTTCCATTCCCAAGGAACTCTCTGAAGTTGTCTGATTTTCAGCCTGTTTTGTTTGGTTTGGTACTTGCCATTCATTGTTCACTGAATTTTGGAGGTCAGGAAAAATATGTAGCATAAACTGCCTCATCTTGAGTATGTTTTCAAGGACTTGCCCTTAGCAGTAACCAATCCTGCCTCCCTTCCCCCTCTCCACTTAAACTAGAGGAGATAGCAACTGAAAAGAGTATTTTACATATGCATGTATATGTATATATATAATTTAGAACGTAGCAAGGTGAAATGTAATTTCCTTTTACATAAAGGCTGCCATTTAATTTAATTTTATAGAAAATGATTAGATCTTAAAACCCTATAAATTACATTTGACAACTCTCTGGTGCTCCTTTGCTATTTCTTATGGCAATTATAAATGGCAACACAGGGTGCTGGCAGAAATGCTCATTGTGACTGGAATTTGTTTATTGTCTCTTAATGAAAAGTGATTAATCTAAATCACCGTTGGGGTAGATCCTTTGTCCTGGCCCCATAATGAGAAATGGCAGTTTCAGGCCTTTGACAAATGTCCTGCTATTTCCCCTGCAAAAAGTTCCCTCTTCTCATGGCTTCCAGGAGAAGAAGTACAAATAATAATTTAAAAAAAAAAAAGCCTAGAGTCTTCTGAGTCTTCTTCTCCTGCTTGTCATGTAACAAACCTGTGTGCCAGTCCTAGCTGCATGGCTGGTGGCGGCCTTTTGCTTTTCACTCTGATTGAGCCTCCTGTTTCTTCCATTCTGCTCTCTGTAGGATCAGCCTTGCTGGGAAGGGTGGATGACAACTGAGATGTTGTGTGTGTTCATTTCAAGAATGGAGAGTTGATATAGGAACTGGGCAAAGGGGCAGGGGGTGACTTATGTGATGTCACTTACCACTAGGTGTGACTGTCATTAGGTTCTTTCACCTTTCCCAGCTTGATAGTTTTATTATCTGATCTTGCAGCAACCCTTACATATTCAGAAAAACAAACTGCCCATTTTTGTGAACCATCTGGTGGAAATGCCGCCTTTTCTGCCTCATATGACCCATTTCTTGACCTGTCCACTGAAGTGTTGCAGACTGTGTGTAAAAGGGCAGAGTGGGTGTTCTGTGAGTGTACCACTTCAGCTCCATGCCACGGTTAGATGTCTTGTGCTTCTTATTTGAGGGCAGAACTCCAACAGTGACCTTTTAATATCCAACATTATTAACTTTGTAACCATCTATGGCATGAGGTGGGAAATATTTTTATTCCTGAAATATCCTTTATTTTAAATGTAAGATCTTTCTGAATTGTCTTGTTAAGTGGGCAGCTTTATGTTCTTCTTCCATTCTGCAGAAGCAGGTCGTTTTTACTGAACTGGGTTACAGTTCTCTGGCACAGGCAATATGCTTTAAATGAACAGGGCTATACTTGGGGGACAAAATGTCTCTGAAGTCTAGGTCACTAGTGACAGAAAAAAAATGGTGAAATCATTATTGTTTGGAGCAAAATGGAATAGATATTTTGATCTGATTAGAAGGAAAAAATGTACCAAAGCTTCTTTCTAGGTGGAGACCTTTGAGACTTGCTCTCAAGGTTAATTCCCAGGGAGTTTAGTTGCCTATGGGAACCTTTCTCATTCCCCAGACTGTGCCCTAGAATACAATGCAAATGCAGTTCTTCAGGACCTGTGTTGTGGATCCCTGAGGGAATGGGTGGAGACTGCTTTTTGGGACTGGTAAGTGGCATATGTGAGGGATGTTGAAGGAGCTTTGAGCTCAAGCTGGATTCATACAGATGGCTTCACCCTGGGAAAATGTTCAGTTCTAGTTCAGCTTTTCATTTCTTAATGGAAAGGATCAGACTCCATTTATGTTATGTTCACTTTCCCTTGGTGACTTCATGGAGTTAATGAACTGGTTAAGATTAAACAAGCGCTGAAATTTTCTGCTTGATCAAGGTCTAACATACCAAGGGTCTTACCATTCCTTGTAACTGATTTTTGCTGTCAAAATTAATGTGTTTCCCTATTGTAGTCTTGAAGGTGGAGCTCTGTGAGGCTGAATAATAAAACTTAACATGGACATGAGTGTAACAAAACTGCAGCAGATCTCGGCTAGCTGATCATTCTGCAGTGAGCTAAAAAAGGCCATTCCTGGATCTGTTTTCTTGCTGAAAGACAGTTTCTATATTTGATTCAGCTGCTGTATCAATAACCTGCTGAGTTTAGAAAAGCTCTAATTTATTTCCCACTGTTTGCCTTTATTTTATGGTACTGGCATTTGCTTTAATGTGGAGTCATTTTCTCCAGATGTTAATAAGATGGTGTTAATGTTTTCACAACATTTTCATGATAACATTTATGTAGAGCATGCCATCTGATAGTGTGGAATCAACCCATTTTAAAATACTGGTAATAATTTTGTAATTAAAATTAGAGGCTCAGGAGTGTTTTGTTCCCTGTACAAATTGAGGTCATACACTTTCCTGTGCTTGGGGAAAATTATGTTTTCACTGAGTGAGTGAATATCTCTTACTGTACAAATTGGAAGTGTGATATATGAGATCATGTATCAGTGTTTATGCATATGCACATAGACTGTTTTCAGATGGCAGCAGCTGATCCAGGTAAGCATTCTGTGTTTCCAGGGAGGTGTTGCTCTCATTCGTAGGTCTGCAAGCTTCCAAATAATGAGCCTTAAGTCTCAGGAGTGCTCTGTTTACTTTTGGCAAAAGGATTCCACATTTGGTAAGAGTGGTAGTAGACTGAAAAGGTTCCAGGAAAGCCTGCTGTGCCTGCCTGAAGTTGCTATATCCAACCAAACCATCTTTTATACCAACATACCATTTTTCGTTCTTACTGGACTTTCTGAATTTATTGGAATAAAGTTAAAATGATAAAAAGGAATCACCAAATAAAGCAGCAAATGAATCACCAAATAAAATGAAACTGAAGCAAAAAAACCCACCCTATTTTGGAAATTCTATGGGCTGTTAAACTGTTGAGTGATGTTCTGAATACATTTAACGGTAGTCAGTGCTATATGACCTCACTTGTAAATGATGCTCAATTTCACTTTTCCATTAACAGTCTTTTCCCTCAATTTTTCTATTTAGATCATGCTTCTTAGTGATCCAGAGATTGAGAGCAGCATCCTCATCAGCTCTGATGAAGGCGCTACCTACCAGAAGTACCGTTTGAACTTCTATATCCAGAGCTTGCTGTTCCACCCCAGGCAGGAGGAGTGGATCTTGGCCTACAGTCTGGATCAAAAGGTGAGCAATTGATTTTGTGTTTCGATGATTATGAGCCAGGAATTGAAGGGGATATTGTCTAGAACTGTGCACTTTCAGAGATGATGTGAAAATTATAGTGTGCTTTGCAGTTCTCACTTTGTAGATTTATATGTGCTCAAAAGCCACCCAAGTGACTTCAAAGCAAGCTTGCTAAAAGGAGCTGAGTGTTACAGTGATCATGATGGGCATGGAAACTTCAGTAGTGGTGATGTTATGAAAAGAATTAGAGATTTGACATGACATATGGAACGGTTGTAAAAATCTATTGATTTACAAGCTCAAGGTTAATTCCCAGGGAGTAGGATGGAGCACTCAGGCTGAGCTGGTCCATAACAGCTGCCTGTTGAGCATTGGGGGGTGCTTGTTCTGCTTGCAAACTGAACTCAGTTGTCTGGAAATCAGGAAGCAGCAGCAGATGACAAACTTCTCTGTGCCACTTATAAGTGACTTTGTAGTGAGACATCTCTTAAATCTGTTACTTTGTCCTTAGCAAGTTTGGTCTTATGTAACACTCATCTATCTTGAAAGGTGCTGAACAGGGCAGGTGCAATGTGATAGTAAAGTGCTGTGACTAAGGAGGTGTGTGCTTCTACTCTGGAACGGCAGTCCCTGCTACAGCCCAAACCTGAGATATAGACTGGATAATTAAATTGCAAATTCTAGAAAGCTTAAAACTTGCCAAGCTTTCATCTTTCCTCTCTCATGTTTCCATCATGCCTAGACTCTGGAAAGCAAAAATATGCTGAATAGCCACTAAGCTTTCTCATTGTGGTGGGTTGACCATGGCTGGATGCCAGATGTTCACCAAAGCCACTCTATCACTTCCCTCCTCAGTTGGACAGGGGACAGAAAATACAACAAAAGGTCTGTGGGTCAAGATAAGGGCACAGATTGATCACTCAGCAATTACCATCATAGGCAAAACAGACTTGCCTTGGGAAAATTAATTTATTACTATCAAATCAATGTGGGGTAATGAGAAATAAAGACTACATCTTAAAACTCCTTTCTACCACCCCTCTCTTCTTTCCAGGCTAAATTTCACTCACAATTTCCTCTTCGTCCCCCACCCCAGCAGCAGAGGGGGATGGGACATAGGGGCTGTGGTCAGTTCATCATACCTTGTCTCTGTTGCTCCTTCCTCCTGAGGGAAAGCACTCCTCACACTCTTCTCCTGCTCCAGGATGGGGTCCCTCCCACAGGGAACAGTCCTCCAGAAACTTTTGCACCATGGGTCCTTCCTATAGGCTGCAGTTCTTCATGGACTGCTACAGTGTGGATCCTTTGTATGGGATGCAGGAAACAGACTTCAGGAACAGATTACTCCAACGTGAGTCGCCCCCGGGGTCACAAGCCCAGACAGCAAACCTACACAAGCTCCTCTCCTTCCATGGGTCAAGGGATCAGCTTGCCTCACCATGGTCTTCAGCATGGACTGCAGGAAAATCTCTGGTCTGGCTTCTGGAGCACCTCCTTCCCTCCTTCTTCACTGACCTTGGTGTTTGCAGGGCTTTTCTCTCACATATTCTTTCATTCCTTTCTGGCTGAAGTTGCCAGTTGGGTTTTCTTCCTCACTTATTAAATATGTTATCTGAGAGGCACCACGGCTGTCCCTGATGGGTTTGACCTGGGCCAGCAGCAGGTCCGTCTTGGGGCTGGCTGGCATTTGCCCTGATGAACAGCTTCTAGCAGCTTTTCATGGAAGCTATCCCTGTATCTCACTCCTCTATATCAAAACCATGCCACACAAACCAAATACATGTGTTAATCTGTCAGGGTGGAGTGTGTGTTCTGGGTGGGATTTTCAGTTTCTGCAGTTATTGTTGAAGCTTTCTAAAACTAGTCAGTCTCACATCCCAGCTATAAGAACCATATAGCTAAAGCACTGTGCCTCTGTATTTGAGAATTTCCTCTGAAAAGTTAGTGCAAGTCTTTACCAAAGTAATTACTGAGAGTATAATAAAATGGTGTACTACTGCTCTGCTTCCCAATGCAACCTTTCCATCCACTTGTTAACAGAATGCACTGGCAGGCACCAGGTGTTTTGCTGCTATGCTGCTGGTGATTCTTGAGCGACATTTGCAAGAACAAAGTTATTGTAAATATGCTCCTTTCATAGTGTCACGTCCTTACTGTATGGAGGAGTTAGTCAAATGTCAAATAGTTTTCTGCACTCAGATGTTCAGTGTAACAGGGATTTTGAAGTAGGGTGGAAAGACCAATCTGTTTATTTCATGTCACAGAATGGTTTGATGCCACTTTTAAATGGGAGGTAAAGATTTTACATGATACTGGTGTTTGTACAAGGCAGCCTTAAAAGGAACAGGCACCTGATGAGGTGGTTGTGGATGTGAGAAGCCAGATGTGACAACATACTGAGTGTGTGTTTGCAAAGAGATCCATCTGTAGTGAGTGCAGAGTATCTCCTCTTGGGTTGAAGCACTGTACTGTATTTCCAGCGCTTTGTAGTCTTTTTATGATATTAGCCACTGGAAGAAGAAATCAAAATGCAAGGTAGACACATATGCTTGGACTGTGAGGTGGTAATTACACTACCCTGGTCTAATACAGCATTAGCAGTCCAGGAGCATTTTTGCTTCTGCTCCTTCAGACTAGGCATCTGCATTCACACCTCAGCTGCTCTCTTCTGCTCAGGAGAAGGACAAGGAAAATGAACTGTGAGCTAGAAACACCCTGAAGCTGCTTACATTTTATCCCAGGAACTGAACAAAATTCAAAGTTCCTGCTTTTCCTTTATATCTGCCTTTGCAATCAAGGCCACTTGTGATGCTTTTCTTCGCTGTTCATAAAGATGGCCTGAAGTGTTGGTTGAAGTCTGGTCCTAGAATGGAACCATGGAGCAGTACTTTTTCCAGCTGAAGCATTTTCTTAACATAACCCAGGTATAGATTGTGCTCAGCCACATCTTGGCTTAGTAAGAGCTGTAAAAGAACTGTCACTCTGACTCAGGATCATACAGCTTCACTGCAGTTACAGCTGATACTGAGATAATGGGCAACACTGGTACAGTGTGACAACAGTGCTATGTGAAATCCCAAGATAAAGTCCTCTGGGAGAAGTGTAATACATTCCTGCATGTCTGGAAACAGGATTAGCGCCACAGTTGAGTGGAAACCAGAGATCAGCCATGTCCTTCTGTTTGGCTAGGCCAATGCAGGAATAAAGTGTCTTTTTGGCTGTAGGTCCTATATACTTAAGAAGATTCATCAGGTCTTTTGCATGTTCATAAGATTGTTGTGGTTCTCTTCTCTTTTTCTCTAAAAGCCAGATCTGGATCCCACACCTCCCCACACTACTGTGCCATGCCTTCTGTCCTGGGTGTGATTATGGGATAATGCCAGTGGCAATGACCATTTGGTCTCTCAGCTTCTCACCAGGAAAGAGATATCAAGAACTCCTAGAATAAGTGGCTAGAGAGGCTACTGTAGTTCTCTACACTTGTGAGGAGGCTATCCAAAGAAATTACATGCTGTCAGGGGCTAATTGTCCCACTGCAGCCTAGTTCTGCTGGTACTCCTCTGTCCTTTGTTTATGTGCCTGTTTTACCTTGAGGCAGCATGAAGCTGCCTGGCAAAAAATAGGTGGAATTCGATGAAACAGTGCTTGCTTTCTCACTTCATGTGTTCATTTTTCTGGGATGCAGCTCTTCTGAAACACTTTTGATTTGATGTGTGAGAGGTCAATAAAAGAGAAAGTTTATCATTAGCCTGTAACTTGCGGGTAATGTTCGCACAGATACTGTGACAGGTGCTGATGAAAGTTGGTGACTTGCTGTATGCTCAGCAGTGCAGCCACTGCTACAGGGGGAAACCATAGTCTGCCACCTTTCTAGGTTTTAAAAGTGTATTTGAGCCTTGATTACTTTAGAGGCAGATTTAAATATGCAAATAACATTGAAAACAAATGAAATACATACAGTTTGACTCCCAGGAGCAGAAACTATTAAGGGAATATCTAATCCATTTTCTCATAACTGTGAATGTGTAAACAAGTTGGAAAATTTAATTTAATTTCTTAGATTAAAATATTTATTTCAGATTCATATTAATCTCATTAGCTTTCTTTCAATTAAAAATAATAATAATAATATGGTGTTTTAAGAAAGGTGTGATCAACTTGGAAATTAATGAGAACGATAAATCTGAAAATCCATTTTGCCTAGTACATTATTTCACACAGTAAAATGAAATATCAACAGCTAGTGCCCTGCAAGTAATGGATTTGTTCACTACCTATATAAAAATATTTTAAAATTGTTTTTTATATAATAATAGAAAAAATCTTAAAGTTTGGTGTGAAATAAAAACGGTCAGTGTTTTGGATCTTCCTGCTAGAAAGTTTTCCTCTCAGGTCTTCTGAGCTACAGTTCTGTGCCTGTGATTCAGGCCTCTTTTTTAATGATTGTTTTATCCTAAACATCCCTCCTTCTTTTTAAATAACTTTTACATGTTTGGCAACCATATTAAGCTCTTTATCCAGCTGATTAAAAACCCAACCAACCAACTAAAAGAACCCAACACATGTTGAATTCTGAAAAATTTGAATTCTGGATCCTCTGAACAGAATTATTTTCCCTTCCAAGTTGGTGTTTTAGAAATTCTATTCCATATGCTAAGACCACCTTCTTTAAAGAACGGGCACATCTCTTCTCAACAGAACTTCTCCTTGAAATAGGACTTCATACTGAGAAAACCAAAGGCTTTGTGATGTTACTTCCATCAACTGGAATAGTTAAATACAACAACAGTTCAGTCATGAAATAATTTCTTACACTCCCACATAGGTAGAGTCTGTCTTTTTCCTGTTTGGGGCAATTCCCAGGAAAAGATTCAGTGAGATGAGCTCAGGAGGCTTTCTGAAAGATATTTTGCTGTGTGGCTGCTGGTTACTTTGTTGATTTAAGGACAACTCACAGTTACCACCATTTGTTTTCTCTTTGTAGTATCCGAAGAGTTATTGAGGATACTTCCCCAGTATGAATCAACACAGCGTATTGCTCCTGTTATTAATTTTTACAGCCAATTATGACCCTCCTCTGCCCTCCTAACTCTCCTGTATCATCAAATAAATGCAGTGTGGCAGAGCCAAGAAATCTGTTTGTGTGGGTATGAACATGTAGCAAGTTCATAGACCCTGATGTCTTCTCACAACATATAAAGCATAGGCAGGAGGAAATTTTGCAATGCTTTAAGCAAGCATGAGTGGGTGTACTACATCCCCCTGAGCAATCATGTGACATTGTGCAATTATCAGGCCCTGGGAAATTAATTGCATCTTGTGAGTTGAAGATCTTGGATCTCTTCCCAGTAGCTTTTTGTGTATGTGTGTTTACTTTATTAATAAAATAGTGCAATCTGATGTGTGCACGTGTTGGTTCTGTTAATGGCCCCCTGTGGCCTCTGACAGAAGGTGGACACTATGTAAATGTTATAGCCAATTTGCTGCAGGTCAGACTGGGTCTCACTAGTAGTGTCTGTATGGACACTTGCATATATCACCCAGTACAAAGGGAAAATGG
Organism: Sclerurus mexicanus; assembly: GCA_013396755.1. Taxonomy (NCBI): domain Eukaryota; kingdom Metazoa; phylum Chordata; class Aves; order Passeriformes; family Furnariidae; genus Sclerurus; species Sclerurus mexicanus. The sequence goes on along the minus strand of VWZF01006236.1, from coordinate 3,463,246 downwards.
GCCTTCACCCTCCAACATTCATGAGGTTTTTTTTCAGAAAATATATGGAAAACCATTTTAAATAATTCTTTTATCAAAGTGTGGTGGTAGGGGAATATACAAAAAAGGTGCAATATTGTCTGTTGGAAAGTATGGGAAATTGCTTTGTGGAGTGCTGTGAAAGCTCAGTCTACCAGTGTATACTTAGGGTACAGTTTTTATTGCTGCCATTCATAGCAGCTAGGGATTAGTATCTTGAATTGATCTTGCATTTCTGGTATGTTGAGTGCCTGATCATTTGTCTCATTTATCCAAGGAACCAACTAGTTCTCAATAAGCAAAACTTTCCACACTCCAATACCTCTCTGGGGAATGGATCAGTCTGGAGGTGGAAACAGAAGGGAGTTTCCAACTCCATGGAGTTTCTCTCAGAATGACATTGAAACTTCTTTCGGAGCAACATGCACAACTCTGTTGCATGAATATTTGTTTAATAGGTAATTGGAAAAAGATCATTTGTTTAAAAAAGAAAATATTAGAGAATAAGGAGAGAGGTGTTTAAAATATTTCAAATCACCATTGTTAAGAGAAAAAACCCCAGCTATGCAGGGAGATACAATTCCATCTCTTCCTCACAGGCCAAAGTATGATTTGGAACCTGCTGGGAATAGGTAAGAGACTGAATAATTCAATAACATACCAATTTAAATTCCCCAGCTACACCATTACAAATCTGAGAACATTGGATAAACAAGAAGTTTGGCAATCAGTGGCTTCTCCCTCCATAGGGCTTAACCTTCAGCAGGAAGTGAACAAAAGAAAGTGGGTGTCTCATTATCTCGTTGAATGAGGTGATAAATACAATGTGTAAGATAATGTTCTGCGGTATCACCAAGTTGCACCTGGCAGACAGTATCAGGTCTGACTGGGGAGATGCCTTCGGTGTGGGAGATGTGGCAAGTTATGACCTGAATATTGAATACAGTGCATGTTACAGCCCTCACTGTCTTGACTAGACACTGCTGAATATTAAAAAAAAAAAAAAATCACAGATAACAGTGGAGCTGTGTGGGACAGGTGTTTGGGTTGGGGTTTTTTAATAACTTAGAGCCAGAGCCATTGAAGGCATTGCCTCCCTGCTGCCAGGCAAAATTCTCTCCTGGAGTTTGGGGCCCAGTCTCCCAGAATGACATAGGGCAGTTAGGGGTAGGGTGGTTTGTTTTATTTTTTTTGACAGTGTCCTGTTGGGTAGGATGCTGCCAAAGAAATGCAGTGAGACTTGCTGAGAGGAGGAGAAGGCTGGGTTCATGTTCTTCTTGAAATAGCCGCTCCTTATTCCAGGCAGTATTTCATCTTTATCTGGGATTCTTTGTGATGAGTTGTTTACACAGAAATATAGAACAGACCAAGCTGGAAAGGATCTCAAAAGATAATCTGGTCCAACTTTTCATGGAAAAGGGAGTCTAGATGTGATTATCTAGCAACCAGTCCAGTCCTGTCTTGAATGCCTCCAGTAAGGGGGACTTCACTACATCTCTGAAGGAAAGGAATATTCCAGTGATTGATAGTAAAATACATCTTTCTTATACCATGATGAAACCTCTCCTCATGCAACTTGTACCCCTTGGCTCCTGACTTCTCCATATGGCTCTTTGTGAAGAGGAGTCATAAGACTCACACACACGCACATATGGAGAAAAAGACAACTCCTCATCTCTTCTTTTCCTATCATAGTAGGTCACTGAGAATGGACCATTAAGGTAGCCCTCAGTACCCTGAAGGACCCTTAGTCCCTCTGTCTCCGAGGGTGTCGGGACTGTAGGGTTTCAGGTTTACCTCCCCTTCCATCTACTCTTCTCAGCTTCACTGGCACAGAGACCTGGGGGGTTGTATTCACCTTCATTCCCAGCAAGTGCCCCAGCCCCTGGTCTCAGATTTTTCTGTGTCACTCATGGAAGCTTAGGCACATGGGGGCTTCGGAGCTGTGTTCAGGTGAGGATTTTGCACTCTGAGTTAGAACTTCTTTTGTTGGAAAGTACGAATGCAAGATAGCAGCTGCAGATGTGCTGAAATTAAGCAGTGGGAGTTGCTGCATGTCTGAAGTGAGACGTGACTCCAGCCTAGGCTTGTAGGTTTTCTTTCCTTAGGAACTGAGTTGTGGGGCTAATGAGGAGAGGCAGGTTGGTGGCTGCCTCACATCTTATTTTGATATAAATCAGCAGGCACCCTGAGCTGTCACCTGCTCCTCAGCAGCACTCCCGGTCCTGGAATTTAAATGTAATTGTGGTTGTCAGAAGTGTGAGCAACCTCTCCTTTTATCAACAACAGCTCAAGACTGCACCTCTTGGGTAAAACTCAGCTTTTCTTAGCAAGATGTGAACATCACATTTAACAAGGAAAATGAACTTTTCTGCTCCTGCATGGATCCTCGTGGTAGAGGATCACTGTTTCATTGTATGATGTGAGAGAGCACACTGGGACTAATTTCTCATCATGGCTCATTGATATTTGAAGAGCACGATGACAGTGGTTCCAGTCCTATGGATACAATGCTCAGCTTTCAGATTTATCTTGCACCAGGCACTTGGCATTTGGGCACCCCACAGAGTGAAGCTGGGGGCACACCTGCTGTGTTCTTTTCTTCACCTAAAAGGGAAAGAAATTGAGGAAGCTGCCATAACAGTTACTCCTACAAGCCCTCCATACTGAGGAAGGAAATAAAGTGAGTATGTTGCCAAGCTGTAAAGTAGTGTTTCATGTTTAATACAAGCCATATTACAGTAACTGCTCTTAGAAATCCCTACAATACTGACTGGTCCATCGTATTACATGTTCATTTTAAGAAGCAATCCCTGCCGGAGAGTGCTTGCAATTAAATGTGAGGCTGACGAAGTGTTGTCCCCTGAGTATCTCTGGTGCATTCAGGCACAGGTCATTACAGTGTTTCATTGCTTGCCTACCACTGAGGACTATAACAAAGTCAGAAGCTGAACGCAGATAGAGTCCTGTTCCCATGACTTAACCACAAATAAGCCTTTCATCTCTTTGCCTTTTGAATGCTCTTCTGAGAACATCAGGTTCTACAAACATATCATGTGTCTGTCACTGGACAAGCCACCTGGCAGCAGCTCTCCCAGGCAGGCAGGGCTCCATCAAACAGATAAACTGAAATGTTAGTAAAGTTAGAAAAACCCAAACCGAACAGAAAGAACCAAAACCTACACCAAACCCTTCAGATTGGGAATATTTAAGGGAAATTTACAGAAGTCTCTTCTTCAATATGATAATGAACTGAAGAATCGAAATCACTTAACTTCATTTACAAATCATGAATATGTATCAGTGCCTTTAAATGAAAGGACGACTAAAACAGATATAGTGTTTGTTCAATTCATTAAAAGGAAGACAATTTATCAGGAGGTTTTTTCCTCTCTTAAGCTATATGCAAATTTTGGGAAATCAAGACCTTGCACTAATTCTGCTTCATGATGAATATTTTTATAATCCTAATTAGAACCAGTCATTTAGTTCAGCAATTTCCCCCAATCTAGCCAATTTGAAATTAAAATAGATGCCTTGATTACAAAACTCATTAGCAAAGAAGCACCCTTTTTGCTAACCAGTTCATTTGGAATGCACAAGCTGAATGAAGTGAGGAGCACTTGTGTTGTCAATTGCCGTAAGTGAAGTGAGCCTTAATTGTTAGCATTGTGAAGTATTTGTATTGCTGCATGTTTCATTGCAGTATAATATATCATTCATTAAACATAACAAAAGCAGTTTTAAGATGATTTAATTAAGTGGTGTTGTGCACCAGGTAATTTTTATAAAGTCAGATGTCACAATTGTTTGCATTTGAAGTATTGATGGGCATTACTGTCGGAAAGAAGACGTATGAGTCTACATTTATCACTCTGATTATGGTAAGCCTGGCAGTTTTAACAGGAGATGAGAAATTAAATTATGCAATCCTGGCTCTACTTCAGAAATGCCCCATGAATTTTGTCCTGGCAAAATACTGAACTTTGGGCTTGTGATGATTTGTGGTGGCAAAAAGAAAGTAACGGCTCGTGAAACTTGATTTAGCTAGAACAGACTTTCCTATTGCTTGTTATTTATGTTATAGATGCTTCATGAGCAGGTTTTACTTTGAAAAGGGAAATACAGAGATAAATGGAGCGAGATACATTTGATGCTTAAATGTGCTCTTCTGCTGAAGCAACCTCGTTTATTGTGTAACAGAGCAAGGATCCAGTGTTTTTTCCTAGGCCATGCTAAATCATGGCTGTGTATTGATTTTATCTGAAGCCTAAGTGGGGTGAAGAGTGGTTATAAATACAGCAGATGGAAATAAACATGAAGGAGTGAAGAAGGTTGAAGAGTAAGAACACGGGGGGCATGATTTATTTGGCCTGATTGAAGAGATCTAAAATGTTGCAGTGTATACCTACATTAGGTGTTGAGACTTCACATCGTAGTTGGTGGTGATCTTCTGAGTGGTGTTGATTGATTTCTGGAAGCAAATGTAGGTGACTATTTCAGGATAAGGTAAATTGTACCTTAGACTCATTTGTATTGACTAGGCTTCCACTGACTGTCAAGCAAGTAATTTCCTTTCCTGGGATGTAACTATTCGCTATATTACCTGAGATTAGGGGACTTGAAACTAACCCTGCTGTCTGGGTGCATGCAAAATGGATTACATGGGATATGATTCCAGTGTGATCAAAACAGCAAAAAGCATTAAGTTTTCTAGTTCTGCTATCATGCCTACAGATTATAGTGACCCCCACCCTGGAGGGGAGAGCAAACATGATGTGCCAGCAGAGAGGGAATTCAAAATCTTTTGTTTTTCTTTTTCAGGATTCATTTGTGTAGATGTGAGTTACCTGCAAGGCTGTTTCAGTGAAATGAGAATTAATCCAAAAGGGTTTTCTGGGCCTTTTTCCCCCTTTTCTCTCTCTCTCTCTCTTTCTTTTTTCCCCCATTACCTCTTTTTTTGCCTTCCATATTGCTTTTCAAATCTCTTTCTCAGTATTTTTGTGTCCTGATGGCAACATTAAATCTCTTCTAAAATCTGTTGAGCAGAATTATAGACAAGAAAAGTGTTGACTCCACCTCAGATGTCTGCTGATGCTGGCCATGAAAAGCCTCAGTTTAGTTCCTTTCCCCTTCATTAGTTTGACTCAATGTGGTACTTGAGTTTAGAAGTGTGACTATTCCAGGGTAAAGAACAGGATTAATTTTCCCTAAAATATCACAGCTAAAGTAACAGAAAAGAGCCTGTGACAATGAATGTAAACTTGTGTGAATTTACTAGAACTTAATGGAAAAAAAGGCAACCCTGACCTCATGCAGCCAAATTATTTAGTCTGGGCCTAATTTTAGGTTATGCATAAATGCTTTTGTAGTTTAAGCCTTAACACATTGGGGTGTGAAGTGGCTATATAGACAGACTTTCAGTATTGCAAAGTGTCTGCAAAGACATACAAATCATGTATGGGATTTTACTGCTGGGATTTTAAGTAGGTTCACTCTCCTAGGTTTTGCTGCTCTCATCTTTCTCTAGTGCTTCAGGACATTAAAGACATAGCTTGGGGAAGATGGGTCTGCCAGTACCTGAAATTATGACTGTGGGCGTGTAGAATTCAGTACAGAGGGATGCTAATTTGCCTTGGACTAAGAGTACTTACACTGCTCTCAGTTCTGCCCCTAAGGCAGTGGTGTTTTAGCTTTCTGTTAGGAGCTCTGGAACTCCTGGCATATTTGCATAACCTGAAAGAAATGCTTGGGAAGAGGGCTACATGAACAATGTAGGGATGGGAACCTTTAGGATGCATCCTGTCTTGAACCTGATGCAGAGCCTTGGCTGTAATTGGCAGTGCCAAGGACCAAAGTATTTTCCACTGTTTACTTCTAGCTGCTCTTGTAGCTGTGCTTTCCATTGCAATTGAGGACGTGTGGGGCCCAGTCAGGTAATCAGATCCTGTAGGCTGGCCCTAGACCACTTGGAGCATTTGTGACTTGATTTCCATGGGGATTGCTATGATGGCAATATCTGCATAATGCTTTCCTGCTGGGCATGTCATTTCCATATCCATTTAACAAGACACCATTATTATATCTTACTTCTATCAGTAGATTATCAAAGTCCTTTTAGGCAGTTGAAGGATGCATATCTGAGAGCCAAAGAAAGAGAAACTCCAGACAGGAGTAGGCAGGAGCTGACATTACCTCTCCAGCACTCTCCTGTGAAGTATAACTAGATTTTGTAAATCCCAGAATACCTTGGTGATTTTTATACCACGCAGCTCTTAGTAGTCCCTTTGTGCCATGACAAATTATATGGTTTACCCAGCAGTGTTACCACAGTCTTGTCCTGCCATGCAAGGGGTATTTCACTGGCTCAGAAATCACAACTTGATGTTGCCAATACAGAGTCAATGAGACAAAGAGAAAGGCTGAAGGAAAACTGAAGCACAGAAGGGTGAAGTGAGCTGTGCAAGATTAGCCAGCCAACCAGTGACAGCTGCAACGCTACCCAGATTTCCTAGATGATGTTCTCTTTTCCTTTTCCCTGGCTCAGGTGATCCTACAGAAATATTACAGCTTCTTCGAACCTCATGTCTCCCCAGGCTTCAGGCTGTGGCAGAACTTCCAGTGTGGTTGGGGTAGGGACCCTGTGTGAGAATTTCACATAGTAGTAAATGAGCCACAGGGCAGAGAGGGTCCTTCTTTTTTGTTGCAGCACAGCAATATACTAAAAAGCTCATGCATTTATTTTAGTGTCTTTTGTGTGCAATACTGGAAGCTGGTATGTGGCCCTAGGTTTGTCTCAGATTGCCCTTTTCAAATAGGTTTCTCTCTGTTGCTCTCATCTCCCCTTTTTGAGTCACTACAAACCATCCCTGTCTCCAGGGCTTGCTTTCAGTGGGGGAACGGACCATGTTCTGATCTAATAGCATACCAGAGTTGGTTTACAAAAGGTGTGTACAGTCACATATGTAGCAGCTGATATTCAGTGTGAGTCAATTGATTTTATCAGGGAAATGCTGATTTATATCACTGAAATATCTGACCTGAAAACATATATGGATATTCTTCTCTCAAATAAAACAAGATAGATGTAGTTTATGCCTTTCAGCATACAGTTTGTTTTTTTTTTCCCTCCTAAAATCTCCCTGCCAAGAGATGCAGAGTCCCTGGTCTCATCTGCCTGTATGCAAACTATCACTTGTGTTAAGGCAACTATTTATTTCTGTTGTTCAATCTTGACATATAAAAATTTGCCAATAATTTTTAATTTTCTCTCTTTTTTTTCTCCTTTTTTTCCCCCTTCTGATACACACTGCATCTAATCAATATTATTCTGGGGAATAAAGTTGCCAGAGGAACAGCTGTAACTCCTTTGTCCCCTCAGTAGGCACAGATGATTCAAATGTCCCATATGATCAATGGTAATCTAGTGTATGTTTCAGTTTTTCATGCTCATTGCACCAGTGGTGAAAAAGGAGGCCAGTGCCTGGATTTTTGGTCTGGCACTTCAGGAACTACAATCCCAAGCATTTAGAAATAATTAATAGGTCCCTTGAAAGTCATGAGTTTGACAGAGAAAAAATCAGGAAGGTGTTTGAATTATTTCAGTTGTCCTCTGTTATATTTCTCTTGATGCTTCTGTGACTGAGGAAAGATTGGGAACCAAGTTTTTCAAATGCTTCCTCACAGTTAATAAAATGAAAAGTTTTACCAAACAAAAAAACAAAAGAAACAAAACACCAAACCAAACCAAAAACAAACAAAAAAACCCACAACACCAAACAGCAACAACAACAAAAAGAGCTAAACCTCCAGTATTTCCATAATGTAGAACAGGTCATTTGTGCTTTTAAAACGCATATTTTTATTCATCATTGGAAATGCTGCACATCTTCAGTTGCTTTTTGGTTCACGTTTCAGCTGGGTATCTGTATCGATTGTCTGGGAGAAGACTGGTGGCCTGTTTGTACAGGGTGTGCACACGGCTGTGTGCATGTTTGAATTTTTGCAGTAGAAAACCCCACAGCAGTTTTGTGACAGGTACAAGAAGTTCTTCCAGAGTAATAAAATTCTTTAGTTTTGTATTGAATTGATTTTTAGAGGACCACGGATGGCTATAAAATGAAAGTTAGGGCATGATGCAGTAAAATTTTGGCACATCCAAAGTATTGTGGGTATGATAAAAGGAGGAGCTGAGGCATCAAAATGAAGGGTGATATTTTTGAGAGGAGGACGATTGATCAAAGAAACAACAAAGCTTAAAACTTTATAAAAAATCTTTGAGATTCTGTAGCACAAAAGGAGGAAAACCAGATCCTTCCTACAGCCTCCTACCTTGAACATCTAATTTCTGCCAGCAGCTCAGTGATCGTAAACTATCTGAATATAGATTTTGTAGCATTTTATACTTGCAGTGTTCAAGAGATAACAGCACGTACAAATAACATGTTAGCAGAATATACTGCACCCAAGGGGACTTTCCTGCCATATAGTAAGAGAACAATAATGTCATCAAAAGTTTTGCTGCCAAAACAGGACTCCGGGTTTGTCCTCTAACACAGCACTTGCTCCAGGCCAGTTGATTTTCTCAGATCTCGGTGCAAGTCCACAAGAGTTATGCACACATACCCAGTGGCACAAACGTGACGAGCCTGAATGTTCTGCTGCAAAATTGAGTCTGATATTCCCCAGCTAGATGAGTTGTGCTTTTTCTCTTGTGAAGGAGGGGAAAGACTCTTTATTTTTCCTTTGCAGCCTTCAAGTATGAGTGAGTTAGGCGGTACCATCACTGTGAACTTAGATTAACTTCAGAAATTAAAGTTACATGTGTCAAGTTTGGTGAGTTGTTGACTATAGTTTTTGCCTTGAATCTGGTTTGTTTATTCTTGGGCGTTTGTGGGGGCTTTTTTTCCTTCACTTTGCTTCATAAGGTGGATTGGAGGTGCATAGTTTGAATTAAATGGGATAAACAGCTTAAATATAGATATCACAGAATATTTATTAACCTAGAGAGCTGCTGAGAGAAGTTAGCTAAGAACTTCCTTTTTCTTGCATGATCTTCAATTGCAGATTCATTTATTCCAGAAGTACAGTTTTCCACTGTTCGTTTGCAGGAACTGGGTGATGGATGAATCAAGGATGGCAGTGTAAATGGTGTATGCCCGGCAGCCCGGAGGGATCCCTGAAACATGCGAGTTTCTCATTTGGTGATTTTTCTGGCCGTGATGTGACAGGCAGTGCAGTGACAGTTTCTGCTACAGCTGTCAAGCCAAATTGTTCCTGGTGGTGGCTGGTATTTACAGTGATGCTGTTCATTTGGGTTCCTCCAGCAAACAGTCTCCCTTGCACATTTGGATCAGGGTGAGCTTAATCACTGTGAAGTGCGCGGAGGTCACCTTCTCTGATCTTCCATGAGATCACTTTCTGTTCCCTTCCTACATGTGATCTCCGGCTTGGATGTGTTTGTGTGGAGATGAGTGCCCGTATAACCAGGCTCTGCTTTTCCCTTCAATAGCTGCCTGTTTTCAATGCATGAATTGCCAGGGCATCTGGTCAAAAAGAAATTTGGCTGGATAGACATGAACTGAATTACCCCACTGGATTTTAAGTGTTAAGAGCAGTACTGGAGAACATCTTCAAGCTAGTAGAGCCCCTGGTGGAGACCAGAGTTTGCTGCCAAGTGGGAGAGTAAGGCTGAAAGGAACTCTAAATTTCTTTATTATATGTTCAACCTTGCCTCTCGATTCATTATAAGATAGGATATGACAAGCATATGGTAACGAAGAAGGCCTGATACAAAGAATTGTAGAGGTTGGTACAAGAGCTAGGGTGTTCAGGTAGGAGATAATACTTGCTGAAGCTGCATATTCAATGCTATCAGAAACAGAAGTTTTCTACCTTGTTTTTATAGTCTTTTACTCATAGATTTTATTTCACAGTTGTCCTATGAGCAGCTTCTATGTTCTCTGGGGGACATAAGACTCCCAGTAACTGAGGTGTGCCTTTCTGTGGGCTGATTTGATCCAGTATCTGCCAGGTGCCAGGCAGTACAGAGCATAGGCTGTGTGTGTGGACCAGAACTGTTCAGAGAGGGATTTCTCCCAGTTCAAAAACCGTACACTTCCTAAGCAGGATCTGTTCTACTGTAGTTTCCCAGAAGCCTTTCTGGATGCCACTGAGGGCATATCCATGACCAAAAGAGATGGGGTTATCAAAGTGTGTTGTGGCAGCCTATAAATGCCTGCTCTGTGTCATAAATCCATGGCAGAACACATGGCATCCAGCTGAGGGGCACAGTGCCCTCACAGCATGAATGGAGTATAAGAATATGGACAGCTGGTGAGACTGCTCTGACTTGGTGAAGAAATAGGGTCACATGACTCCCTTGAGAAGTCAGGTTCAGATCCTAAGGAAGTGAAGTCTTCAGCTGGTGAGATGAGAACTGTATGAAAAGAGTGGACACCTACCCTCTGTCAGGGCTGACCCCAAGTGGGAAGAGCTTTTTCACCAGTGTGAGTCAGATCTGTTAAGGTGTGTGTCTGCTCAGTGTCTGAGGATGGTGGGTCACGCAACTGGGGGACTGTTTGGAGTAATCAGCCTTCTCTATGAAAATGCTGATGAATGGAAAACTGTATTGGGTGGCAGGTGTGTGTTTGTTTGTTTGTTAAATAGCATAAAGTCTAACCTGGAGCAAAATACATTGCTTTAATTTTGCCTAAATGACACATTCTGCTTGAGCCCAAACTAGTATTTCTTTCAAGCCACATGAAATTTTTTACATGAACAACAATTACATCTCAGAATAAAATGCTGTTCTAAATGCAGTTGCAAAACCTATTCATTAATGCCCATGTACACACTTTCATAGATGCTTTTTCCACATAAAGAAATAAATCAGAAAAATCTTGTATGAGTTTGAAAGGTGGTTTGGTGGTGTGAAATCTCTTTCTTTCACTAATCTGAAAAAATCCCTCTGCTATTAAATCCTGTTCTGTGTAATATAGAGGTTAACCTACAGATAGTGCCACAGGGTTTATCAAGGAAGGAGGAGAGGAACAGCCAAGCATGTGATTGTAGTTTTATGTCCCACTCTGGCTAATGTCTGAGCCTCTTCTGCTTTGTCTCTTGTAGTCTTATGCTCAATAAACATGAAAGATTAGTCTGTAATAGCAACGAATGCACCCAGATGCTTGTACTGTAATTAAAGGCATATATCACACAATAAAGCACATTTGAATGAAAAATCTTCCCATTAGACATGTGGTTCCCATTTATTTCTCCTTATTGTTAAACTTTTGGAGTATAAGCATTGATGGAGTGTAAGAAGGGACTTCTGAAGGGCTGCACTGTGGATCCCCCAGGAGCAAACAAGATTTTCCTCTTGGGCTGGAAGGGCACAGAGCTCCTTGGTGAAGAAGAGGTGAAGGCTGACCTGCAAAGCAGCATTGGCTTCATCCACATGGATCCAGTTAGCACAGACCTTGGACCAAAAAACTGCCTAGTGATTTTTAAGCTGAGAAAAAACTGGACAAAAGGACCAGCCTGGCTTGGAGACAGAAAAATCAACAGCCATTAGAGCTAATTCAGTCTTTTGTGACTGTTAAAGAACTGATTCTAGGGGAAAATAGGAATGAAGTAGCAGCTGGGGACAACAGGAGCAGCTTGCCACCCTCCTCTGCCTCTGGCTGGGCCTATTGGGTGCCAGTGGAAGAATTACTGGTAAAGATAGATCCTGGTACACCTTGTAGACTCTGGTATTAGGAGGCAATTCTGCCATCTCCATCCCATTATGATTTTGTCACAGTCTCAGTATCGTTTCCTTGTTCCCGTTTCTGTATCCCTGTCCCTTTCTGTGACTACTTTTGCTCTTTGCTCCATATCGCTGATGTGGGAAACTGTCCCCCTGGCATGGCATGTTGTCTGTTACCTCTCAATCAGTTCTCAGACTCTGGAAGTAGGGTTTTTTGGTTTCTGGGTTTTTTCCCCCTTTTATGTCTGCAGTTTTCAATAAGAATTGCTGAAAAAACCACTCATCAGAATGGGGGCATGGCAACATATTACTCTACATTAGTCCTCCTCCAAATTCTGTGATTTTGAATTGGTTAAAATGTCACGGAGAAAGAAATTAAAAAGCAATCAAAAAAGTTAGCCTTCCCTCAAAATGACATTTCTATTTATAGCACCTTTTGCAAGTTGCTAAAGCTTGCAATTATTTAGAAATGATTGAAATGTGTTTTGAATGACCAAAGTGAACATATTTTTTGCCCAGATTTTCAGTTTAAGGAAAAAAATCTAAAAGTAATATTTTTCATCTTGGTTCTGAGCCACTCCACCATATTTGGTGGTGGGAAGAAAGTAGAAAAAAAGAGAGGCTGTTTTTCACCCAGGGCTGAAACATGCCTTAACTTCCTTATAATACTCATTTATGACACTGTTCCTGTTGAAACTGTATTTGGACTTCTTGTTCCACTACAAACCAGTGACAGAGTAGAAAAGCAAAAGATGTTTTTCTCTCAGCAGAAATAGCAAATTTTTGGCTGTGTGTGCTTGGTACCAGTAAGGCTTAAGAGAAATTGAATTGTGAAGGTTTTTGAATGGACTGTTTTTTCACAGGTTAAATCCACTTCTGTCTTTTTCTTGGAGATGAAGTAGGAAAGAAGAGAGAGACAAGTCTTGCTTTGAGCATCAGGTTTAAGCACATTGCACTGCTGTGAATGGACACCTTTGGTGAAAGCATTTTTTAAATTATGAAACCATTAAACATGACATCAGTGCCTTGTAACCTGCTTGGTTTATTTGTAAGCCAGGTCTGAATTTTGCTATACAATTACTAGGCAAAGTCAAACATTTCCAAAGCGTTTGGTCTTTGTGCAAGAGATCCATGACCAGTGTATTATAGTAGTGGGATGGAATCTGAGTTTATTTTAAGATATTTTATTTTATCTTATCTGAAGACCTACTTTTGTCAGCAAGCATGTAAAATATTTCAGTATATCAGATTTTAAAGTGAAAGAAAAATTTCCAGTTTCTGATACATTAAATTCTTTTTCCTCTCTGTATGAGGCAGATGATGGAAATGCATTCAATATTTAATTTCTATCTTGACCAGTTCCTCATCAAAGTAGTCTGTTTCCAGTGTCCCATCTAGTATACAATATCCCTAGGGAAATGAGCAGCTCTGGTGAGCCTTGGACATGCAGCAGTCTAGGCATGTTCTCTTTCCATGCCTAAGACAGTCTGGCTGTACCTTGGTAGAGAAGAACCTTGGGCTGCAATGAGGTCTCTTGATGCAGCTTTTAATCACCTAGAAAGGAAATCAAAGCAGAAAGATGAACTGGTCCATTTGTTTTCCTTACAATTACTAGTTTTTACAACCCTGTGTATACAAAGCCCATAAATATGGTGCTGGTAGACTTCTTTCTCCTAAGTTCAGCTCCATCAGCTGTTGCACAAATATTTTGACTTGAGAAGTAGAATTTATTTTTAGCTCCTTTAGCATGGAGCTGTAAAGGATGCATTACCCGACTGGTGATTTCCAGGCAACTTGTGACAAGAGAGTAATAAGCTCTTCTTTCTGTTATTTAAAGGTCCAGAAGCGCTTCCAAGCTTCAGATCTTGGTTCCACTGGAGCCTCAGCAAAGCCAAGTGGCAAGGACATATATTTCCCTGGCAGGAGGTGAAAGGAACAAGCACAGATAATAAAATTGTCACAGTTTAAAGGTGACATTAGCTTTTATGTTTCCTGATGGTAATTGCTTGACACCCCAGACGTGTCTCACTAAGACCCAGAAGAAACACATGTTGCAGTTTAGTGAGGGTTTATAACTTTTCCTGAGCCTCTAATTTTTTTCTAGTGATCATGATCATTTTCCCTCTGTAGGGAAAATGTAAGATCCTGCAACAGACTTTCTTTTCTGAAGTATTCTTTGCAGATCTCTTGCATGCAGTCCAATTTCCTACAGAAATGTTGACCTAATTTTATTTTTCTTGTGTCCTGGTTTGAGGTTTTGGCAGGAAGCCTCCACACGTCTTGTAGATTTCTCCCACCAACTCTGGCTGAGAAGGTGTTAGTTTGCTTGGTGCTTTTCTGGGATCAGAGCCATCTTTTCAGTAAGCAATCTGAACTACTGCTTGGGATCATACTCTTCTGAGGCCATGGCAGGCCAGACTAATCTGACCCTCCTTTTCTATCATGTGTCAGCTGCTGCCCAGTTATTACCACTAGGCTGAATCTCACTCTGTGGCATTTATTCTGAATACATCTTCCCATCATCAGCTGGATGTATTATCAGGGGGAAGTATAATTTTGTGTGTAATGAATGAATTGTTTCTCTAAGTGCATATAGTCCAGCTGTTCTTCCTCACTTTATCTGACACCATTGTTTGCACTCCAGGGTTGGCTGGCAGACAGGAAACTATTGAGATTCCCACCAGATGTTTTCTCAGGCCAATAGCTCTGATTTCACAGCAACAAATAGTATTTGATTTTATTTGCTTATAAGCTTTTTTATGTATATTTCTGATGTCTTTCTTATGTGTTCAGGCACAAAATCCTATAAATATCAAAGTGAGTCGAATTTCTTTAATCTGTTGTTTATTGGTTTTTAATCTATACATGACATCTATATGTGCTTCTTGCTGTGGTAAAATGTACCCAGGCTATTGTATGCTTGGTCTCTCTTCATCTTGCCTTGCATCTTCATTCTTCCGTGGGCTTGCTCCACGAGGACCCAGCAGATCAACCTGGGAACAGGGAACCTAACATGAAATCCATCTCAGCTAAATCGTGTCTGTGGTGTGGTCATCTCCTGCACTAGATACTGTGGGCTGTTCTTAGTGTCTGTTGAGAGAGGTGGAGGATTCTAAGGCAGGAACAAAAAGCAATTTTAGATATTTCTTGCCTGTTTAAAAATGAGCCTTGGTGATGAGCTCAGATGTGGGTGACTAACATCAGGGGGTTGAGTCTCTTCCTGGGGTTTCCATGTGTTTCCTTAATTGCTCGTTCTCCTCCCCTCCCTCCATAAGTGGAATTTAAGCAGACCAGTTTCTCATGCTGTTCCAGCTCTGAGAAGCTTTGCTTCTTCAGGACAATCCTCCTTTTCAGTTTTTTTCTGCTAGCTTTCATTGCCAAAATCAACAAAACACCCAAAACAAATTACCCACAACCCAAAACAAGATCACCCTGGGAGTTTGTACTGGAGAATTTCAACAGCATTTTTCATATGCAACTCTGTGCATGTATGTGTGCATAGCTTCTTACTTTCCAGCTCTGTAGTTCTGACTGTGTTTCTGGCACATTGCATGTGTTTGCGGCACAGAATCTGACACCAGGGATAAAGCTCCATCTTTAAGGGCCTTGCCACTTTACTTGGAAACAATGCTGGTGTGAAATAAAATGTTTCAAGTATTCTTAGAGTTTGAAGATGAAGCATTCTGCCTGTGCTGTATAATATCCTTATGATTCAGATTTGTGCTGAGCAAAACAAGCATGAGTTAAGGTTCTGGCCTGTGGTGAAACAAAGTTGTATATCAGTTGGGCTGCCAACATCTTTCCTTGCACAGATTGTGTTCCTGGTAAAACGCAGGGCTGTGTTGGTGGATGTGATATGTCTGGTGCTACAATCCTTGAGTGTGGAGTATCATGGTGCTGTTTGGATAAACATTTGCTGTTTACTTTCTTGATGGTATGGCTTTTCCTTTTTTTAAATGGTAGCTCTAATTAGGCTCCTGAATACAGGCAAATTTTGAGCAACCTTGTCTAGTGGAAGGTGCCCCTGCCCATGGCACGGGGGTTGGAACGAGATGATCTCTAAGGTCCCTTTCAAACCATTCTGTGACTCTGTGATTTTTCCCCTCATTCTCAGTACCCATTCTCAAAGACTGGAGATGTACTGCTGAGCTGGGGTGACCTCAAAGCCAGGGGTGAAAGCAGAGCTGCTCTTGGATCCTGCCAGTGTCTATCACCAGACACACTAAACAGGGCTGGTACTTCACGGTATAATAGTTTGGATACTTCATCAGGCATGGGAGCACATTAGAAGATGTATTTATCTCACACACAAAATGCTGGACCCTTCACCTTCCTGTATCCCATCTGCACTGTAGCAGTATGACATGCCAGTCTGTGGGCAAGTAGGAATTCTAGGGCCTTGACTAGTAAACTCCTCTTCTGTCTTGCTGTAAGGGCAGATGAGATTCGTAAGTATCATTCCGATGGACTCAGTAGAGTATCTGAACATTGTGTGTTTAGCAACTTGCCTTTCAGGAAGCTGCTGGAACCCATCTGCTCAAAGATGTGCAGAGGTTGCCAGAATCGGCCAGGTGCTGTGACTGTGTTTGTTGAGGTGTCTCTGTGGTAGATGTAAGATTCAAGTCTCATTTTCATATTAAAACCCCACATTATGTCACCCTTGCCTTGAGCAGGGACTTCGTCCTTCTGTTTTGGGTCCTGCTTTGGAGTTGCTCCTTAGTCAAATCCTCTGCATGCCACTCTTTAGCTGCATCAAGGGGCAAAACCAGCTTGTACAAACATGAAGACCCTTAATGGTCTTATTTTTTCAGTTATCAGAGCAGGTCCAATAACACAAGGAGGTTGCAGAAAGGGTATATGCTCATAGTACACCCTCATGCTACACTGGAGTCCATCTCTCTTACACCAATGTGTTGGAGTGCTCTGGAAGGTAGAAATGCCAGAGATTATTTGTCACTAAAGAGCCAGTGCAGAGCTTTAAAAAGGTAAAATCTTGACACCTTATCTGTCTTGTTTCTTTCCTTTGCTTAGTATTCAGCCTTAAGACAAATTAATCTCTATTGAAATCTGCTGTACTTGCCACTAAATTTGTTGTCTTTTCTAAAAGCATCTCTTCTTCCATGAAGGGAGATAAACAGAAAGTGTATGCATATATTCAATTTGAATGCATACTAGAAATCACTTTATTGTGTGTTTTATTTAGTAATTCAACATTAACCTTTACATTTGCATCTGTAAATAATACTATAAAAGTGAACTGGGCCATAGAGGCTTTTTAGGAATATGTTCTTTCACAGAGCTTTAAGACTCAGTTAACTGGTTAAAATTCAATGTGGACACCTAGAATAAGTAGGTGAATAAATAAAAAAAAAAGTTATTGAAATGAATAGTATCCTCCTTATCTCTTTATCTGAAATCACATAAAGGCTACAAGTTCAATTTAATCCTTCTGCCATGAGTCAATCTGAGCTTTAATAGAGAGAAGGGAGGGAAAAGCCAGAGCAGTAGCTGGTTTCTGTTTTTTAACTTGATATAGAGAAGAATGCTCCCTGAATGCAATACTAGGAGAGATGAGTAGAGAGACTGTGCTTCATACTGCTGAGCTATCTGTAGCTACTGCTGTTATACTGCTGCAAAAGAAAAGGAAATGCTAGAGGTAAAAGATAAAAGAGAATCCAAGGAAATGGATGTATTTTGCTAATCCTTTCCCCTCGTGGCAGGAATGGTTAATCTGCTGCAGAATACAATCAGGATGCTAGAGCCACTTGCACCTGGCTGTGAGCATGAGTTAATTGAGCCTAATGAGTTAACTAAGCTGCCTGGAACCTGTGGTCTGAACAGCACCATGGTTGTACATCCCTGTGGCTCAATCTGCAAGTTGTACCAGCAGTCAGGGAATAGAAAGGATAAACAAGTTGTTTGATGCAACTGATCCAACTCTGTGTGCTGAGGTCCTTGTATGTGTAAACCTTGTCAAATGACTTAAGGAATATTACTGGCAGGCCCTGCGCTAAAATCAGGGCAGAGCTGTAGCACTGTAGAGTTTTGACTTTGGAGTGTGGATTCTCAATTATTGTTTCTAAAAATCCGGATGTTCAGGAAGGTAATTATCTTAATATTGACTTCACAAGCCTAATCTTGAATTTGGGCAAGGAATTTTCTTTTCCTGGCTCCTTTAATTAAAAAAATATAAGCAATGCTTTATTTTTTATCTATGCAGAATTCCTTTTGGGGCAGAGGATTCTCTTCCATATTTTTTTTAGACAATCACTGTGATTGGTTGACCAGAAAAGCAGAAGTCCGGATAACGTGGGCTTTTAGTGCTTTTTTAGTGACAATGCTAAAGAAATATGACCAAATTAGAATATTCAGATCATGCCTGATCTCCTGAAGGACATGGGGCAGAAAATCTTTCCTGGTATTTCCTAACACAAGCCCAGTGATATTGGCTGGAGTGAAGTCTACATAATTGGAGCCCTTTCTGACATGAAACTTGGAGGATGTCTGCTTCCATCTCTTTTCCCCTTATATGTTTTACTGGCAGCTTGAGCTGTCATTAGAACTGGAGTTCCCGTTGGCATAAATGCAAAGGACTGATTCTTTTGTCTTTACACATACCAGCTGCATTAGATACTTGATGGGGTCTGAATTTCAGGTTTTGAATTTCCTTTTGCAAGCTCTACAGTGGTTTGGTTGTGTAGTTGAGTGCAAACACAGCAGGAATTAATGAACTGCCTCAGGCTTTGGACATGGCTCAAACAGCCTTTTCCAGTTATCTTTCTAAATTGTTCTATGGTCCAGCTCTGATGTGGCTGCTGCACCTCTGTGGTCAAAGACACTGCCCATTCAAGAAACTTTAATATTCAGTGCGAGCACATATAGTTTATCTTCTCAGTCACATTTAGCCATCCATCATAGTGGTGCCAGAGTACACATCACTAGGTTGTGAACCATTGTAATCTAAACATGGACCTGCCTCCAATTTGCAAATCCAATTACTCAAAATCAAATCAAATGCAGAGCCTGTACTCACATGATATAGTTTTCCCATTAAGGACTTAAATTTGGATATTACAAACATTTAAGTTTTTCAGCTGTGTTATCTACCTCCTTAGTCTGCAATCAACCCTTGTTTTGTTAAGGCAGAATTTATATCAGATGAAATTTATTTGAAATACTGTTGAAAATGCTGCCTGGTATTTATTTCTCTCTGATTCTCTGTGAGTAGTAAAGCATAGCAGTTATTTCTCAAAGTGTATTTTTTTTTCTCGAAGAACCAAACTCAGAGTTGGAGAAAAGGCTCTTACATATGTTTTGATTATGAGAGAGTGCATTGTGGGTAATTAATTATATGGAGAATGGTGTTTGTGGTCTTAAGCAGAGTATGTATGAAGCAAACCTATATCTGAGACTTAGTGTAGAGTTGCGTGGAAATTTGGTTGCATTACAGCTGTGTCATTTGTTAACCAGAAAGACTCAAAAAGATCATTATATTGAAAATTTGGCTTTCAAGAGGAGCCACTTCACTATCTTAGGTGTTTAACTAATGAGCAGATTGATTTCTAACTTATCTCAAAATTTAAACCTCATTCTGAATATTAGAAGATGTAAATTAGGAGCAATTTACTTTTCTACACAGAAGAGATCTAATTCAATCCATCAAAACAAATAGCAGCACAGCCTTGAATATGGAGTCACTACCTACCACATCAGAGTCACGTTGACTAATCTGATTTGTTGCTCTTTCTATTTAATATTAGGAATTTACAGGTCATCAATCACTTGCTTCCTGTTGAGCAGAAAAAGCCAGGGAGACAGCCAGATTTGTTATATGGCAGCCAAAGTGATTGTGTTGACAGCTGAAAGTGGGAAGCACAAAGATGTTCGGAAAGGTTTTGAAAGAGTGAACCTGCTTTTGATTCTCAGGAGCTCAGTCTGGCTTAAATGTGAGGGGAGGATGTTGACTTATTAGCCTCCCCTGGCAGCAAAGCTGATCGATAATTGTGCAGGACAATCCATTCATGTTCTTTAATCTGAGATGATTTTAATACTTTATCTAGTAAGAGTCTTTCTTATTTTTCCTCAAAATTTATACTTCCTCTCTCTCTCTTGTCTTTCAGCTGTACAGCTCCATGGACTTTGGAAGAAAATGGCAGCTCATGCATGAGCGGGTCACTCCAAACAGGTTTTACTGGTGAGTTATGCCCTCTGACTTGGCTTGCTTTGGGCAGGTCATGAAAGGGAGGAGGGCATCTACCTTGAAGGGATTGGTTGCTTTGCCTAAACATTAAGTGTCTCCTTGGTTTTGATCATCATCAATGTTACGTACTCAGTCCATAGTACATACCTTGCAGTGCTGTAGTCTCCAAGTTTGTACCTTGTCTGAGAGCTGGTGATGTCTTTACAAACAAGCACAAGTCTTCTGTCAAACTTACTAAATTGTCAAACTCTCTCTTCTTTGTTGTATACCTACTTACAGTAGCACAGAGAAGCAGCCCAGTGCTTCTGTGGCAAAGCTATGGTCATTAGATTTCCTATTTTTCAGTCCTTCAGAGAGCTACTTTAGCCTAGAGCACAGCTAAGAGCCAGCAGAGCCAGCCGCTCTGACCAGTCTCCTTATGCAATCCTCATGAGAAAGGATGATTCAGACTCTGCTTTGAATCACTCTCTGAGAAGACAGTTTACCAACTGGTGAGAGCCCAAGATCTGCACAGAATTTGCTAAAAATCTGCTTTGTGACTCAATTCCTTTCCATTTCCCAAGTGTCAACCTCCCAGATTGGGAGAGTGTCTTAAAATCAGATGGTGAAACAAATTTAGTTCCTATCTGCAGCCTCGTCCATCTGCAGCCTCGTCCATCTCAGTTGCCTCTTTTCCAAACTTCTCTCCACCATGTGAAGGCCCAAGAATTGAGAAAGAGAAAACTGTAGTTCTTTTGCAGCTGAATTTAGATTTGGGCCTTGAATCAGATTCTTAATGGAGATGATGGTGTGTGTCAATGTGTAGAAGTGCTGATTTACAGAATCTGTGCATACTTAAAAGTAGTGTCTCATCATTAAGACAAAAAAAAAAATCATATTACTAAGGAAGTGGAGGGTCTTATTTTGACTGGTTTAAACTAAAAAGGACTTGAGTAACTTAAAAGTTGACTCCCAGCTGCAAAGCATGATGTATATATCTTAGAGTCAAGTTCTCACAGAAATTCTTGCACTTCATTGAAAGCACCTGGAATCTGGGCCCAAAATATCTCTGGGTTATATTTGTAGTATTTCCATACCCTGCAGTGGAGACCATATTACTGTTCCACATTTCCACAGTAAAGGAAAGCAAGTTATGTTCTGCTGGTTCTGGTGACAAGTGGATGATTGACCTAACTATTAAACGTCTTTGATTTCAATATTCATGCTGGGTGCACATGACAAAGGTGAGTGTACATCCTCTCCAGCTGTATCCTTCTGTGGAGCAGGATAGCTGGTCCTTGGGATAATTTTACACTACCCTTCAAATAACACAATTGAGCTTAGGGGAGAGCCTTTCTTGGAGAGTAAAAGTGCAAGGACTAAGCTGACTTGGGAACAAAGCAGAGTCTCTTTTTAAAAGACAGGTTGTGATGTTGTGGCTTATTTTCTACTTTCATATAATAATGGCTAATTGCCTGTTTGTCCATTTGACACCCAAAAGTGTAGTTTTCCACAATGTATCTCATTTTTTTTAGTCTTTTGGTTGCATAGTCCGAACAGTTTTTTAAAACTGAATTATATAATGTCTCTGTTTCAGGTGTCTTTTTCTCTTAGGAAATGTACAAATCTTCCATACTTAAAACTCATAAGACATAGATCTAGAAGTCTTTATTCCACTCAGAAACAGTAGAATCCAACTGACAATAAGCTTCCCAAGAGAGTGAATTAGGTTTTTCCCAGAGCAGGAGGAATTCAAACCAATTCATAGTGCAGGGATCAGAGGTGTTGAAATTGTAGAACATAATAATGTTCCTTAGCTATTTCTTTCTTTTTATTCCTTTCTTTCCTTTTAAAGCTGCAAACTGTGATGGCTTACAAACTCTGGCTTGTAAGACCTGTACAGGAAAAGAAATACAGAGAGCACACTTTAGCCTCAAGAATTTGTTAATTTCATTAGGCTATGAAAGAGTGAGAAAAGTGGGTATAGCTATAGTTTCAGAGGGACATGATCCACTACTCTGTAGAGCTCACAGAATCATAGAATAGCTTGGGTTGGAAAATAACTTAAAGATCATCTAATTTCAACCCCCATGCCATGGGGAGGGACATCTTTCCGTAGACCAGATTGCTTAAAGCCCCATCCAACCTCACTCTGAACACTTCCAGGAATTGGGCTTCCACAGCTTCTCTGGACAACCCATTCCTATGTGTCAAGAGCCTCACAATAAAGAATTTCTTCCCATTATCTATTCTAAACCTGCCATTTTTCACTTTAAAGCACTACCCTTGTTCTTATTACTACATGCTCTTAAAAAGTCCCTCTCTGGCTTGTAGCCCCTTTAGGTACAGGATGGTGCTACAAATTCTTCCAGAGCCGCCTTCTCTTCAAGCTGAACAACCCCAACTCTCTCAGCCTGTCTTCATAGCAGAGGTGCTCCAGCCCTCAGATCATGTTCATGGATCCCTCTAGAATCACTTCAGCAAGTCCATGTTCTTATGTTAGTGGTGCCAGAGCTGGATGCAATTCTCCAGCTGAGGTCTCACAAGAGTGGAGTAGAGGGGCAGAATCACAACCCTTGACCTACTGTTCAGGCCTCTTTTGACACAGCCCAGGACATGGATGACTTTCTGGACTGAAAGTGCACGTTGTCAGTTCATGCTGAGCATCTCATCAACCAACACCCCTGAGTTCTTCTCCCCAGGACTGCTCTCAAGTCATTCTCTGCCCAGACTGCTTGGGTTTGCTCTAACCCTGCTGCAGGACACTGCACTTACCTGTGTTGAGCTTCATGATGTTCACGCAGAGCCACCTCTCAAGCCTGTCAAGCTCCCTCTGAATGCCATCCCTTCTCTCCATCCTGTTGGCTGCACCACACAGCTTGGTGTCATTGGCAAATTTGCTGAGTGAGTGTGCACCCACTGTCCATGTCACCAGGCTATCAAATACTACATTACTGAACCTCTTAATTAAAAAATTACATGAAATTTGAAATAATAATGGTAGGAAGATGCCAAAATCAGAGTTAAGTTGCTCATTCGTGCTGCTCTGGATTGTTCATTAGTAGGGGCTCAGGTAAGCATCCTTCATCAAATGGGACAGTCTTCATCTGATTTGAATGCAGCTGGCTTTATCTGGGGCAGGTTTGTTGAATGGTTTTGCCTTCAAAGCATGGCTTTCATCTCTCAGGCTGCTGAAAATGGGCTTGGGAAGACTATAAAATTCAGCTGGTTCATGGGATCAGTCAGCCTTATGGGGAAAGGTCATATTTTTCTCTTTGAGACCTTTCAAAATAATTATACATTCCATCACATATAGAGACTTCAAGGCCAGGAGAAAATTATGATTGCTTCAGAGCTTGTGAGACTGGGATGTTAATTTTCACTCAGCAGAGTAAGAAAGGCCCCTCTGTTAGTCATGGACACAAAAGTCACTGTACATTTTAGGTATAGCTCTAGCAGGCAGCATCTATGATGGCTCCCCATTGGTCAAAAACAAAGGCCTAAGCCCCAATTTGGATTTTTGGCATTGTATTCTGGCTCTTGCCTTCAACTTCTTCCCTTAATCTTAGATATTGGTGCTACTCACTGGTTTGTACTTTTGTGTTCTCATCCCATATGGATGTCACAAGTCCTACAGTTTATGGAACATCTCTCATCAGTTCTTGAGCACTCTCAAAGTTTCTCCATGAGCTGAGACTCACCTCTGGGCCACTCACAGTTACAAAAATCTAGGATTTGAGATCTCTACTTCTGTAGTAGTGATTCATTTGTTAACTACACCCACTGATGGCAGTGGCAGAGCTTGAACAGAATGTGTTACTTGATGTGAGTACAGGCATCCAAATTTGGCTCCCACGTGCCTTGGCCCCAGAGATTTTAATAACTTCGGATCCTGCAAGGCTGGAAATAGGAGCTTACGCTAATGTGATACAGAAATTCCAAGATCACTCATCTCTCTCAAGTTACTCAAGATAACTGGAACCAGCATGGGTGCAAAGTTTATTGAAGACTTACACAATGTTCTTTTCCTTCAAAACACATTTCTGCATCTCCTTCTGGGCCCCGTTTATCTCACTATCACTTAGACACCTGTGCTGCCATGTGGAGGGATACGAAAAAATAAAGTCCATATTTTGTACCGTAGAAACATTGGGGAAGTTTCCTCATCTGTAGAACACATGGTGTATTCTGTGCTGACTAAATGCTGTTGCTGCTCTGATAAAAACTCAAAGGAGTTGAATTGTCCTTGTTTTACTACCTCTGCTTTTTCCTATGGTGGCACAATGGGACTAGGCAGGAGTCCAGGACAGTTTGTTTAATGGAGCATTCACAACTGGACCACAGTTTCCCCCTGTCATCTTGGGTGACTCAAGCTGACTTTGCCTTGTTACCACTTGGTGAGACCGGGGTAGATGACCTTGATGAGTGTAGTGGGTGAAGTACTCAAATATTGTAATATGAAGTACTACAGTAGTGGATTAAGAGGACTGGAGGGCACAAGAGATTTAAAAGATGTTTTAGGGGCATATGAAGTCCTTTTATCATCTTATGGCTTAATTCCTTAAAATACAGAGTTTCTCAAGAGGACCTGTGTTTTCTGTCTAATCAGCTAAATGGCTTTGAATATTGTCCCCTTCACAGGTCTTTGGAGGCCCTTGTGTTTGGTAAGCAGACACAAGGATGACCATCATGCGTAGAGGACAGAACTATATCCCTTGGGACACACCTCCCCTTTCTTAGGGTCTCACCAGGCTGATCTTTACATTCCTGTATCTTGCTTCTTGTCATCATTGGGGAATATGAAGTGGTAGATGTGAAACCATTTTCCTTTGGTTTGTTGGTCTATTTTTTCTTTTTCTTTTCTTTTGTTTTGTTTCATTTGGCTTTTTTTTTTCTTTTGTTTGTTTTTGTTTGAGATTTAAATGTTGATTTTGGGGTTTTTGTTGTTTGTTTTTGTTTGGGGAAGGCATTTGTTGGTTTGGGGTTTTTTTTTGTTTGATTTGGGGATTTTTTTTTGTTTGGTTTGTTTTTTTGCCTCTTACAGCTAGGCATTTCCCTTCTCTCATTTATTTTTTTTTTTAATCAACCTCTCTGGGACTGTGGGTGATTCTGTCAAAGCCTGGGAGCAGGAAAGCAGGATAAACCCATTTGTGTGGAAGAGAGGGAGAAACCTGCACAGCATTTCTGATGACCGTGGGATACTAGGAGCCCTGAAGCCAGTGTCCAGCATGAGCCTAGTCAGTAAAAGACACTGAGATACACACTAGTGATGAAAGCTGGACAGAAAACACCAACAAGGAAGGAAAGGAGAGACAGCAGGAGGAGGAAAATAGGACATGCACTAGCCTGGCTTCAAGGAGCACTGTTTGTATCTGCAAGTAGGAAAAATGTGGTGTATCAAGCAGTTCTCAAATACACTACTGATTCCCACACCGAGTCTCCCCAGAATTTTATCTTTTCTCTTTTTAACATGATAGTCAATCAGATTTCTGGTTGTTTTGTGTCCATGAATGCCAGCTACGATTGTTTTAATCACCAAGGATTAAAAAGGGGGAAGGGAATAGGCTGTACTTTCACTGGGGGAAGGAAAGAGGCTGTGCAGCCACTGATTTAGGCTATGCTTCATAGTTAAGGGGTTTCTGTCACAGTTGTTTGAGGAGTGAGACAGCAAATTTTGTCTCTTGAGGGCAAGGTTTTCAGTCCTTTTTGTGAATTTGGATAGGAACAGATGATGAAATGTAGCCAGTGTATTTCTTTTTATTTGCAGCCTGAATTCCATGATGACTATAGTGGAGACTGCTTTGGATATCTGAGAGTAATGTAGCAGGAGATAAGGGGTTTACCTCAGTTTTTAGAAAGGTTATGATCTGGGTTTGTATCTGCTCTTAGGCAAACATTTGTGTCTGTTTTTATTTCCTCATCCTTTGACAGCACTGATGTTTCTAATTGCAGTGCCAATTTTGGTCCACTTAGACTGTTTCAGCAGCAGTTCCAGTAGTGACCTTTGGATGTAGCCAAGGTTAACTTTACTTGCCTAGTTTGCCAGCAATGAAATGGTTAGTCAAATATGTGCCTATCTCTCCTGTAAATCCCCCTAGTCATTAACTACCAGATGGTGTCATTGCATAGTGCTGGGGAAACATCGCCTGATTTTTTACAGCCAAGTTTAGTGTTAAGAAAACATAGTCTTGTAAATGTCAAATTGACTGTTAAGTAATCCTACATTAGAGTTTTTCAGAATTAAAACCATACCATACATGGAGCTATGGATAAAAGGAATGATGCCAGCTTGGCAGCCATGGATAACACCTCAGCATCACCAAGACACATAGCCGTGTCTATTCACATAGCACATGAAGAACTGAACAGGGGGCTATTACTGGAGCCTCCCTTGGGCTAATGACGCATTTGGCTGTGTTAAGGGACTTGCTTCATATGCCCTGTGGGCAAGAGCACCTGGGAAAGGTTTTTCTCCTGGAGGGTAAAGCTAACAAAAATCTGGAATGTGTTACTCAAGCCACCAGGACCATGAACTATTGTAGGCTGAGGACAAAATTTTCAAACTCTAGCCTCAATCTCTGTAAGATGAGGTCAGGAGACATGAGACCTTTTTAAAAGTTCTTGGCATATACTAAAAGATTTCCTTGCAAGGTCACTTTAGTTAATTAAAATCGCAAAACCATTGTGATAATAAAACCAATTGTTTTCCCTTTTCACTTAAAAAAAGGTCAAATGGGGAAACTGTGAGGCTAGGGATTTTATTTTCATTCTGTGTGCCTACAATTAATGCTACTAGCAAAAGATATTTAGTGTTTCCCAGACATCAAGTTGTAGATGACTAGCATGTGATTATGCAGTAACTCAGTGACAGAGATAGAAAAACAACCTGAATATAGGGTTGAATACTTTTTATGGGCTGACATAGTGTTTATTTTTGTTGAAAACATTTTGAGTCAATAGAGGTATCTTAGAGTTCATGAAAACATATCAAAATGTTTCTCTCAGACATTGAACAAAAGAACTTCCTGAAATTTTTAACAGTTTTTGGATGTTTTTAAGTGACTTTTAAATTTGAATAAAACTTTATTTTGCAATATGTAATTTTTAAAAATTAAAGTGGGGAAAGCGAGCAGTCTGAAACAAAATGTGTGATAAAGCCAACATTGAGAGAGCTCCTGACTCCTATTCTCCCTTTGGTCTTCTGAAATGCAGAGCAGGTATTGATCCCTAATATCTCAGCTACATGTTTCATATGCATATAATGTCTTACTTCATAACTGTGATCAGAAGTGTACAAGACTGATCAATAAACTTTGTAAGTTCTATATTTTATATTTTGCTTTTGTCCATGAGCATACTTTTTCCTAAACGTAATCCTCTTATGCTGTTCCAGCTACAGATTGGTAAGTGCTATTCCACAGATGTTGTGATAGATTTCATGGATATATAAGAGTATAAAATCCTAAATTACCTTAAGAACAGGAAAAGGCTTCATTTTCTGTCTCTGAGAAACACTTCAGGACTGTTTTGCAGAGACCACAGAGACCCCGTGGATTCCATTAGTGCCTACAGTTAGTAGTAATGGTCAGACTACTGTTCCCCTTTTTGAGCACAATCCATGTTTTTTTAAACTAATTTAAGAGGGATTGACAGAAATAGTTGGGTCTGGGAAAGCATCTTTGTAGAAGGTGGGAAAAAACTTAGTACACTACTAGAGAAGTATTACAGAATATTTCCTAGTTTACTTGGGACTAAAACCAAAGATATTTGGGGTTTTTGGTGTATATTTATACTTTATGCTGACTGATGACTTCATCATATATAGGAAATTTTGTACAACTGGTCTCTTGTACAATGAATGTAAACTCTAAATAGTAGCTGATGTTTTAGTGTTGTGTGGTGCTCCTCTCCCTTATGCCTGCTTTCCTAGGAACAGAAGTGTTAGACGTTTTTGCAAAGTCCTGTGGATGCCATGCTATCAGGCTACCCTGGGCTCAAAGGTTTTTTAACAAGAAAAACAACCCCAAAACATACTGGCTACCAGAACTGTGTGTTATTTCATGATTATGAAGGGAAATAATTTTAAATTCTCTTTTTAAACCCATGAACTGCTTAATAAATGAACCACAAGCAAACTCTCAATACATATACCACCTCTGGAATTCTAAGCGCTACTGGAGCAAGAATGAGTTCTTTCAGTGAGTGGTGTATACCTTCTGGAAGGGCAATTTTGGAATAAGTTATCTTTAAGGAACTTTTATTTCTAGCCTCCTCTTGCTTGAGAAACACAGTGAATCTTGCAGAAGGAAGGACTACTCCTCCTCTACTAATGCAACTGTGCATGTCCTTACATAAATACTATCTGGCTTTTAGAATTTGAGATTTGTTGTGATTCTAGTACAATTTGTGATGTTTGCCATATTTATGACTTTAATGTACTGTGGCCGGCAGTTGTTTTTTCTTTAAAGTCTTGAAAAGTATAGGCTGAAATATTTCTGCTCATTGGGTTTGAATTTAATGCTTACCACTATGTGTCACATACTGTACTGCAGTTGGTGCTTTCAGCCATCAAAAAGCCTTTGGCTTTGGTCTCTCATCTATCAGGTTTCTTTATGTTCCAGGGGCAAGTCTCTTTTATTTCTCCCGGTGCTAATCTTGGGTGATTTTGTAACTCCCCCTCTCCCCCCCCACTCTTTTATGTCTAAATCTCTGAGACTGAAGCAGACTAGATAAACTACTAGTAAGAAAGATGTAAGGAGGAATTTGTTAAATATTTCTGCCACTTTATATTGATCCCCGGACTGGATCCCAATGCCATGTCTCTCTGAACAGTGCATGGTGGAAGAATTTGTTTTCTTCTCATGCTAAAGGGTACCAGATAGAATGTCTAAACTTCACTGTGTTTCAAACACCAGTGTTGGAAGCTCAAATGCTCTATTGCCAACGCATGCAGTCTGCCTGGACTTCGTTCTGGCTCTCCTGATGCAAGTAAACTCAGACACAAATTAATTTCAGCCTGTCAGTAACAATCCCAGAGTAATTCTTTGTGATATTTTGTAGTAAGCAGTGATGAAAGCCAGTCTTCTAATTAATATATTGAATAATGCATCTCTCTGAGGCATATGGGGATCTCCCATACTGTCATAGCTTGGCAAAGCTAATCAAAAGTGAGGCTGCCAGGCTGAAAGTAACATTGTCTTTTGCACTGGCTGGCTAGCAAGGAATAGTCTCCTGTGGGTTTTTTGTGGTGGATTTGGCTTGCGTTTTGGCCTTTTTCTATACCATACTAATCTCTCTGTTTCTGGACAAATGGGTGAATTTTCAATGTGGGAGAGAATCCCTCTTGCTTTCAGATGACTGAAAGAAAAACATTTGAGAATTCTTTTAAAAATTGCTACTCTTCTGAGCAATTTAGGAATGACTTCTTCACTTACTTTGATTATGGACATAATTTTCTTGCCATTTCATTCAGTGGCAAAACACCTACAGGCATCAGGAGCAAACATCTTTTCTGGATGCAGCCTGCCTCTGTTCAGACCTTATCCCAGATGACCCACTTGAATTTCAAGAAATACACCTTTGTGAGGGTCTTACAGCTTGTTTCTTTATAGCAACTGGGGC
Source organism: Sclerurus mexicanus (assembly GCA_013396755.1). Lineage (NCBI taxonomy): Eukaryota > Metazoa > Chordata > Aves > Passeriformes > Furnariidae > Sclerurus > Sclerurus mexicanus. The sequence goes on along the minus strand of VWZF01006236.1, from coordinate 3,433,682 downwards.
TGGAAGCATTCCTGCATTGGAGGAAGTAGCAATCCAGTGGAGGATTTATCCCCAGCAAGTCATCAACTGTATTAGGGAACATTTTTACTCGAAACTAGATTTTTGGTCATACCTCAAAGCTCTTCAGGGAGATTTTCTCAAGAAGAATTAGGAAGGACCCAGGTAAATTCCAGTTCATTTCCCTGAACTGACTTCAGCTGCTGAACCTTTGGAAGTTTGCCTGGCATTAAGTTGAACAAAAGCAGTTGTTTTATTTAACAGAAGAAGCTGAACCCATGCTGTGGAGAAAGAACAGTCTTATCATGGCAAAACAGGCAAGATGTTTCTGCATTCATTTAAACATGAACCATTTGTGTCACTCAGTAACATCCATTAAAGATAAGGAGGTCCGTCTTTATGCCTTCTGCTTATTAACAAACTCTCTTAAAACGACAAATCATCAGCAGTTATATGAGGCAGAATTCATTCTCGGCAAGAGAAGAAAATGAAACTCCCATCCTTTCATTCCCTGGCATTCCCCTGAGTCTCCTCTGGAGAATGAAATGAGTTTAATTTTGCTGTTGTTAAGCATAGTGAGCATGAAGCTACATCAGAACATAAGAGTGGGACGGAGTATCTTATTAGTTGTACTACAGGTTCTTTTAAATAATGTTGATTCAGTAACTTGTCTCTTGCTGATCATATACAGAACAAGGACAAGAAGCCATTGAGTGTTACTGTTTCACTTGCATATTTCTAGTGAGCTAATTGGAATAGGAGATAGCAGTGGTTATCAAAGCTTGGTAATTATCTCAGAGATAATTGTCCTTCACTGGGCAGAAAGCAATAAAAATGGGATGTAGACACATTTCCATGTTTAGTGAAACATCAGAAGTTCTATAACTGAGTTTGAGAGAGAAACATACTCACCTGTGTCTGCCAGCAAGTACTTAGGAAATAATAAATAATACCTGTAGCCTTCAGAGCTGATTTCAATAGATCTGTATTTTCTCCCATTGGAGAAAATCCTGCTTTTTATTGAAGAAAATAAAGAAAACCAAGCCAAAAACCTGACAGGTTTTTGGCCAAAGGATACAGAAGGATTCTTAGGTTTTGCTCACAATATTTTTGGTTTTCAGGTTTTGATTGAAAATCTTTGAGGGAAGGAGACATGTTCCATTACAATATTGATTTTAGGAGCAATCTGTAATAGTGATTCCCTAAAGCCATTTCTGGATCTGCAGTAGTTTCTCCAGAATTCTGTTTTGTCTTTCTACAAATCATTAGATTTGAACTGTGTGCTGACACTTTGGAATTTGCCTTGAGGATAGAAAACAGCAGAGTATTACTTTTCATTTGGCCTTGTACTTTTCTTTCCTTTTATTCCTCCTCTATAACAGCAGATGTAGAACCCAGCAAAGAGAAGCTCTTGATTTACCTACAGCTTGACCATACAACTTTACTTTTTGACATGTAGGTAACACAGATTCCCGTTGTAGCATTCTGCCCTGAGCATTCTTACTTGAACAGGGCAATGCTTTGATGATGAGGATGCTTTGGGGCCATTGTGAAGAGCTAAGAATGTGTCCAGTGCTCAGCTCCCTGGACAGCCTTGTCTCATTATTTGGTCACCTATGTAACTTGAAGCAAAGGAACCCACAAAAGGTCCGTGGTTTCTCTGGTCTCTACTGCTACAGTGTCATTCTTCCACTCATACAGACCTGCAAGTGACTGTGGCTGTTTTATTCATGTCTCTATTCTGCCTGTGAAGACGCTTCTGTTCTGAATGCAAACCTGCCATGTCATGAGACACATTGTGATCTGCAGACCTCCTGTCAACATTGCTTTTACCCATCATAGCCACACAAACTTGCTGTTTCTACAGACAGTCTGTCTTTGCATATCTGCCTGCTGCCAGAATACCTTTGGTTTCCTGCTTCTTGGTCTTTTCTTCCTGTGATGTTGGGACAAATGAGCATCTCACTCTCAACAGCTAATTGAGTGTGATTTTTTGGGGGCAAGGAGACACGTTGATGCATTTATGCCTGCTGGTCCAGAACAGAGTAGTTTATTCTCCTGTCTTTCTCTTCCTTGTCCTTCTTCTTCTTTCCCTTCTCTCTGTCTCTTCCTTTCCTGGCTGATGCTTATAAGTCAGAAAATGAAACAAGCCATTTGTTCTCTTCAGGTTAGCATCTGAAATGCAGAGAAACAACTGTCACAAAAGGTTTGTGACAGAAATCTATTTTTTCACATTGTTTTTCTCCAAAATGCATGAACTGAACCAAAAATTCATTTCCAGAATGTTAGATGTTATCCCAGGGTGATTCTTCACAATATCCTTCAACAGGGAATGTAGAGACTCATTCTTCCTTAATTAATACCATGTACAATGCCCATAGGTGTATGGGGCTCATCAGCAAATCCCATACATATTGCCTGTACCAAGTTTCACACTGGCATGCCCTCTTTAGACAATTTAAGTTTTATTTTTATCCATCTACTGCTGCATTCATTTATTAAATGATGCTCTGAAACTTTTCAGAGGTGCTGTATTCTGCCTAGGCCTCTGTTAATAGCTGGATCACTGAGCCTTAGCATTTCAGACGTCATATTTGCAGTTGGAAAATGTTCATATGAATGAGGGCAATTAAACAGTGAACTGAGAATCCTTATTTTGATGTAAAATATTTCTTGACTGAGTCATGTTTAAGATACTTTTTCTAGGAGACAAACTTGGTGGACTATTATGAGTCTTACCAACATTTCCTTTGAGGGAGGGAAGGAGTAACTCCAGAGATGTTTTTTTGCAACAGGACTGCTGGGCTGAGCTGAAGGCTTCTTTGAGCATGTACTTTACTTTTCTAAAATGATCCAAACCAGAGCTGATTCATGTTTCATGAAAAACCAAGGCAATAATCTATAGCAATTCCCCATGTACATAACTTTCAAAGGAGGGTAGCCAAGCACTGGAAAAACATTAATTAATGGAGCTTTGTAATATAGTAGGCACTAAACTAATTCTAACCAAAGGCAAAAATCCAAAAATATACTTTTATTCTTGTTTTCTAAGAGGACTTGAAATTTAGACTATTAAAAATAAAATTAAAAGTATCCTGCAAAATGTGTCCCTTCCTGCAGAAGGCAGAATAGAATAAAATCCTTTTGTTGGAATATGTTTAAAACTTGTCCACCATGAAGTTTGCAGACCTCTAAATTCCAGGTGAATCTCTAGAATCTCCAGGTCTCTCCTCCCTAGATACGCTTTCTCCAAAGCATCACTGTGTTGGATGCATATGGGATAGAAAGCTGATGGTATATTGTGTACTCAAGTTTTGAGGTGCCTTCAAGACAGTAACGCCTTAACTCGCTGAGCTGCTGCTTCACTACTTCCACCATATCCCGATGCTGGGGACTTGGCAAAAAAAGGACTTCTTATTCAATTAGGATAAGCCCTCAGGACTGCTTTTGTATAGCCCGTATCAGCTGTACCCCAATGGCTCAGAAGCAGCAACCTGCATGGGAGCAGCATGTTCAGTTCTTAAGCAAGCAGCAGGACTGTGACTGCACTGGTGAGTAACCCGCTGTGAGTGCTGGCTTGAGGTGGCTGATGTGATCCCTGCATGAGCCTCAGTCCTCATAAGAAGTAATTTCAGGAATCACTGGGAAATTAAAATGCCACCTCCAGCACATGCCCTGCCTGTGCTGCTGGCCATTTCAAACCTTGCCAGGGCTGTGAATAAAGATCTTTAGCCTTCTACCCACACACTTTTTTGTGTAAATTTCACAAAAATTTCATTAGGTTTATTATATAGGTTGGGGAAGAAATGCCAAAGGACTTTGAAGGACTAAGACCTATTAACTGAATGAGAACTAGACAGAATTATTTGTATGTTCTTAGGTTTTGGTGCTAGTATAAAGGGCAAATCAAAAATATGAAGCAACAGCAGCTTTTTTCTGTTGATAAATACACTTTATAGGTATTAGCTGTTAATTTCTGAGATATAAGGAGTCACCTTTTTTTTTATGTACTGTAAAGAGAAAGAAATGTTTCTGTGTGCAGCAGAGACTGCTGTCTTGTGTGGGTTCTCTGGTGGTGGGTGATATGGCTGAGCCCAAATGTCAGTTTTTCCCTCAAAGAGAGGATTGATTTAGACCTCTTTTCTCTTCTTGGCCTGGAGTTCTGGGATGTGTAATCCAGTGAGCTTACAGTAAGTTACAGCTTTAGACTTTCAGTGTTATTGGGGATGAGATGCAGGTAGGCAGATGCATGTATGCACATATGGAAACACATACATGTTGTATGAACACCTTAAGTTTTGTTTCCTTTGAGATGGCAGGCAGAACACCTCCTTAAAATTCATTGGGATCTTTTTAAAATGGATTAGCTTTGCTGAAAAGAAATTAATTGAGAATAAACACTCGGCAATTTCTTTTGCCTTATCTTGCAAGCTAAGTCTCACAACAATTACTTCTGCCGATGTCCAGAATTGTAGCATCTCGGAAATTAGCACTGGAAAAGATGTAGAAAGCTCTAGAGACCTGGCTAAGACAGTTTCTTACAGTATCTTCCTGCCCAGCTTTTTTCCCAAGCTTCATTTGAAATATGCTGTGCAAGGAGGTTTGGTCCATAACTCTTCAGAGACCTCATCACATCCTAACACATCCCGCAGTGTCTCCCCTGTTCAGCCACAGAGAAAACACTGTATTTATGTGTTTAATAAATGCATTTTTTCCCCCAACAGTTCAGCATTTATATCTGTTCTTAACTATGGTAGTTTATGGTGTGTTGTTGGCCTGGGAGATAGGTAGGTTGCGTGCACATTGGTTGTTAATGTCTGATGGAGCTAATTTTAGACTTGACTGCAGCAAATAACAGATGAATACACAGAATTCCCTTGACCACCTGAAGCTAACTGCAGTTATTGATGCCTGGACAAATGTGATGCAATGTCAGATAAAGAAGGTGGTCTGTTGTCCCACCTTCGAAAGGTATATGTAATTTCGCAACGATGCCATGTGAAAAGCTCGAAGTCTGTTGAGCAGGAATTGTATGGATTAGTTTCTGCTCCCACACCCCCATATAGGCATGGCTTTTGTGTTGCTTGGGTGAGTTAGTCCCATGCAATGTTTGGCTGGTACAACACAAAAGTATTTATGTATTTATTCACTTCTGGAGCAGGATAGAACTAAAATTGCAGCAGGCTAATTGGCAACATCCACTAATTTGACTGCACTTGCCTGCAGCCAAGAGGATGAGTTTCCCCCCCCCTTTACATATTATTGCACAATAAATGTGCCTTGCTCCTTTCCCATTTCTAGCCCTTATCTACTGAACAACATCCTGCTAAATAGTCTCCATCCGTTCCTCTGTCCCTTTACATTAACACTGGCAATTTCTTTCAGTCTGACATCTTAACCTGCAAAAAATGAGTTTTCAAGTCAGCATCTTTGGAAGGCCTTAATTTGTTGTAAAAGTTTTGATTTCATTTTCAAAGCCGGTGAATGCCACCTGGACTAGTCAGAAACTAGACACACCCCTGGCAAAAACCTCAGTCCAGCATATTCTAGACCAAGTTTGAAAGTCTGATCCCTATGACCTGGTTGTTTGTTTTTTTTTTAACCTTGTTGTAAATCCCTAGCACAAATGTTGCTCACATTTAGTGGTACCCACCCACACCTTCCAAACTATTGGGTCCAGTAGATGGAGGAGTAGAGAATCTCTTATTCTTTGTTAAAGGTTTAGGGAGCAAGGATCAACAGCAGGCAGTTGGAATTGCTCAGCATTTTTGACCCAAGATGCTAGAGTAGGTAAATCTCAATGCTGCCTTTCACCATTAAATGCCTGATGTCTGGAAAATGGGTATAAAAAATTACAAAAATGTTTATTCCATGGAAGGGAAGTAGAGTTGATAGAAAAAGTGAACTGAGTTTTGCAGTAGGTGGGTAGTCCAGAGAGTCTACATTTTTCTTTCTTCTTTTCTTGGCATGTGTTAACATTTTTCATTCTGGAGTATATAGCATCTTATATGAAAATGTTTCAGGAATAGCTAGTTACAGTGCAGAGTGCTGTGTTTTCCTTGCCCTTCTCGTTTGCTCTTCTCCTGGTCAGAGATGAAATATTAGCAGAGCAGCCTAGTATATGTGCATCCAAGCACAATGCTCTTCCCTCAGGACAGCGATAAGGATCTTGCCAGGATCCTGTCCATCCTTCAACTTTCAAGAAAACACAAGCCTCTTCTGTAAAGAAGGGAAGAAAGATCTTGTCAAAATCAAGAGCTACCATGATAGCAAGAAAGAAAAGCAGCAGCAGAAGACAGGGAAACTGTAACAATTGCTTCCTTCTAATGAAATTCAGAGGTAGTTTGAATTCTTAATTGGCAAAGGATCCTGTGCCTGCTGCAGTTCTGGCTGCAGGCTCCACATTTCGAAAACTGCTTTTGCAGCAGTTGGGGAACATGTCAGCAGGAAAACCTGACCTTTCCTGTCACTTCTGCCGACATCCTCTCAGCATTTTCTCATGAGAGGGTTGATTAATGAATAGGGATGGTGGAGGGTGTTGATTTAGCATGGTTTCTCACACGGAGGGTGCCCTTTTTTCCTCCTCACACCAATCCAAGCCAGCAGCACAGAGGGGTGCATTTTGTGGACCTTCGTTTACATTCTGCTGTCTGGAGAGATCACAGAGCTGAGCTGTGCATGGAGCCTGAGGTGTGGCCATGTATCAGAAAAACTATTTTCAAGCTGACCTTAGGCTTCCAAGTGTTGTTAAATACTCTTGACTTTGTAAGACAGAGCACCCTTTTGCAGCCACCTCATTCTGTGGGCTTGACTTGGTTTTAAAGAACAGGCAAGGGAAATGGTAAGTCAAAGGATGCTGACATCCCTCCTCGTTGTGCTTTAGTTGTTTAAATAGTATTGAGCAGTGCGTCCTCCGAATGTTCTTCAGAGAGGTAATGTGTGAGAAAATACAAGGCTGTGAAGGTGTCTCTTCTTGTTTTGTTGCTGTTTCTGTATTGCCAGACCTGAGAGGTTGTTGTAGTGAGTTCTCAAGGCTACAGAAATTACAACGTGGGATAAAAGAGTAGCTTTACAGTCTCTTTGTGTGTGTTTGCAGCTGTACTTCAGGACCTGCATTCACATCTTGCTCTTTCCCCTGCCGACTTTTTTGCATTCATCATGTAAAGCTCCTCCAGACAATTGATGAGAGACCATTTACTAAAAATACCTGAATTCAGAAGGAATCAGAGCACTGCAAAGCAAACTGTGTTCCTTCCCAGTGGAAACAGACACGAGGGGAGGCATGAAGAAATAGCATTGATTGGGAGTCTGTTTTGCAATCAGTTTTTGATATAGGAGAGTGACTTGGTTTGAGCAAAGGAAGGATGACCAATGCATCACTTTCCGGGCTTGTTATCTGCCTGCAGAAAACAGGAGCCTCTCTTGCCTTTGGGTTGCAGAAGATCACTTTGTTAACTTTTCTACTTGAAATGTGGTATTTGGTGAGCAGAGGAATACGAGGGGTGTGGTGTGTGCTAGTCCTTTTTTTGTCATCATTGTTGTTCTGAAAAGAACCAGTAGGCTTGTCAAAACTAATTAAGGAAATGAGTAGATGACACTGGAAAGGAACTTCAAACTAGAATGACATGTTTCAGGAGACTCCTCTCATTCCCTGGTGCTCATTTAATAGGCATTATGAGTAGAACCGAAAAGCTTGTGTATGCAAATCCAAATGATGAGTATTCTGAATTTTGTTGGGATATACTTAGGTTTTCCTACTTATAGTCCCTTTTAAAATGAATAGTATTGTGGCAGACTAATGTTTCTTAATACCTGGGCCAGGAGCAGGTTTGCCCCATTGCTGCAAGGGGAGACAGACACAGTGCCCTCTCCATCAGGATGGGAGGGACCCAGAAGGTGTCAGGGGACCAGGTGAGGCCACCTGGCATTGTGGTGTCAGGACACAGCAAATGGCTCTGGGTAGAAGAGCCATTTTGCTTCCAGAAGGACAGATGCCTGGAGCATGCAGGCCCATGGGGAAGGCTGAACTTAAGCGGGAAACCTGTTGGGAAGGACTGCATATGTGTTCCCAACCTTTACCTCAAAGTGCTGGAATTACCGCTCCCTTTGGTAAAGTTGTGATGGATAGATGTGATGGTAGGCATGTACCTCTGTCCCCATTGGCATACCATAGCAAGGGTCATGGTAGCTGAATGACTGAAATCACAGCAATTAGTGCTACTCCTTTGAAAAAGGCAGAAAACTTCTACTATGGACTAGAAAGATGTGTGCCCTTTCTCTCTATATTGGGAAATAATGTTGCTGCACACCATAATGTTTTTCACTGACATTTAAAGGAATTTCTATTTGTCCTACTGTCACTTTTAACTATGTCCAGATATTGGGAAGATTTGACCCTGATAATTACATGGTCACTGGAACTCAGGCCTGTTTTGGCATCCTTACCAATAACAGACAGCACTTTCTTCCTTGTGGGCTCACCCTGGAACTGATGGTAGCGATTAAGGAGCAGACTATTTCTCACTGGGCGTGGAATGATGAAAGCTCTGCCTGTGCTGCTTTGTTTTGTTGTGTTGGTATTTTTTGGCTGCAATTCAGTGTGTTGTGAATGGACGCACTGTTGATGCGGTGCTCTCGTTAACAAGTGGTGCCACTTTCAGTTACCTACACAGCGGGTCATAAATGCAGTTGTTTTGACGTTTGCAGCACTGGCTGATCTTAGCTGAGCTCCAGCACATTTGTATGTTTGTCATTATTTCAGTTGCTCTGTTTTTTTGTGGGAATCACAAAAATATATCAGAACATCTGTATTGTTTGGTCTTTCTTTCTCTCCTTCTCTCTCTCTCTCTTTTTTTTTTTCTTTTCCCACTGTTTCTGCTGTTGATGCCCCAAGGATGAAAGCAGCAAAAGATTGTGATAAAAAATGTTTTCAGAACATTAGGGAATTCTGAATGTTGGCTGGCTCTGAGGGAATCTATTATTTACAATCTACTGTATCAAATTCAACTCCCACCAAATTAGAAACTGATTTTTGTCGTTGTCCCTTTTTAATCTAACCCTTTGGTTAACTCAGGAGAAGCAGCTCCATAAATCACGTGGACATCTATAGATTTTTTTTTTTTCCCCTGCCAGCCATTGCTGGGACTAAATGTTCATCTCCCAGTGATTCTTATCAGCCAGGACACTAATAATAACATTTCTGTTCTGGGCTTGACTTTCCCTCTGCCAGGAGGAAAAGTATCTTTTTAATGTGCTTGGAAAAACATTTTTAGGGAGTAAACAACAATGCACAGGAGGATTTGACTTGAGGTACTTGAGTTTCAACTAGTGAGATTAAAGAAACTCATTGTGCCTTGTTTCATGATTAGCAAGTGCTGTGGCATTGGATCATGCAGAGAATAATGAATACTTTCTCACCTTTTTAAGATCAGAAATTCACTATTTGTGCATCACTGTTTTTTCTTTCGAAGATGGGGAAACTGAGGTGAACAACAGCAAGATTGGCCAGCAAACCAGGGGCAAATCAGAAAACTTGGTCTTTCGTGTCACTATTCAGCCAAAAAGCCTCCTTTTAATTTACTTTCTATAAGCATGAGGCTGCTGTGCCCTCATCTGGTTTTAGTGGGTCTTGGAACCAACTCTCTTTGCCACCACAAGAACGATCATAGTAGTCTTGATCTTGTAGAAAAAGGACAGGCAGGATCACTCACCCAGGCCTGAGAAGGCTCTTATAGGGCCCCTGAGAGTAGTCTGAGTAGAACACAAAGGAGGAAAATTACTAGTGACCCTGAGACTAGCTCAGTTGGTTAGAGCACAGTGCTAATTAACACCAGCGTTGTGGGTTCAAACTTTGTATGGGCCATTCACTTAAGAGTTGGACTTTATAATCCTTGAGGATCCCTTCCAACTCAGAATACTCTGATTCTGTGGTAGAAGGTAGACACCTACATACCAGGTTTCACAAGATTTGTACTGGTTTTGCTTTCCCTCACCATCTCTCTGTCTCATTGCAGCCTTTTAGCTAACTGGCTGTCTTCTTTCTCTCTCTCTCTCATTCTCTCCTCCCAGGTCAGTGACCGGTTTGGATAAAGACCCTGACCTTGTGCACATGGAAGCCCGCACAGCTGATGGACGTGAGTGCCTGCAGCCAATGCTAAAAAAGTGGGCTTTGAGCCAAGAATGGAGTGGTTGTGAAAATTCACTTTACTCATTTTACCTCCCTATTTACATTTTAATTGGTAGGAAAGATGTGGGTCATGGGGGTTTGACGTGAGACATACTCTTATCCTTAGCCTGTCTGGGGAAAGTCACCAGCTGCAGGGCTTGTGTCCTTGAAGGGAGGGGGCAGGAGCACAATCTGTTGGGCTAAGGAGCCATCTATTCTGTTCCCTATTTAACTATTTCAGTATCATGTAGTTTATATGAATCATAAAGAGCTAGGATACCAGCACTCTGTCCTGCAGACTTTGTGCATTTCCAAAAGTGCTCAAAACAGCTGCGTTCTGCCTGGAAATTTGAGAAATTACCTGCAGTCAGACTTACACTCTGTTCAGAATGTCCCTGTGCCCCTTTGTCTTGTATTACAAGTAGTTTTTAGTTTTGCTTATGAAGTACAAATAGGTGTTGCACATCAAAACATTACAGGCTATGAAAGGTGCCTCGATCCAAAGTAAGTAATAGAAAAAAAATTTCTTAACCCCTCACTGAAATGATTCTAGGCCCATTTGCAGAAGAATGGATTCCTATGTTGTTAGCGTCCAGCTTAGACTATATTAGAAGTATGTTGACTTACTCTTTCCAGAGTCTTTTAGATATTTCTCACAGGAACTACAGTATAGTAGTGCATGTGCTCCTGGTGTGGAACTTTACTCCAGTGGGAGTAAATGGGAGCAATGGGACAAGTGTCCCTTTTCACTACAGGGATAGTGTAGAAAAGCAGCATAGGACTGAAGTTTTAGAGGATTTCTGGGAAGAAAAAGCCTAATTTTTGTTGGTTGCAAAATTTTCTCTGTTGTAGTCAAGTGCTGCGCAGGCCAGATGCTGTGTGAACAAGTTCCTGTCTATCAAGGTGGCTTCTCTGAGGTTGTGGATGTTCTAAAATCACTCACTGGCCTCCCACTGCTATTTAGTGATGGCAGCTGAATAAATAACCAGGCAAATAAAAGCTCAAGGGTGACAGCTGTTTATTGAATATGTGGAAAAAGCAAAACAGGCTGGCAGGTGGGTGGACAAAGTCGGGAAGCATCTTCAGTGCCTTTGCTGCTGTGTGCTGTTGCAAGGATGCTGGGAGAAGTGGTCAAAAGCAACTAAAAAAACCCAAGCAAACTAAGCAAAAAAACTGCAGATGGAGTCTGTTTTCAAACTAAGTTTAAACTTTCTCTCCCAGCTGTTCGAATATTGGATGTCTCAAGGATGTAAATGCTTTGTTTAAAGATGCATCCCCAGTTTGCGGACAGCTCTCTTCCTTCAGGTCTTGTTTGCTCGGGAGGTTGCTGTTTGTTCTTGTTTTATTGTATAAATTCAACATTTTGAAGTTGGCAGTTAATGGTGTTGAGGGTTTCACTGAAAGTCAGAGCTAACTGGTGGTGTCAGCAGAAGAACCCCGTTCCAAGCCATCGTCTCAGCAGGCACAGGGGAGACCTGTTGGGCTGTGCTGGCCCTGCTGGCATGTACTGCTGGGGGACTGCACCAAAATGACTCCTCTCCCAGCCAAGCACAGCGCAAAAGAACTGTGTTGCTCTAATTAGAGTTTTTAAGGCTTAAACCGATATTTAGTTTGTGTTGCAAAGCAGCAGCTGCCTCACAGCTATAGCCTCAGCTGGTGTGAAATGGTACAGCTCTGCGTGCTTAGGAACGGGAGGCTGAACTTATCTCTCAGTTGGCTCTGTAACCAAATTGGGCCTCCATGCGCTCAGTGAAACGACTGAGGCACTTCCACCTGGTGGAAAATGGGCCCCTGCAGTTATTTCCTCTTGATCAGAAAGTTTCTAGTGAAAGTTTTCCTCAGCAGTATAGAGAAGAAAGGATAGGCTTCCTTAATGCCTCTTAGGTCAGTCTGGTGGCTCAGTGCCTTATTTGATACATTAACAGACATGGATTTAAGTATTCCCATCACTCAGTTCAATTTAGGGTGAAGAATCCATGCCTTCAGTGTCCCTGACTACTTGAAAAATACATGGTTTTTCTAGATGGGACATTTTTCTTTCCTCTTCCTCTGTTTTCCTCCATGCTTTTCATGTGAAGAGACAAAGTGGTGGGGAGGAACGGAAGTGGTGTTTAGGGTTGTACTCCTGACCCTGGTAATTTTTTTATTATTATTATTGTTTTTCTTTTTTAAATCAGTAATGGGACTCAAGTACCTATGTAATACCAGAGAACCTATCTAATACCAATACTGGAGACTAAAATATGCTCTGGAGCTGGGAACAGGTGGTGGGGCATGCTAGAGTCTCATTCATTCATAAATGAGTCAGGGCTATCAATAAACTCATGGAGCTGGGAGGTGGAAGTCTCTTGGTGTCTGTCCTTCAAGATGTCTTGCCCCCATGGTTTTGTCTGTCTGGTCATTAGGAATGGTAGTGTCTCTGAAAAAACATCCTCCCCAGTGTCTAATCTCCTTAAATATTTGCAAGATGCTGATAATTCCAGTGCCTATCTTATCTCAAGCTGTTCCTGCCTTTTGTAGCAGATGAAGTTTTTCACATTTTTTCGACATCTTGGCAGAGCTATTGTAGCAGAATAGTAATCGAGGCTCACATTTTTAAATTACAAAAACTTGTAGGAGCCTTGGGCATTGTACCTTCTGCCTGGGTGTAATAGGCAGCAGCAAGGACAGGGCTGGATGCAAGGGAGCTATTATGAATACACTGGCACAAGCACCCACCAGCATTCCTGGGAAGGATATACTAAACTTTCTGATGTTCAGTGAGCTAATCTTCCCACCTACAGATATGGTGCAGTAAACAGGATTTGAATTAAAGGAAAGAGAGGGGGATAAAAGCTAACCAGAAAGATAAAACAGGGTAACTAATTCCTGAAGAGTAATTTACAATCCTGTCTACATTTCTAGATACTGTTTTCGTTTGGGGGAAAAATGGTTGAGCCCAGTGAGTTTTTCCTCCTTCCCATGGAAACCTTCACTGGCAGTTTTTGATTTTAAGTCTTGCCTGGCACCAGGACCTGACTGAAGCTGAGCCAATCTGCCAATGCAACTTGTTTCCATGAGCTGCCCTTCTCCCTGTTAGCTGTGATGACCAGCCATCCCTGCTGTCAGCTGCCTTATTAACACTGCCAGGAAGCAGCAATACTTGCTGTCCTGTGTCTGTAAGTCACGGGTCTGCCCTTCTGTCTCCCTTCAGGGACCCACAACTTTGGGTGGTTTCCACCAGAGAGAGCCTCTTGTGCTCCTGCTTCCTGCCAAAGCTGGCATGGCTGGCAGACAAAGAGGAGATTTAGTAGTTTGGTTTATCTCACCAGCTTATCACTTCAAATGTCAAGAAATTGTTTCAGTTTTATCACTTCTAAAAGGGTAAAAATACACTCCAAATTCTCAAGATGGGAGACTGTGTTAAATAGCAACGAGGAGGCGGTTCAAGCTCCTCAACTGGAAAATGGCTGCACATCTGCGAAAAGCCATTCCCTAATCCTAAAGGAGGTAGGAAGGGTTTGTGTGGAGGAATGGATGCTGAGATTTGAGCTGCAGCAAGCGCTCCAGGCTGCTTGATGTCCGTATTGCCTCCTTAACAGAGGAGCTGAGAAAGTAGCTGGATGTTGGGTTATAAACATGAGAAGTTTTTGATGCTCTCTGGGAAGTAGGGAGCTCTTCTTAACTCCTTTTGCAGTGGAGCATAATAAAAAACCCAAAAGAAACAAAAACCTCCAATACACTAAACAACCAAAGCAAACCAAAAAAATCCTCCAAACTCAAAACATCCAAACCCTTTCATTCTGATGTTGCTTGGAACAATATGTATATTGAAAATAATCCCCAGACAGAAGCCAACCTCCCTTAAGACATACACCTCCCAGTGAAAGGTGAGCAAGGCTCTAGAGCCATGGCTTGGGCTCATGTCACCTGCCTTTCTGAGTGGATGTCCTTTTTCCTTGTGACTGTGCAGAAGAGGAATGAAAAATTGCCTCATTTTGGAGGAGAGAGGGATAACAGCTTGAAAGTTAGGGTGCCCTCTTCTTTCTTAATTGAGCTTTTGTTGAGGGACCCTGTACTTCTATCTAAGGGAGGATGTTCTCTGTGAATGGGACCATAGCTCAGGAAAGGACCATCCCTTTAAGAAGCTTGAGCAGTGACTTGGGATTGTTCCTCATTTTGAGTTGCGCACAAATGACAACTGAACTGGGTGCTGTTGTACTTTTTACCTGATTTTTAAAACATATATTAAAGGGAATTATTTTTAATTTTCCTTGGGGCAGCTGGAAAAAAAAAACCCAACAAAAAAACAAGGCTTGAACTTTTTTTGGTGTCCTAAAGCAGATAGGTTTGAAGATAATTTTTGTGTCTGTGGGTTTGTTTGTTTGTTTTTTTCATAGACCTTGTGTTGTAAAATATATGAAAATAAGTAAATAAGACAAGAAACTAAATGGAAAATTGGTAGTGAGCTATCTCCTTTCTCCACCACCATTTTCTTGTGATTATTAATCAGGTGTCATTCTTTGATTGTATTTGATTGCTGGTGTAACACACTCAAAATGACATATTTCCCAGTAGGCAGGAAGCTCGTTGTCATGTCAACACTTGTGATCTATCTGCATTTATTTGTGACAGGTTTTTATTCCTCTTCCCATTCTGTCACTCAGCAGCAGCAAATTATCCCCTTTTTGGAAGGATAAGAATATCCAGGCGACTGTGTGGGAGAACATACTGGAGGGAATAAGCTTCTAAAAACACATCTCCTGACCTCTCCTCGTTCTCCCTAATTTTAGAGCTACCTCAAAGAACAAGTTACATCTGTTGATCTCTTTGGGTAGCATGGCACCGTATAAGACCCTCTTGGTTTCTGAAAAGTTGGTTTTATCCTCTGCAAAGTTGTCTTAGATTCCATGTTGAGGAGCTAAATAGCAGATCTGCACAATGTGTGTTTATATATATATATATTCAGTTGATGAAGAATCCTGATTTATGCCAGCTGAAAATCTGACCTCTCTACTGCTGCTGGTATTTTATGCTGGGAGAAAATACAACTCTGATATGCCATTCTTTTGGCACTGTCTCCAGGTCAGATATGTTTCACCATACACTTTAATTATCTCTAGGTACTCTGAGCTGGCACCAGCAACATTTTCTGCTGCTGTAGCATCCTCAGTGGGACTGCTGCATTTCATTACTGCACCAGACCTATGCAACTGCTCCGAATCAGCCATGTAGCTCTTATTAACCTGGACTCCCCAGTGCCTCAACCCACAACCAGGTTGGCAGCCTTTAAACATGATGGGCCTTCAGCCATTGAGCAGTTGGGCATGAACCTTTATTAGGTTAAAGCTTGGTTGTAGTTTGTGACTATTTTAGACAATATATTTTAAAAATTATTGTTCTCATTTTTAATGCCTCTGACTTGCATTCTTAAGAGTGTTAGTGGGAAAAGACTGTGAAAGGGAAAACTGTCAGTTTCTGAATCTTGTCTAAGAATCTGGGAAAGCAGTTAGCTGAGTGTCAGGATTTTGGTCATGCCTCGTAGAGCTTTCCACTGAACCCTGTTTTGCTGTCACTGGAAGGACACAGATGAAGGACAATAGCAGGGTTTTTTGGGATGGAGAATCCCATAAGCAGCTTTGCTAGGGAAGTTACTGTCCTTTTATACTTCTCTTTTATAATTTTGGGATCAGTTTGACAAGATCCGTGTTAAAAGATTCTGTTGTGAACTAAAATCACCTCACCAGGCTCACTCCAGCTTTTATAAACCTGCTGTTTTCTTCATTGGTGGCCTTTCCTCCCCCTTTATAGAAAAGCAAACAAGCACTTGAATCTAGGAAGCCTGTAGAAGTGCTGCAGTGTAAAAGATATGACCCTTTTATCACTGCAGCTGTCATCTTAGTAGTATTTTCATTTTCTCCCTAATTTACAGTTTTCAGAAGAGCAGTTGAAAAGCAATGAGGGCATATTTAGATTACATACATCGAGAGACACAGTGCCTTCATTGTTCTGTTTCATGAGGTCCTTTCTTAGCCTGAGTGAAATAATGCTTAATCCCCTATAACCCCAGCCAGCTTACTAGAGATGAGCACGTCTCTTCTTGCACTGAGCAACTTTCTGTATGTCTGCCTTTGCCTTCTGTTGTCTTCATGCTCTTCTCCCAGTCCTGTTCCTCCTCTCAAGTAATGCCAAGGCCTGACAAGATCCCATTATTCTGGTGGTGTTCTCATCTTCTCTCTAGATAGAAACATTTGATGGTTCTTGAAGTGCGTATAACTATAGTTGAGACTCTTCAGCTAGTCATGCTATGTCATGTCCATGGCATTTTCATACCTAGACTATGTTTGCTATAAAGATTTAATTTTGGGAGATATTGTTATTTTCACAGCAAAGTAAGTTAAACTTAATAGTGTTGATTTGAGCTTTTTTTTTTTTTCTCTTTGTGTGTTACTACCACAATAAAAATAGTCATCAAGGCTAGGATACTTCAGAGGAAGGAGAGGGATACAATTCCCAACAGAATATTGAAATTGGTAAATTCTATCTGAATGGTTTCTGAAATCTTCTTGTACTCCATATAGTCTCACTATCAGTTTTCTGATGCATTTATAGTTGGTACCCTCCATTTATAGTTTGAACTTCAGTCTCCTGAGGTATGTATGCAAAATGAGGAAGAGAATGGTGAATGTTCAAGTGTGATGAATTCCTGACTTCAGAGAGCCATTACAGTGTTAAAGGCTGGAGGCAGATCATGAAATAACATCTGTAGAGTTGGAGATGAGGTTAAGACTTCCCTTCAGAGACCTTTTTTTGAGCTGTTGCTGATGTTGTCAAACAACTGGTTCCCATCTGGGCATTTCTCATGTGTACATATTCTCCCATTACAGACACCCACTATTTGACCTGTCGGATCCAAGAGTGCTCAGAGACCAAAAGGACTGGGCCGTTTTTGCGCTCCATTGATGTCAGCTCCCTTGTTGTTCAGGATGAATATATCTTCATCCAGGTACGTTGACTTGAGCCAAATGTGACATGAATTCTGCCTGCACAAGCTATTTTTCTGTGCAAGAGAGGAAGCATATTCTGAAAACGAGCACATGGGACCATAAATTGCAAAGCTGGGAGTCTATACCTGCTTGCTATAAATTGGCTGTGCAGTCTGGGGCAAAACACGTGATCTCTCTGCTCATCACTTTTGTTATGGTTAATCTGATGTATTTTTAAAGTTCATTCATCAAGGGTCTGTGGATTTCATGGAAGCTCTAACTTGCTGTAGTTGTGGCTGCTTGTAAAATACAAAGAAACTATTGATGAATTGGAGAGAACAGAGGAGAACAAAGGAAAGGTGTGAGTGATTATTTTAACAACTGGAAAGGTTTATGCTGATTTGACAGTCATCAAGTAATGCTAATGGAGTGAACAACAGTTTGCAGTAGGAGGTAGAATAGCAGAAATATTAAAAAGATGTTATATGGCAACTTCAAAGTGAAAGATGGCTGTAATTTTGTCAGTTGGTGACGATTTTGGAGATGAGGAGAAAGTGAGAGAAATTGAATGAGAAACTCCTTGGTTTTGAGATTTTTTGAGAATACACAGACTGGTTGGAACAGTGCCATCTCTTCCTGTTTCATGTCTGTGGAAGTCTGAGAATGAATAGTACAGTATGGAAGAACACTTCCTGAAGATGTACCATTTGGGTGAAAACTGGGAGCCAGGCTGCAGTGATTCCAGATTGTAGGAAGCTCAGGAGACACAGAGATTACAGACAGGATGTTGTTAACTGCTTGTCACCAATGCTGAAGCAGTGGGAATGAAATGAGATAAGGTAGAGCTTAGGTTCAGGCAGTACAAAAAAGACATACGCTTCCCTTTTTGAGCAAGATTGGGTTACATTAAGCTCCTAATTTATTTCCTTGGGGGAACATTTTCCTTGACTGTATCCAAATTATGAGAAAGTTTTACTCTGTTTATTATGAGATTTTCTTATAAATGGAAGTGTAAATGAGAAGGGTGATAATTCTGTGCTGGGAATAGGTGGAGGACTGAATCCCTATGGCCTGGGAGGACTGCAATATGAAAACTGCGTGCACCTGAGTAACACTGGCAGACTTCTGTGAGCAGGGGAGTCTGCTGCTTTGGAGATGACCTACTGCAATGGGACCCACAGTTGCCCTCAATCTCCCATAAAACCCAGCCTGCTACTGCTTACTTTGGCATCATGGGGCAGACTTGCTGCTAGAAAACACTGCGAATGCAGTTTTTCAACTTAGTACATCATGATTTGACTAGAGGCAATGGCTTTCCAATCAATAAATGCTCTACTCTCCAAGAAGTATTTTAGAACCACTCTCCTAATCTGGTGGTTTATGTCTGCAGCTGAGGGTGTTGTGAAACATCCAGATCTTTAAGGCTACAGTGATGCCTTATAGACTTTTCTCATTCCACAACTTTCACCTGTGTTAAAACAAGGCTACTCTGTTTAGTCTTGATCTCAAAGTGAGGACATGGCCTGGTATGTCTGTGCTACTCTGCCTCAAATTAGCAGTGAGTAGCTCTAGCTAATAGCTGCTAAATACTTCAAGTTAAAAAAAAAAAAAGGTGTGTGTATGTATACATATATATGTAATATTCTAGTGTCTTGACTATTCTTAGCCATGTTTTATTATAGCTTAATGGGTGTTTGAATTGAAAATCACATCCCCACACTTTTAAAAACTGTTAAATATACACACAGAATATTTCTGCTGCTGTGGGCAAGAGTCTCTCCATTCACAGTTTGCCTACCCCTTTCCCTCTTTGTGGTGTCCCACTGGCAGGGTTTCTAACTGTCCAGCAGCCTGTTGTAAGTGGCTGCAGAAACTGGGCATGGACTGAGTCCATGTGGTACTCGAGTAGCACGCGGGCACTTCAGATTCACAGCACACACCTCTCTGAGCTGAAGGTGTGTTAAATCCACCGTGCCCAGCACTGAGTCGATGGACTATGCAGAGTGTTTGCTCAGTACATGTGTAGCAGTGCTGATATGTCCTGGATGTATTAGTTTCACAAGCCATGTGATGTAGCTGCCTATTACAGGATGTGTCAGATTGACTCTCTATGCAATGTCTCATGCATATCATTCAGTCTGGATAATCTTGGACAGAAGTACGGGAGCCAGGTCTTTAGAATTTCAAATATTAGGCAGAAATGAATAAATAAATATAAAATTAAATGTTAAGAACCTAGTGAGGTTTAATAGTTGCAAAAAGGATTGGTGCATGAGTTCTGATCTTTCTGTGCTGGAACAAATCAGAACTAATGTCTTGGAGTGGAGAGAGAAACTTGTTTCTTTCAAATTTTGTCATTAAAACAGCAGATTTTTAGTCTAAATCCATAGTCGGTTTTCCTCTAAAGTGAGTGGAGAGATCAAAACCTTCAGGGGCAATTTATCTTCTGCTATTTCACCTCTTTCAGGATGAAATAGGTCACTCTTTGCATATGTCTTTCTCATTAATATTAGAAAGAACCTAAGTATAACTTAGAGAAGACCCCTAAATTTTTGACAGCTAAAATTAGGGAAGATAAATCCCAGCTACTGATATAAATGTTTTAGATTATCTGCACACAGTTATTTACTCATGAATATCCATTCTAATCAAGTTGATGAACAGGCCTGTAGCGTAAGATTCCTGGGAAGCATTAACCTGTGTAACTGTGCACTCCAAGCAAATGTGATACTACGGTGCATAATGGATAGTGGAAAAAAGAATACAGAAAATGTTATAATGCCTTTCTAAATCAATGATTCTTGTTGTGTAGCACTTCTGAAAGGATCTTGCAGAATTACAGTACAAAGAAAGAAAATGAAAATTATCCAATACTTGAAAATATCTTGTCTATGAAGAGAGTTTGAAAAGACTGGGACTAGTTACCAGGCAAAAGAGATAAATAACATAGCCCATGAGGAAAGATGTAAAAGGTAATGTGGAAGGAAGAAAGAAATAGCTACTAAGAGAGAGTAGGAAGAACCCTTATGAATAAAACAGTAGGTGTTCACTCAGAATTTATTGATTGACTTTCTATTTGATTGATCAGTAGTTATTTAAGAATGCCTAGCACATCACTAAGATTGAATTAGATAATGCTGCATATTTTGCTACACTAAGAGAAAATCCTGCCTTCCTTTTAATACTTAAAATTCATACAACTTGCAGAACAGGTGATTTATTTGTGAGAAAACCTTTGAGTACTTACTACTGAGAAGGTGTCACTTTCTTGACTTATGTGCAGACTTAACCTGCAACTGCCTAAAAGGTCTGATTTCCTGACAGTTACCAGAAGTGCTACAGTATTCTCATGTGTAGAACCTACATCATAAGACACGGGGATCAGGGATAGTCTTGGTTTATGTATGACTCTCGAGTATTGATACTTTGGAGAGTTTATATGTTCAAAACTGAACCATAGAGGGAATTCTGAGGAAGCAAGTCTTGTATTGCAGGGGGTGAGAAGAGTCTGGACCAAAAAAAGTGCCACTTATTTGTTGTGGTCTGAGAACTCCTGAGGGTATAAATAGGGCAACATATTCACTGGGAATCAGCTTTTCTCTGGGACAGTGGTTTCTGCAGAAAGCAATATTCTTGTGGGCAGACCTATGGCTGCCTAGGCAACTAATTATGGCTAGGTTAAAGTAGGTGTTCCCAGTTGCCCAAAGGCTATGTGCAGGCTCTCTCAGGTGCAACAGCTCAGTGGTTCTGCTGGATGGCTGGAGTCTCACAGTGGATGAGCCTGGTGGCTAGCGGGCATGGATGACACTCCCAATGCATGACGCTCCCAACGCACTGGCGCAGACCCATGTGAGGACTGTATTTACACACCCTAGGTATCAGGAGAGGGACAATAACAGTGATGAAACTCTTCAGAATGTGTGACATGAAGACTGCTGGCATTACTTCTGTTATAGCGCTGGTGGCCTAAGGAAGGATGTTAGCCAATGTTTACAGGGAGAGGCACTATTTTTAATGAGATTGGAACTGACAGAGTTAGAAAAGGGGCAGATAAGATTTTGAGCATGCTCGCGAGATACTAAAGGACTTGAGGAAGGATTTGGTCTCTGAAAATTGTTCTTTCTTTTTTTTTTTTTTTTTCCCACCCATGGATGTAGGTCTCATAAATATCTCATAAATATATTTCCATCTCCCTATTAATCTTGCTTGTTGTGTAAACACTTCAGTGTGTGGCTTTCCTCCGAGGGATCATACTGGTCTAGTTCAGCATGCACTTATCACTGTCCCCATTCCTCTCTTAAGCTTCTGTCTCTGTCAGTGCTTGGAGACCCTCAGGGTAACTTTGGCCTTTTTGATTTGAGCTGTCTGTAAGTCAGTGCAGAGATGTGTGGATGGGTGATCAATACCTGTCTTCGTTGGTTTTTATGTCTTTATTTTTCTCCATGATAATGCAGACTCTGCTATCCCAACGGAGTGCAGCTGAAGTTGGTCTGAACTGAGCTCAGACTTTCAGCACTGTCCATGGCAGTGACAAAGCTACTGGGTATAGAAGACTTCTCTGAGATTAAGAAGCTGATACCTGTTTTGAATTTGGGGGTGATGCAGACCAAACAAATGCTTTTGGAGATGAACACTCTCAGATCTGTCTTTGACTGGTGGTCTTACCTCATAAGGACAAAGGACCTGCAAACCTTGACTGAAAGGACTGAGCTTTTGCTTCAGACCCTGCTCAGTCTTCACTTTAAATGGGGACTGCTTTGGACCATTAACAAGAGAGGCATGCTGAGAGGCAGTCCCTTATCACTTTTCCTTTAAAGAGTAGAACATGTGTCCCTTCCCCTTTCCATTCCCATGGCATAATTTATCAAGGTGTTTAACTGCAGGCTGAAATTCATAGGACTGCTTTGTCTCTCACCTGGTCCCTGCTGCTACATCTCCTCCTGGGAAGCTTTCTTGACTGCTTTCTATGCCATTTCATTTGTGATTCAGTCTCTTGGGAACTGCACAGCTTTCTCTTGACTCCAGATTCCTTCATGTCAGGTTGTCCTGGGACACATAATAGTCCCATGTCCAAAAAGCTAAGTTGCTCTGTTGGTGGCCCTTTATTTTGACGTTGATGTGATAAAGGAAGAAAGAAATGTGAGGGCAGTCAGGAAGAGAGAAAGGGTCTTGGCTATGGTTTATAATCCTCCTGAATGTGATGGGTCCTGTGGTGTTGCCATTTAGGGGCAGAGGATGGGGATTACTCACGTTACACATGCAACAGTGTAGAGTCAGCTGCAGTTTTTGGTGGGAATTGTAGGAATTACATGTGGAAAGTGAAAAGTTTAAGTCAAAAAGCTCTTCATACTGATCGTTTTACTGACTCTTTTTCACCTTTTAAAGTAATTTTGGGTTTAGAAGTCTTTTGCCTAATTCAGGGAGTTGTGCTGCATCGCAGCCTGCTCACCAGCATCAGTGAGAATGAGCAGACCCAGAATTTCCCCAGATGTTGTGTGGTGCAGCTGAGTGGGAGTCTTACAGTGCACATCTGAATAGTTCCTCTGGCTCACAGGAGCAAACACTCGTGCCAAAAGCTGTTGAACGAATTTGGTCTCCTTTTGCATCAGAAAGTTTCCTTAAAACATATGCAGATGTTAGTATTCACCCACAATCACTGAGATTCTTATAAAACCTGTGGATAATAGTTCCTTTTTCGGATGCCTGGAGTGTCATCAGAGTGTGTCCAAAAATTTCAACTGAAGTAATTTGATGCAAAATGGCATTTTTAGACTTTCTTTCTAGCTGAATCAAATCCTGTTTTTATCAAAGTGGATATATTTATGATAACTTTTCTTTCCCCCAGCCTCACTAAAAAGAAAATTATTTATTATTTATAATATTAGAATTGGAGTGGGGGAACATTTTCTTCCAGGTTCATAGAAGAGGGAAAAAATTTTTCCTAGTTCTATAAGCTATATATGTCTAACCTCAGCTCAGAGAAGTAGTTTAATATTACTATTGGTTGTAACTGTGGTTGTTTAGGAAAAATCAGCAGTGGTTATATTTAGTAGGACATGTGTGTATGTTTCAAGTTTATTTGGTATTTAAGGCTAGGTTAAATGAGCATATTTGCTGAATTGAAGTCAGTTATCAGGTGAGTAGACCTCAACCAGCAGCCACAGCTGAGATTCTGGCAGTTCATAAGGATTCATGACTTCTGTTCTCAAGCTATCAATTTAATAACTTAAATAAGTGGTATATTTCCCCAGGAATAAGGAAAGGAAATTTTTCAAATTATTTCTTTTTTATTAATATGAAACTTCTCAGCAGTGAAACAAGATAGGAGGGGAGAAATTAAACTTTGATTTCCCAGTATAGAGCCTTCTCTTTATTTTCATAGAAACTAAATACACCATGTTCAAATATAAATTTCTTTCCTCCATTTTTTCCTCCATTAACTAGGAGCCAAAGGTCTTAACAGAAATCAATCCATGCAATTTATTTTTAACTTCACCCTGCTTAGCTACGATTGATTTTTATCTTTGCAATCGATGGTAGAGAAAATGGTTTGGCGGGACAATGAAGCACTCTCCAGCTTGTAGGGGTTGGTTTTTGAGTCTTTTATTGAAGGAATCATTAAAAGCTTATTATGAAACTAATAGGATGAAGACGTTTAAATGATGAACACGATTACACCTGTTTTACTGGTGAATAATGCCTGCTACAGCTGATCTCTTCTTGCCCCTTTTTAAAATGCTGGACAGCACTCCAGTGGGGAAAATTAAACCATACAGATGAAAGAAAGTGTATCCCACGTGCTAGTTAAAAGCTCTTCTTAAAGCAAGACAGGCACTAAGTAGTTAGCTACTTTCCTGTCACTGCTGGGTGCTTTTCATCCATTTCTAGCACAGTTTCATCTCTTCTGTGCCAAATACCAGATTTGGAACTTGAACCTAAATATCTGTTGATAAAAAATCATTAACATTTTCCTTTACTTATTTATATTGATTTTCTTTCTAGGGCTTTTTGTGCTGTGCTTTCTTTATCACCCTCTCCCCTCCCCTCACATTGTATGATTTTTCAGATGAAGATGTAAAGTATTACCTTGGCAAAGTCATATGTTCCCTCTGAAATCCCTCTAAAGGAGATTTAATGCGTACAATTATGCTCCTCTCTTAAGCTGTTTTCTGTGTGGGTAATGTGCATCTGCAGCTCTGATGTGGCTCATGTTTTGGTGTAACTGTGCACATTTTCTGCAGGAGTTGCTTTTAAAACAAATGCAATGTTTTCACCCAAGATTATTCTGTCCTATAGCTGTGTCATTATAGCTCTGAGGGGAGAGAGAGGTGAACAGGGACTGGGCCAGTATAATAAATGCTCCTTTGTCTTAGCAAATTTTCTTGGATGGGTCTGATGCTCTAGAAAGTGGCATGTTTTCAAACAAGCAAGCCTGGCAGCTTGAAGGTGCTTTGCGCACAGCAACTCTGATCTGTGTGTCCCCACGGCAAACTCGGGTAATTGCATATTGGGTTAATGACTGTGTAGAAGGTATGATATTAATGAAAACCACAGGGAGAGAATTCAGACTAGATGCTAGCTATCATGATGGGATTTATGCTGGGCTAGTGGAGAACCTCAGTACACAGAAGTAACTGGGAGACGGTTTTTCCTGGCCATGGTGGATAATCAAGAAGGAAGAACAGCTCTGAAGAACTCCAAAATCCCTCACTAAGAGTGTGAAGAGAACAGCCTCTCTGCTGAACTTGTTAGCACTCCTCCATGCTTTAATCCACAATGTGATTTAGTGGATTTTATGCCCACAAGAAAGAGAAAGTTAAAGCAGTGAAAAGGATGCCAGGACTCCCTATGGAAGTGGAGAACACGGATCCAGGATGCTGTTACAGTATTGATAGAGTGCTTCTCAACTTTTGGCTTCTACCAACCCATTTTATGTTACTGGAAAGGAGGAAACTCTATAAACAGAGGAAATCACCTCAGGAAAAAAGTCAAGTGTTTATTGAAAATAACATAAACTCTATACTATTAACTACTTACTATCAACAGAAGTTTAAAATTTAGTTCTGTGAGCTTTGTCCTCACTTTTCTGAAAGTTCTTTGTGTAGCAAGAAGCAGATGGGGTCCTACTTAGCTCAGGGTAATTTCTGAGATTTAGTAGTTCCATGTTTGTTACATTGCCCACCACTGGAAATTATGAGTCCCAGCATCAGCTAGTCAGGAAGATGAGAATCAAGCCTGGTACACTGTGGTGTGCAATTCCTTATATCATCTAGGGCATTGTTACATTCTGGGACCTCTTAACTCATTCTGCTTGCTTTCCAAACTCTTTTATATGACACATAGGGGTTTTTTTTTGCTAAAGATTGACTTCAATCTAAGAAGAAAAAAGGAAACAAAACCTGCCCTTAAAGAATCATATTCAATCATTAACAAGAGAAATAGCTTAGTGTGTTTCTAGACATGTCAGAGAAATTATGAAGATCACTATATTCCATGACAATTTTTCTGTAATTCTCTGCAGTCTTGTGAACATATTTGTTTTCTTCTATGTTTCATGCACTGTCTCATTTCTGGTCATAAGAGGGAATGAGCCAACATACTGAAAGTTTTGGGGCTTTTAAAGGGAAATTTCTAATGTTTCTGTTCTTGAGTGTCAGCTGATATAAATTAGATGAGACTTTTGTCTTGATACAAAATGTGAAAGTATTAAAGCAAAGTAGTAGATCATGAGTGGAGAGAGGAAGAAACAACATAGGTTAGGAAAGACAGATGTGTTTAATAACAAACACATTTGTCCATAGGAATCATTTCCACTGGCCATAAGCCCAATTAAACACATAAAATAGAAATCCAGAAAAACAGATTAATGATCCAGTCATTAGCAATGGAGCAGGAAAAAGACAAACCCAGCTAATTCTGCACTGAGCATGACAGATGAGCTCACAGCAAATAATTGGGTGACATTCATCAAATGTGAACTGAAAGGAGGCATTGGAGGGCAAAACACTACCATAATCTCTGGGATTTACAGTGTTGGAGAGTTTGCTCATAGGAAAAGGGAAAGTTCATCAAAATAAATTAAGTTGGGCCTTCCAAAATTCATTCTCTACCACAGTGTTTGCCAAAACTTTATTGAAGCCTTGATCATTTTTTGGAACTGTTATAACTGCATGTAAATCATGCAAAGATGAGATTCTGGCTGGGAAAAGCATCATATAATTCCTGCCAACAGAATTGTGGGTGGCTTCATATTAACTGGCTCAGAAAGACCACAGACCACAAAGATTTTTGTTTCTAAACCATGGTGACATAGTCCAGGTAGAGGACTGAAAAAGGTGTTTAAGTAATGCATAATAAACTTGAACAGTGTTTTAGTCCTACCTTTCTGCATTAAAAAGCAGACAGGTAAGCAATAAATCCAAACAAAAAAATGCTAGGTACCAGTTTGCAGTGGGATAAAGCCAAAAAAACTAAGTAAACCTTTTTGAGTGTGACAGACTTGGCACAGAAAGGGGAATCTGATCACCCCTTGATGTTTTTTCACTCTGTGTTCATTAGATTAACTGGAAGATTGTTGGACTGTTCCCAATCTTAATTGGTCATCACAACATTTACAAAGTGTGTAAATATTCATGTCTGCATCTTAAATACAAATTGAAGATCATGTCTCAGCCCATCAGAGGTGGATATTGAACCCAAGGTCCTTACCAAGTAGTCACTGGACACATTCAGTCCTGTCTGGACTCCTCTATAAATAATGATGTTATGCTGAAATCATGAGTGGTGTAAAATTAATTCATGTGACAAAGTTATATCCTTTGAGAATTTGGGCGTTCCACAGGAGCTTAGAAATAGCAAAAGAGAAGAGGGGATATTTAAATATTCTCTGTGTTATTTAGATAATATGACCTAGAATTGTGGGATCCTTTGAGCAATGCTTGTAGAACTGAAAGAAATAAAATTATAGCAAACATGAATTTTTGCCTTTGAGTTGGATTCAGCATGAGTCAACCGCATAGTCTGTTGTCTCCTGTGAGAACTTATTTTGATGTCGTAGTATTAGATGGGAAATATATCCTTCAAAAATAACACTCAGCAGTGTTATTTCAGCCTTTTCAGCCTGGAGAAGAGAAGGCATTGAGGAGACCTTAGGGCACCTTCCAATATCTGAGAGGGGGCTACAAGAGACCTGGAGAGGGACTTTTACAAGGGCATATGTTGATAAGGCAAGGGGGAATGGCTTTGAACTTAAAGAGGGTAGGTTTAGATTAGATATAAGGAAGAAATTCTTTACTATGAGGGTGGTGAGGCACTGGGACAGGTTGCCCAGAGAAGCTGTGGATGCTCATCCCTGGAAGTGTTCCAGGCCAAGCTGGATGGGGCTTTCATAGACCCATACAATATCCTGAATTGTAAGGGACCATAAGGATCATCTAAGTCCAACTCCTGGCCCTGTGTAGGACTTCTCCAAGAATCACACCATGTGCCCTTGAGCATTGTACAAATGCTTCTTAATCTCTGTTAGGCTTGGTGTTGTGACCACTTCCCGGAGGAGCCAGTTCCAATTTCCAACTACCCTGTGGGTAAAGAACCTTTTCCTTATATCCAACCTAAACCTTAGCAAAGTGGTCTGGTGGAAGGTGTCCCTGTCCATGGTGGGGTTTGTAACTAGCTGGTCTTTAAGGTCTCTTCCAACCCAAACCATTCTAGGATTTTATGATCCTTAGAGCTGGAGAGCAGGATCCTGGAATCCTAACTACTGTGCCAGTCCACAGTGCACTTTAGATGAAGTGAGAGTCTCTCATTAAGTAATTCCTGTTCTCTCCCTGTTTTTGCCACTGGCTTGTTTTGGGTTTGTGGGCATATCACTTTAGATTTCCATATTTGTGTTTACCCATGCCTTTAGCTATATGTTATCTGTATAGAGTTTGTTTGGTGTGATATGGGTCATTCTTATGGCCTTCTTATGTGGGGTGTGGTATAACAGTGGTTGTTTTTTTTGTCTTGAGAAGGCTAAATGCAGTTATGATAACATTAAAAGTAAAAATGGGGAAAAAATCAGAAGGGGAAGTCAGTGTAGAAACTAGTTCTATTTCTAAACTCTCCTTTCTTTCCAGTTCTTCAGACTGTCAATGAAAAACTATTACCTTGAGTTGATTAGAGATCAAATTTCATGACCAGTAATATCATGTCCTTTGAGTGACAGCTTCTCTAGGGAAGAACACCACTATATGGAGGTGATATCATTGCTGAGAATACAATTGATGCTGTAGCAATATTCTATGCAAGCTCATTCTGAAATATCACTGTCAGATAAAGGAAGTATATCTAGGAGAGAATCTAAGGTTCTTTCTGTTAGCTTTATTGGAAACTTAAGAAGCCAAAAAATGACATTCCATATAATCGAGAAGTGCTTTGTGCATTGTTTTATGTTAAGACCTGCAAGACTGCCAAAACAGCAGAATATAGGAAAGTCACTGATGTAAGCCGTGTTGTAGCCAGGCCTGAAATGGTGCCAGAAAGAAAACCTACAGCAAGAGTAAGTGACTAGTGACAGGTTTTTAAACCCATATTTTACAAATTATCAGGGCTAGATCTCACTGATGCATGGCATTTATGCATAGCCTATACAATTCATTTAGTCCATAAAAATGCAGATTTGGATGTCTATCAGTTCCCCCCCCCCCACATCCTCTTTCAAAGACAGTATGACTTCAGAGAAACCAGTTTTATAGTGACAAAGGGCATCTAAGAGATTAGCTCCAGCTTTCCAAGAGCACATTTACTCAGCATTAAATGGTGCTAGTGTGGATCTCTGCTGTTAGTAACTGTAAAAGGTTGTTGGAAGACAATCCTGGCTCCAGGCAACTTACAGAGCAGGCAAGGCTGAGAAGCAGCAGAGAAAAGAGGGATTATCTTCTACATACAGGAGAGGACCAGAAACACAGAGACTTTAAATTACTTGCCCAAGGTAGTTGAGTTTGAACCATGTGATGAAACCAGATCATCCTCTTCCTCATTCAGGACCTTAAACTTTATACCCACTATTCCCTTTTTTCTTGAGATGTTAAACTCACACTGGATTTGAGGCATGAGAGACAAAATGGGAAGTTCAATAGCACAACTTAAAGAAATAATTCTACAGACCTCTCAAATATTGGATTTCTTTGGAGTTACCGATGCTTTTAGGGACAGCTGTGCATGTAGTAGAAAACATATCTGAAAGAAAGACTTTTAAATGCTTTTAGAGGTGGCAGCATAAAGTGTCTCAGAAGAGTCATCACTCGCTTTCTCTGGTGTTTTCACAGGTGACAACTGGTGGAAGAGCAACTTACTATGTCTCATACAGACGGGAGCCTTTTGCACAGATAAAATTACCCAAATACTCTCTTCCTAAGGTGAGTCCACCATTTATGAACACAGACATGTAATATCTTGGAGGGCCAAATATAGGAGGTTCAATAAATCAAAGTGCTGAGTCCTGCACTTTGGCCTCAACAAACCCATGCAGCACTACCAGCCTGGGAAAGAGCAGCTGGAAAGCAACCCAGTGGAAAGGTATCTTGGGGTGCTGGTTGGCAGTGGCTGAACATGAGTCAATGTGTGCCCAGGTGGCCAAGAAGGCCAATGGCATCCTTGCCTGTATCAAAAGTATTGTGGCCATCAACTTCTTCCCACTTGGGTTGGTCACAGTCCACAATGTATTGACAGCTGCATGGCACAGACACTGTTTCTTTTTTTTTGTTATTCTGTGGTGGTGGTGTGGGATTCAGGCTGTCTGACTGCACACCAACTTTTGGAATCCCTGCTGCTATTTTTAAGGAGAAAAACATTATTTATAGTCCCACCTTATGGACTGGCCTTGAAAGCTGTCCCTTGTTAAAAAGTCAAGTGAATAGAGGGAATGAATGCCTGTTGATTGTCCTGCTTTATTGACTGATGTTGTCACAGGTTGGCCTGTTATAATACAGATTTTTCTGGTGGCCCTGGTTTAGAATTGGTGCATAGTATTAAACCAGGGATAACTTTGTAATTTAAAAATGAGAAATGCTTTTAAAGTAGGTGTCATGGAAAAGCCTTCTAGGCATGTAAAGGAAGCTTGTTTATGCTGTCCTTAGTCACTAGAATATTTTTGCTGTACAGTAATAACTATCCTGTCAGCTGTAGATTAATGAACTCTGTTGGAGTTGTACGTATGTGAGGCTGGCACTAGAGCAATGCAATATTTCCACTGCAACTGGTCGAAACAGATTGAAGTCATTGGGCATTTTGCTTTATTTTCACACTGTTGGAATAGGTTGGGTACCTACTTAATCTTTAAGGAATTATAGCTGCTGGGCTAGAACAAACTTCCTGATTTAGTCTTCCTTCATTGAGCGAAATGGCAAATCTCCCACTGGTTGCACTTGCTGGGATAGAATTAGACCCTCAAATGTTTTTTCTCCCCATCCCATGCTGATAGGCTGTGTTAGGTCTATTAGAAATAGCCCTATCTAACCAGTCCCAACTTTTCATCTAGATACCTCACACAAAAGATTAAGTTGCCTCCTAGGCAGGATGAGGATATTGAACTGATCTTCCCCCAGATATTCTTCCCCAAAATCAGGTCACTCTGTCCTTTGGGAGACTTCCAGAATTATGGTTTCTTGATGCGGAAACAGTGCAAGGAATTAATCAAGGCCTCTTGGCACCCCGGGGGAAGTTTAAACAGATACAAATAGATAAATGGTGTCTCACATAACCACAGTCATTTTGCTTCTAGCTGAACCTGTGTCAGTTTGTTCAACAGTGGTGGCAAGGATGAAGTGCTTAATGCTCATCACCATGACCCTCTTTTAAAATAGTACTCAGAAAATGCACTGTAAAATCTCTTCGATATTAAAACTAAAGGGGGAAACCCTTGCTGGACTTTTTGTATCTTGCTCAGCAGCAAAAATCCAACAAAGGTTAGTGGGTGGATTATTTGATAGCCTATGTGTAGTGGGTAATTGATCTCAGACAAACTCTCAATGAGAAAGTGTGTTATTAAAAAGCACTATCAGCAATAGCTCAAACTGACCCCTATACCTCACCTCCAAATAAATGTGAACTCCCAGTTTTTTTGAAACCATCCCTGTACCATTTGGAAGCACAAGCCAGTTAGTTCAGCATGTGAATGGAAATTATCACTGCTTTTAGCCTGGTGCTTCATTGTGCTTAGTGACTATGAGGACTCAGGCTCCAAGGTTGTGAATCTTCCATGAGTGATAAAACCGGCTTTCAAATTTATAAATAAAAAATGAAACTGGATGAAATTCCTTGAAGGTACCAAAAATGAAGAAAGCAAAAACCCTTTGCCCTGCTGGTGATCATTAAAAAAATGAAATGCAGAAAAGTCACAATGGTTATAATTTGTTGGCTTGCTCTAACAGAAAGTTGTTTAACATACCTATAATTCATGCTCCATCTCCATTCTTTCATAATTCATGGTAATTACTACATGTCCCGAAGGGCCAAGAAATACGGAGATCCTCAGTAAGAGGCCTTTTGTCTTCTATTAACAGGACATGCATATTATCAGCACAGATGAGAATCAGGTGTTTGCAGCTGTTCAAGAGTGGAACCAGAATGATACATATAACCTGTATATCTCGGACACCCGAGGGGTCTACTTCACCCTGGCCTTGGAAAATGTGAAAAGCAGTCGAGGGCTGGAGGGGAATATCGTCATTGACCTTTATGAGGTATGTAGTAAAGGTCAACCTACAAAGAACAGCAACTGCTTGCTAGTTCAAGCAAGTATAAATCTCTTACCAACCTCCCAGGATCTTCCTTTGTTTTGGGATCAGCTCTAAGGCTTTTACTGGATTTGATGCTAAGTTGACTCGTGTGGGAACAGATGCAGTGCATTCTGCTATAGGTGTGACAACTGGTTGCTTTCAAGTCAATGACTGGTTAGCTACGTGTGACTTCCAAAAGAGAAAACCATTCTCATAGTAATGTGGATGTCTGTAGAAGGACTCAGAATACTGTTTTTTCCCCTTGGATATCTCAAGACACCTGCTCAAAGACAGGGATTCCATGTTTGTGAGCGCTGAACAGTTTGAACTGTAAGCAAAAGTTTGTAGGTGCCATTTTCCCAAAGAAGACAGATGGATAACTTCTAACCCAAATTATCTTCCAGTCTCATTCTTCTGCCAGACCTGTCAGCCCTGGCCAATGACAGTCCATTCAGAGAAGTTGTTCTGTTTTCTTCAGAGCATTCAGGTTTTTGTGTGTCATTACTTGTTGGATGGAAGTTCTGCTGAGATTCAGGGCCCAATGCTTTCCCAGCAGCAAACAACTAATCAGTAATACAAATAATAATGGTTTCAGGCTGACTTCTACTATTACATGGAGAAATGTTTTTGCAGTTACATGCAGAAATTAAGGTTACACATTTATTTATTTCAACTAGAATAATGCTCATTTAACAACATCAGCAAGTTTTTTATAAAAACCCAGGTAGTTTAAGTCAGTAAGGGAAACCTCACACGTAACACATAGATCAGTAGAAAAGGCAGGGTTTATATTTTATTTTTCACCTAGTTACATATATTTTCCGGGCTCCGAAAAAGTATATTTCTTTGCTATGATGAACCTGCTAAGTAAACATGCATTATTTCCCATTCTTGGGCAAACTCTATATTCCTCAGTGGTATATAATAGACTTTTTACTTTTAAATGCCAATAGAGATTTTCACAGGGTCATTTAAAAAGTAGTATCACTCTGGGGGCTTTAGCATAGAAGGATTTGCATCCTGGCTGTTGCCAGGAAATTGCAGATTTACAGCAAGTTCCTTCTTCCTGTCTCACTTTCACAGCTGCGCAACTGAGACCAGACTCAACATGAAATCTTCTTGAGAATGTTTTGACAAGACCATATTCTGCTGTAGTGGGTTCTACTTACAAAAATCAAAACATTTGGAACAACTGGGTTGATTTTGTCAGAATTTGGGAGTGGAAGGAAAGTGAAGAACTCAAGTTTGCAAAACATCAGCGTTTCAGCCTATTCAGGATTTCCATCTTTTTCCATCTTTTGTGTTTTTTTGTATTATTTCTTTTACACAAAAAGATCCCACACTGCTTCTGATATGACCTGCTGTCTCCCATGTTTTGACAATCTGTGGAGGAAGTGGGGCAGACCCTATCCTCAAGCTCACGAGCTCATGTGTGCCGTCATGCATGCTGTACCTTGAAGTCCATCATCAGCCTATCTGCAAGCATTCAAGGAAATCGTAAAGTGGGCTGTTTCCTAGGGATTTGTTCTGTGAACATCCTTGTCCTTTTCTTCTTGAGAGAGAGACCACATGAGGCCTTCCAGCTTTGCAGCCATCATCAAGATGTACTTTGAATGCCATTCACAGTGTTCTAAGGCTGGATTGAGATGACTTCCTTGCTTTTTCAAAGACCTTCCACCCCTGGCAGTGCTCAGATGACATTGCTTTTGTCCTGTTCTTCCGATGTATTTTTTCATCTCTCTCCATTTTTCCTAGGTAGCAGGGATCAAAGGCATATTCCTGGCTAACAGGAAGATAGATGACCAAATCAAGACTTTCATTACCTACAACAAGGGGAGAGATTGGCGTTTGCTGCAGGCACCGGACACTGATCTAAGAGGGGATCCTGTACTTTGCCAGCTGGTGAGTGGCAGACCTTTTTCAAAGCACAACTCACTCCTTCAGAGTTGCTTATTTTAGTCACTAGATTAACAAAACTCTCCCTATGTTTTTTTCTCTTGACTGTCTGGGTGTTAAATTAATTAAATAGATTTCTTTATCTATAACTTCATGGCTTTCAAAGCGAAAATTCTGACCATCTTCCTTGATGTTTTTACTGGAACTGAAGTCAAAATAAGAGAGTTTCTGGGGAAAAGTGCTCCAGATCAGATTGTTGGTAGAAACAAATGCATACGTGCTTGCTTGTAGTGCCGAGTTCCTGATTCTCTTGTTCTCAACTACTTTTATGGTACTTATCCTGCAAATGAACATATGCTGCTATTTGTAACAGTGCTAAGAGCAGAAGGGTCATTTTCAGAGCATCTGTGTGCAGTCACTAAGGGTTCCTCTGACATTTAACTTGTTGCATATCAAAGCTTCTGCCTTTTGTTTGTTTTCTGTCAACAGCCCTTTTGCTCACTGCACTTGCGTCTGCAGCTCTCAGAGAATCCATATACTTCAGGAAGCATTTCCAGCAAGGAGACAGCTCCTGGGCTGCTGGTGGCCACAGGTAAGAACATAAGTGCTTCTCACCATTCACCCATACCTCACTGGGAGCCTGAGAGTATATGAGGTGTTCCCTGTTGGTGTGAAAGCTTTCAGCTCTGTTTCAGCAAGTGCTGGGCTAATTCACTTTAACTTCCAGTTGTTACGGGCTACAAGAAGTTCAAAAAGGTTCAAAAAAGGTAATGCCTTTGTTTATTCCTCTACAATAACCTATATGCAGGTCT
The DNA here is from genome assembly GCA_013396755.1 of Sclerurus mexicanus. Classification (NCBI taxonomy): domain Eukaryota; kingdom Metazoa; phylum Chordata; class Aves; order Passeriformes; family Furnariidae; genus Sclerurus; species Sclerurus mexicanus. Next base: position 3,399,088 of record VWZF01006236.1, on the reverse strand, counting down.
AAACTCTCGCTTCACATTGTTACAGCCACTGATGTACATGTCTACCTGTTTGCTGGAGTTGCCATGAATGAGAATAGTACCTAGGGCTACACTTCCAGAAGGTATCAATACATCCTGCCTTTTGAGCAGCAAGCACAGAGATGTCACAGCCTGTCAGGTGAAGCCTGGGCCTCATGAGTGCCTGTCTTGTGCATGGCACCTACTTTAAACTCTGTGTTGCTCCAAGACTAGCAGCACTTTATCAGCACTGCATGGACTTACTGGGGGTTGTTCTGCAGAATTGTGCTTTGGCAGGTCATGATGTTTTAATGAAAACCTGCTACAATGCCTCATGGTGGCAATGGCTGACCCACTGTAATCAACCTGACAACCATCCCAGGCCCTGCTTGCACACAGCATGTGGCCTAATCAGGATGAATGGGGCTACCAACCACATGCAGTACTGCTGCAGCTCTGTGGGAGCTGCTGGGCCAAAAAAGTGCTTTCTGAATGGCTGGTGCTATTGAAAGTTGGCCTCTGAAGCATGTAGGCTGTTCTGTCTTTTCAGGGAGGCTCCTACATGTGCTCAAATATGTCCAAATAGCTTAACTGTTCTTTCTAAGGCTCAATTTATCTCCTTTGTCCTGTTCAGCCTAGCAGTGGCTTGCAAGTGTGTCATGTTAGCATATTGCCTGTATGAATTTACACTATTTCTTCCAATCATTTTCATTCTCATGTCCTTCTGTGCTTCCATGTGTCTGCCAGACTAAGCCAGAACCTGAGAGACAGGTTCCCTTCATGACATTTATATCTCAACAAGGGAGACACCATGTGATTTCCAGTTCACTGATCCAGGCCAAATGGAGTGAGATAATTTGGTTTAAACCTCCAGATCTCCCTATGCATAGCCAAGTGGAGTCATCACTCCTGGCAGGTTGCACTTGCTAGATGAATGCTTAGGAGCAAGCCCTACTCATGATGCTGTAATTGCAGAGGCTTTTTTTCTTTCTTCTTTTTTTTTTTTTTTTTAACCTTTTAGGAAGCAAATAGAGGCAGCAGGACAGTGAGATTCTAGGCATTAATCTAAATTGTTAGTAAATTATGTTCTTTTCAAGCTGCCAGTGCATGGGATGAATGCTTTCCAAGTCTAACAATTAACCTTTAAAAGGCAGAATATAATTTCTGCCTTACTGCTTTGTGCATTAAAAAGCTTAACCTGTTGGGAATATACACATCTGTTTCCACTAACCAGTTCCACAACAACAGAAGCATCTCACGGAGTTGGTGAATGTGTTCAAGGATAAGTCTTGCAATTTATTGTCACAGGCGTTGGCTGCTCAAACACTCTGTGTCCTACTTGATTTACAGTGGGACATTTCTAGCAATGATTGGAAACTTGGACTTGATATAGGACAGAGGTTAGATTCCTGCAAATGGAAGAATTATGTTTTAGTACCTAATTGTACAGCTGTTAAAGCCTCTTGACTTGCTTGTGAATTAGTTACATTTTGTGGGGTTCAAATCCATGTAGCTAAAAGAAACTAGATGGAGAGAATTACGGAAATAATGGAACAGGTTTGCACAGAAAGAAGCAACAAAATCTTGGCTTTTTACTCCCTTTTCTTGCTTCAATCTGAAAATCCCTTTTTGAAAAGTTGGGATTTCCATTTTGGTATTTAAAATATGATGATACAAAACTTACACTTCTACTTTTAAATCAGTTTCTAATTCTTGAGGACTTCAACTTGTGATAAGACACTGGTCTAAAAAGACCTTTGAACTGACATAGTAGATTTCTTCTCACGAACCTGGATGTCTCTATAGACTGACCTTCTGTATGGTTGCCCACATCTGGTTTTCCTTGTAGCTTCATCTAAAGCAGCTGGTCACTTCTGCTGATGTCAAGAAAGACAATTAGGTTGATGGACAGTGTGACATTTCCTACATCCTGAATGCTGATAAAACCAACTTTCTAGAGTTTTGCTGCCTCCCAGAGTCAGAAATATTTTGAGACAGGATTGGCACAACAATGTGGCTAGTTGGATTCCATGATGGTGACAGGAGAGCATCAATCCCTATCTTCCAGCATTAAATGTCAGAAATTTAATTAACATTTTCATTGGTGTATTTGTATTATGGTCTTGGTGATGTTACAGATGTGTAAGAGTGACACCTCTCCCTTTGCTATTTTTGGAGAAAAAATATTAGTTCTTCCTTCTGTGGAAATTACACCTGTTTTAAAAACAGGCTCACTTTGAATTTATGAGAGTGGCTCATTGGGTAAAGATTCATGGATTTTGAATAAAGAAGTCATGTGTTTGACCACAGTATGGTGGCTGTGGTCCTTTACAACTGGGAGGTCTTTTGATGGAGCATCTGTCAGTGTTACAGCTGCCTGCTTCTTCTGAGGGAGATCTTCATACCACCAGAATCCCACCTATCACTGATTGAAGGTACTGCTGACAGTCCATCACTGAAAAATAATAATAAAAAATAAAAAAAAAACCTAAAAAAAAACCCCCAAAAACCCAGATCCTGAGTGACTGGTAGCTTTTCCCTGAACCACTGGGTGCTTTAGAAAGTGAAGAAGTCAGAAAAAAATTAATTGAGAGCGGACTTGCATTGTTCAGTGAGCCTGTGTGTTCAGTATGGCATATCTGTTCCTTAATGTATGGTGAGACAATGTAGTTCATCCTGTAAGGCTGTCAGCAGAATTGTTTTCATTATAATGGAAATTACTAGATTAAAATTGAGAACCAAGTAACCAGTAAGTTCAGATTCACAATTTGGGACAGCTACGTCAATGAGGACAGTCAGTGTTACCTAGAAGGCTGTTGAGTCTGGTTTCTATGTCTCTGCTGTAAAGTCATTTGACACAGTTTAATTCTCTGAACCATTTCTGCCCTTGGGTATGGTTCATACCCAAAGAAACAAGATTTTCTACAAATGGAGTTTATATTTCATTGCCCCATACTCTTCATCAATTGCAAACCATTCATAAACCTAGTAAGAAGCTTTGTTTATTTGACTGCAGGGTCTGAGATCAGTTATGTGTTTGAGCATTTTGACAGAATCTTGAGTAGACTTTCCAGCCCCATAATCATAGGCTTCAGTGGGGTCTGCGTTTTACCTTGGCACTCAGCCATAGGAGTAACTCACTTTGGATGCTCTCCTCTGCACAAAAGCAGAGACAGAGAGGTAATTACCTTGCCCTTGATAAAGACTGGCAGATCACAGAGATCAGAAATTCAGAGAAATATGTGTAAGGAATAACATATCTGGTAGTCAGGGACAATGGCCACTATTCTGCTGCCATTTTGATGATTTGTATGAAATGGGCATGGAGTTTCATACACAGATTATTTAGTATGTAGGTCCTTGCCTAGAATAAGCTTACCTTTAGTAGCTTGCAGATATGGGCAATGTTATCTGTTTGGAAGATAAGCTGATAATACTGTTGCTCCCAGTGTCAATTTTCAAATGTCACAGCCCTTGTAAATGAATGCTACCACCTGACTGCAGTGGCATTTTTAGATGAGAATAGATCCAAGATCAGCAAAAAAGCAGTGGTCAGGCCAAGTAATTTTGGTATCGTGGAAAAGTGCAGTTCTGTGTTCATCCATACAGGAACATCTGACACTTGTGTTGCAGGTAATATTGGCTCTGAGCTTTCCTACACTGATGCTGGCGTGTTCATCTCTTCTGATGGTGGCAACTCCTGGAGACAGGTATGTTTTGCAGAGTGAAGGAAAGCATGGAGCCTTTTGCTATTCTTCTTCTGACTCTTCCCAGTGGAGTGGAGTACTCACGTAGTACCTCATTTATTTGCAGATCTTCGAGGAGGAATACAATGTATGGTTTCTGGACTGGGGAGGGGCACTAGTGGCCATGAAACACACGTCAGTGCCCATCCGGCACATGTGGTAAGGAAACATTACTTTGAGGTTTCCTGATGGGGATGGTCTGACAAATGTGGCATCACCTGGTCAACATCTGCTAGTGTCTATAAAATGAGCAAATTAAGTCACTCTTATCTGTGTTTTACCATAATTTTGGTTTTGTTGATTAATATAATGATTATTCTACCATTTTATAAATATAATGTCTCTATGCATAATAACATGCATCTATGAATTCCTCTTTGCACTAGTAATGTACTATGAGCCTCCAGGTGGGATTTCATTCCCATAGGCACATATATACTAAGTAATGAGTCATCCTTTGTGCATCAGATATATCTGAGAGGATGTGTCTCATTTCTGCTTTTTGTTTACAGAATTTAACATTAATCTGCTAGGACAGATAGAGGCAGAGAGAGGAGGGGGCAGTAGGTGTAGATAAGGACAACAGAGATACGTTACTAACATCTGTGTCTCCTCTAGTATTTGACTATCAATTTCCAGAGATACAGTGGTGGCAACTGAATAGAGTTGGAGATGAAATAGGGCAAAATGGTTTCTCTTGAAGACACTGTTTTGCTATAAATATATGTATATATATAGTGCTTATAACAGTCTTAGCACTAAAGATATCACCCAAAATTATCTTTTCCTTAGCTCTTTCCCCTCTGACTCTTCACCAGCTAAACATTGGAGAGAGGCATTCTGAAATTCAGAACTAACACTGTTAAAAGAAAACGGGTGTGTTAGCATCACCTTCAGTCTCTGGTCTTGACTAAAGAGGGACATGCTTAATACATGTCTAATGGACTGACATACACAGTTGCTAGTGTTGTTTAGAAATGAATTAGTTAGAATTAGCTTTCAGAGACAAGATTTGTGTTCCTGTCTGGAATATTGAATTGTCTCTCAGCTTGATTGTGCTAAGCACATGTCCATTGCACATATTTCATGCAGAACAGGAAATGTGGTCTTCAGTGAAATAGAAAAAGAAAGCACTGGGGTTTGACAGCAGTGATGAAGAGTTAAGGTCTCCTCTACCTGAGTCATTATTGTACAAAGTCCTTCAGTGAAATTGCAGCCATTCTGAAGCTGGACACCTGAAGACAGGCTGTCCTAACTCATCACAAACTAACATTCCAGAGATGTACTTTAAGAACATTAATGGCTACTTTTTCAATATAAAAAGATTCTGGTCTTTGTATTTCTGACCTGGCAGATAACTCTGGGATGACTGCATCATATATTTCTATGAAAGTTTGAATATGTTGCATTTGAGCACATTTCCTTACCACCTGAGCTAAAGAAATGAGTGCTTTAGTCTTGGTGGGGTAGTGGATTATTAACTGCAGGATGTATTGGCTCATATTCCTAAGGCTTTGTAATTTTTCTAGGATAGGGGAACCAAATATTCTTCAAGAGGTCTTTGCCTCCATGTGGAGTTAGAAACAATTCATTATATGCAAAATGAGGGTTGCAATCTTTGTCTTGCTTTGTAACATTCAGGAAATTGATTGGTTGTTTTAGTATAAGCAAACTTGTTGCAGTTATAACTTAATATACACGGCTGCAGTGAGTCAGGAGAGGGATTAGTTGAGGTCAGCACTCTCTTGTCAACAGCCTCCATAATTGGACATGTAAAGGAAAGTAGTAACAGGGCAGGCTCATAATGATGCGCTGCAGACTCCAGTCTGTGGTTAGAGTGTGTTGGTGTGTGACTAAAAACATAAGGCCCTGATAGGTAACTCAGTTGCCATGACTAAAACTAAAGTATCCTCAGGAAAGAGGACATCAGGACCATATCAAAATCTTTAGATCAAACCAAGTGTGAGTGAAGGCAGAAGTGTATATTAACCAAGAGTAGCTGTCACCAGACTGTGGCAACCTGAGATCCAGAAGAGTGAAGGATGAGTCACTTACTGGAAGAGCTGCTTGTCATGTTTTAACCATTTGTTACTGTATTATTCAAGCCAGGTGTGTTTTAATTGTGTTTTTAATTGTGAAGGCTCTTTGGACATAAAAAGCACATTGCATACAAGTGCCTTACTTAAATGTTGGGGAGGACTTGGTCCCAGATTGACTTTCCATAGGAGCTGAGAGCTCAATTCGCCTTTATTTGCTTTGCAGAGGTTTGTTTCAGATGTTCTGCCTTTGCGCTAAGCCTCATGCAATGGAATGCGCAGTAGGAGTGTCCCACCCGCTCTATTAAATGAGTAGTGATTTAGATATGTTATCAATAAATTCCAACAGGTTTCCTCCAAAATTGTACCCTTAGGGGCTTTGGAATTTGCTTCATATTGCCTCAGTAGGCACCTGTTTTATGGGCAGGAGTGGAATAGATTAAAGGATACATGTAAATCTATTAGTTCTGAGGCTGACACATTGTACAATAAGTTTCATCCTGGAGAAAAGAGGGGCGGATAATTGAAAAGCTGAGAGAACTTTAGCTAAGCTAATGAAGCATGCTGTTCCCCAGAAATTGAAATGCTATTTAGAGAGATAAGCATGCAAGCAGAACGCATACAAATGCACAGGTGTATAGGAAGATACATACATTTAAATAAATAGATTTAGGACAGATAATCTTTTTGTAAGCTGTTGTACTCCCAGGTTTCTGTCTTTGGTCTAAAGTCAACTTCCTATTCTGGCACATGTGCATTGTGAGGTGCAGGTGCAGGTGTCTTTCTAGGTGATGTCAGAGGTAGAGAGTTAGGTAATGGTGGCTGCCAGTCTTGGCTTTCCATACCAGCGATGTGAGGTTGGTGTACATGGTTTGTAATATACACTACAGTGGCCTCCTGGTCATTTGGTGACATCTCAGATACTGACCTACCTACTTGGAGTGGGGAGGATTCATTTCCCACCAGGACCCTACCTGACAGATTCAGATGCATATGTGCATGCACACATTCAACACCCTTCAGCCCCACCCCCACCAAATAGGGCAAATTTGCTTTTATGTTCACTGTAAAATGCTAAGTGTTTCCTGCTATTAAAATAAGTTTGGGCACTATCTCTTTGGTAATGTCCATCAGCAGTAATCTGTCAGCCTTCACAGCCCAGGTACCTCACAGAGTTACAGAGAACTCTGTAACAGCTGTGCTGGGAAAGGATCAAATAATGTTATAGCCAATAAGCCTTTGTACTTCTCTGTTTGTCCTTCCTTTGCTGATACAATTTGGGGCTGAAATTCTGGGCATTAATTATATAGGATCAATTGTGTGGAGAGTCTGGGAGCAGAGAACAGCTTGGTTGCTTTCAGAAGTGTCCATGGGCAGCAGGTCTGGGAGCTGGGTGCTGACAGCTGCAGGTTGCCTGTCTTTCCTGCTGCAGTAGCAGCTGGGTGTGCACACCCTCCTCTGGCTGTTCCCTGCACTGTTGTGGGCACAGGCTGTCAGGGGAATGTGAGGGCTGGTAGCATTTGGAGGGCTGCAAAGCCAGGAACCCGTCGAAGTCCCTGAGGCAGCGGGACACGATCTGGCAGCCAGACCCCCTCCCTCACCTCAGCCAGGAGCAGGGCAGCCAGGGACAGCCCCAGCCCTGGACATTGGGCAGCTCCACGGGGACATGGAAGGGCTGAGGCCAGATTGGGACCTGCATGTCAGGCCCATGGCTGGGCAGAGCTGGAGCCTGGCACTCCTACAGTGTCAGAGGGGCTCCTGGGGCCATGGATGGGGTGTGGGAGGGTCTTGAGGGAGGCTGGGAAGGGGCACTAAAGTAGAGACCATCATAGTCCTGACCCATTCTGTCTGCTGATGTGGTTGGTTAAACTGTTTATTCATGTACTCTATTGCAGTTATCAGAGATATTGCTGGGGTGTAGCTGAGAGCAGGGTTTGCTAACCCTCCTGTGCTGATCTAAGAGCCCACTGCACTAACTCTACTTCAAACAAGACCCTGTCAGCTGGGTTAGGTTACATGCGCTTTTTGTTAAAAATAGAAAGTAAGGCATATGGTAATTGTAGGTAGGGACAGATGTTCAAAAGCCACTGAATTACCCTGGCTTGTCACCAACAGTGTGAAAACTCAGCCCCTAACAAGAGAAGTGTTCTAATTTTAACCAGCATGCAGCTTTGTTTCAAAACTAACAGGCAAGGAGCACCACCCTATCTACTCACTGTGACTCAGTTTGGTCTTCCTCCACCTTTCTGTAAAACGGAGACTACAGCTGGAAGGGCATGCAACATGCAAAGAAGCATTAATAGGACTAGAGAGATTGTAGCTAATGCCACATGGCACTGATACATGGATGGGTCAAAATGTCCCATGGTGGTGATAGCAATTTTCATGCAGTCAGGCCAGGGCTGCTTATGCTCTGAGTGATGCTTCATGCCAGGTGCTGTTCCAGATCCAGAAACAGGTCTTGGCAATGCCTCTTGATCCCTTAAGGTGTGATGTACAGCTGCATCAAGTATATCCATATTCTTATTGCCAGTGTTTATGCTTTCTAAAGCTTTGATCTTTCAAAGTACATCAAGAGCATGAATTTAGTGGGCCGGGAAATGGCAAAGACTGGTGCTTGTCTATAAATCTAGCTGCTGGAACTTGCAGACCTTAGCCAACATTTAATTGCTGCAGTTGCTCTAGAGTAAGTGTTTTTATGTGTATAAATGTTGTCTGCTTCTATCCTAGGATGAGTTTTGATGAGGGAAGATCTTGGAGTAAATACAGTTTTACATCAACACCACTTTTCGTGGATGGATCACTTGTAGACCCTGGCATAGAGACCCAGATCATGACGTAAGTATAGCAGCTCCTATTTCAAACTGTGATGACAGAAGGGGTGCACGGAGACCCCCAAGTATGTGGTAAGCAATCATGATGTGCAGTGCAGCACTGTGTAGCTACACATGTAGTGTTGCATGAAGGCATGGTGTCGTTTTGCGGGTTTTGCTGGTGGTCACAGACCTGGTTGAGATGTCCATGCATTATGTGGCAAGTAGATGATGGAGCCAAACCCCTTCCAGTAGTGACAGGAGGTATAACAGGGAGAGGTGGTCCCATCTGTAGCTTGGGAATTCACATAGGACGGGAGGTAAATCTGCTTCTCTGGAGAGTGGTGTAGTCCTGGTCAGCTTACATCTAGTGACAATAAGAGGTCTTTTCTTATAATTACTGCTGAGATCACATTCCTTGGACCTGATGGCCTAGGGACTGCAGTGTTCTTCGTAAATCAGAGTTCTGTATGGTTGCACTTAATGTCAGCTCTGTGCTTGCTCCAATTATGCAGTGTGACTGTCTTTTGAGATTGCTGCTGTGCATGAATATCCCCAACCTTGTTGCTTGCTATCTGCACTGTGGGCTGTGCATCTGGTTTTAGCTCAAGCTAAAAGTGTTCTCGCTGTGCATATGCAGAGATGAGCTCACAATAACCTTCCTGTTCTGGGGTATAGTATGTTATGATTGACCCATACCATGAAGGAAGAGCCTGGGCTGGCACTGAAGGTGCTTGAACCTTCTTCCTCCAAAAAGTGCTGAACCACTGGGTAAGGCTGGTGGCATTGGAGGAGTAATGTTGGCCCAAGAACAGGCCAGGGTCTGAATTTAATGACCAGGGGAGAGAGGGAAGTTTTTAAGTTCAAAGGCATCTTCAAGGAGTCTCCTGACCTCTTGCACAAAGCAGATCAGAGCACTCTGCTCTGGGATTCTGAACAAAGCAAGGAGTAGATGCACTGCCTTCTTTGATTGCAGAAATACCTTCCTACTTGTGTTTTCTCTGAGTTGGCTGAAACAGCTTTTGGAAAAAGATCAGAAAGAAAGGTGGCTAAGATGCCTTAGTCTGAGGCACACCTATGAAGATTATCTGCAGTGGCATGAAGGAGTGCCTTTGGTTAGTCACATCAGGCATGGTTTTACCACTCCAGTTTGGGGCAGGAGATAGACTCTAAATTTCATCTTGCAGTCAGTTTGTTTTTCCTGCTTTTCTGCACCTGCACTTCCTGCAGATTTTCACTACTTGCAAGAGAAAAGAGATTCAGGCCAAGTTTATTTTTTTTCTAGGCTTCAGTGTATCTGCCTACTTATATGGCAGAAATGTGTAGATGAATCTCATTGCTGGTGTCAGAGGTAGTGGCAAACTGAGAGTAGACTGCTAGGTATGCTTGTCATCAGTTTCTGAGGAAGTTTGGACAGGGTAATAGTTGTGTATCTTGGATATTTCTGCTAGTGATTTGAATTTATTCCAACTGTTGCATGTTTTGTGTTGTTATGCCTTTCAAAAACCGGATCCACATCAGCTTTACACAAACAGAAGTGACTGTGTTGAGAAGTGTGCATTCAAATCTGAGCTCATTGTAGCTGCAAGAAAGAGGCTGGGAGAAAATCCTCCTTTGCTCTACTGACAAGAGGTCATCTTCTTTGCCATCTATGCCATGACAGAAGAAATATTTTGCTGCAGTCTTGGAGGGCTCAGGAAGGCCTAGCCAGCTCCTGGATCTCATGTGATAGAAGTGTCTTAGGAAGGCCAGGCTAAGTAATTATAGTTGTCCTTTACACTTCATATATAAGCAAAAGAGCAGTACTCCTATGGTTTATCCCCAAATAACGCTAGGGCAGAACAAGGCAGCTTCTGTGCCTGTCACAGACAGCTATTGAGATTTTATTGGAGTATAGCTGATATCAATTCTGGTACCATTGCCAGCTTTTCCTTTATTCCAAAATGATGTCTTGGCTTTGGGTTTTTCTTCATAAAAGCAGACTACTTGTTTGTGTGGAAAAATTTATCTGTGCATCTGCTGCCTTGCTGTCTGCAAACAGTGCCCCTATTTTTGCAAAAGGCAAAATGCAACAGCATATGATATACCTGTGAGCCTTTTCACAAGACTGTTGTGAGCATCCTGTTTGGGAAATATATGCCAACTCCTGGATAAAGATTAGAACCTCCAATTCTGTGCACTCTATGCAATGATAATGCATCGCTTTCTGTGTTGTTAGTATGGTGTTTTTCTGTGTAATCCTTTATGCACTGTGCAGTGTGTGTAACTTTCTAACCACACACACATGCACACACATGCACACACAGATATAGAGAGACAGATCTGAGCTCACATAAATCTGCACATCAGCAGCTTCATTGAAATCAATGGAACTAATCTGTTGCAACTAGTTGTCGATTTAGCCCATTTACTTTATAAATCAATGCAGTTTTCTTTTGAGATGAAAAATACATTATAAATCTAAGGTTATTGTTATTTATATCTCTGTAGTCTTCTGGTGGAGAATGTAGGAAATGAGTTATCTTCCTGGATACTATGTATTTATTGCCAATGCTATTGTTATTGTTTTTATTATTACTGTCACCATTAGCAGTTTTTAACATTATTCTTACTAGTTTGTAAAAGCTATACAAAGAAATTTCACACTATACTTGCAATAAATATTTAGACATTCCTATCCACAGTTTTAAAGGAACTGAGGACATAAATTTGTAAAGCCTGTATGCAAACCATAAAAATGCAGATCACTTAGGTTTTTCTCACAATGAGAATTTTAGTGGACTGATCTATAAGGGCAGTGTAGGATGATGGTGAGCTTGTGGAAGCTTTGGCTGATAAGAAGTCAATGCCTTTCTCTTGCTACTGGCCATTCCCTGAACCAAGATAACACACCGAGTTGTAGGTGCATGGAATTTGTGTTTGTGTGTAGAAATCTGAGAGATTTTGAGAAGTTTCAAGATGAGAGTAGCACAGCGGTTTGGGAATAGCATCCCCCAGTTGACCACTGGGTCAGTAGGAGCCCTTAAACTAGAAGAAGGGCTGAGGCAGAGAGACCAAGACTGTGGTGGTATTTGTGTACTGCCAAACTGGGTAGGTTAGTGGCTTTTAAGGAGTGACTTTTAAAGATTGGGCTTTCATCCTGGAAAATGCAAATTATTTCACCTAGTGGTCTTGGCTGATGCCTGCCAGGGAAAATTTCTTCCATAGGTTTGTATAAAGATGTTCTTACTTGAAAAAATAATATTCTGAGGGGAATGTGTATTAAATAGTCATTATATTTCAACTATTACTAACACATTGCATTATTAACAATATTATCATAATATTATCTTATTAAAATCAATATATCAGTAGAATGGCTTTCGCAACCTTCATTTTATGCCACATACTGTGAAGGGCTGTAGAAAGCAGCAACCGTTTTAGCCACACATTTCATATTGCTTCATGGCTATTATGTGAGCAGATACAGTATCTGTCTTTATTGTATGAGTATCCTAGACTTTTTGGATTTTCTGTGCTTTGTGCTATGTATCCTAAGACAGTCCTAAAGAACTTGCCAGTATGGTAAAATCTGTAAATTTGCTTGTAGGGGCTTTATATGATTCTGAATATCTCAGCATACTTTAATTGGGAGCTGCTTTTAGGGGGAAGTTGAACAGAATGTCTTGCAGAGGTCTGTTCTAACCTAAATTGTTCTATGATTTTGTTGTTTTGTGTGACTATAACAGTGCAAATTATTTCCTTACAAGCTGAGTGAACTCTGTTGAGAATGTAGTTTTGTGATACACAGGGAAGTACCATAAGACTATGTGAGCTAATCTGCCCTGGAACTGCTGCCTAACCAAGGTGAATCCACTCTCCTCCATTCCTAGCTGATCATCCACTTTCAAAGTTCCTTTTGCTGTTGTTTTGACATTTACCTCATCTGACAAGAAAGCCAGTTCAGCTTCTTTAGTGTAGAGCTGTATAACAAAGCTCACTGCAGTGTTAGATGCAGGTGTGGGGAAAGCAGCTGTGGAAAACACAGAGTCCTTTAGGAAAATAACTCCAGTGCATCAGCATGATGGGTTAGACCTGTTCTTAGATGATGCAATGAATGCCTAGAAGGTACCAGTCTTTTTGAAGTCTACAGGTTTTTAAGTTCTGTCATATAACCCTCACTCGTGACCAGTGTATCTTTTAATGATGTCATGTTCTGCTAGGTCAGATCTAACATCTCTGTTGACAAGCCATAGGCACAGCATGTTGCTTGCCTGATGTTCACCAGGGGAAGGGAATCACATTGTATTCCCCTTCTAGACAATTGTGATATATCCAAAAAGAAGCAGCATTTGCTTGCAAGAGTTGCAGGTTTGTACCATTCAAATCAGAGACAAGATGTTTTTTGTGGGTCCAGAGAAGGGCTTTATGTTGTTCCAACTCTGACTCATAATTATTATCCCTGCCTTCATCTCCTATGCTAAAGCATCTCTCCAAACCTACATTAAGAGAAATAACCTTTTTGCTTCACAACCCTGCATCATTTTAGTAGACTCATTACATGTGTATGTGTGCAGACATTCATTTATAGGCAGGGGTCATTAAGTTTGTCTGTACTGATAAACATGTATTTATGTAGACACACCCATATGTATGTAAATATATGTCTATGTATGTATACTTAATGATCCATATATATCTGTGTATGCATAATTGAGCATTAACATTTTCAGTGAGCTGAAAGTTGATCTGTCAACATTACTGTGACTGCTGCCCTTGGCAATGCATGTAAGAAAATGTTCCTGGTTGTAAATGAATAGGTTATAAGTGAGGGCCCTCTCTAACACCTTTTTGTTTATGTGGCCATCCAGCTTCACCAGAGATGAAGTGGGAGCAGTTTTTTCCAGGAGACCCATAAAATTACTGGCAATCCATCACTGGGTGGCAGAAGAGTGAGGCAGAATGAATAAGTAATTGAGAAATGTTGGAAAAGGTGAGATGAATGCCAGGGGAGATTTGAGGTGAAAAGTAAAGTATTTAGAGCACAGGCCATACTGAGTCAGACCAGAGGTCTCTCTATGTCAGTTCCATGTTCCAACAGTGGCAAGTAGAGGATGCTAAAATATATATTAGCAAAAACCTAAAAATATTATTATCTTATACACTTTTCACATTTACAAGTATTTGCAAATAAGGGACTTGGCCAGATGTGGCATTCTTTGTATTTCTACGACATTCATGAGTATTTCTATTTTTTTAGTTTTTTCCCCCCTATATAAAAAACTTAGCTGTCACATTATTCCCTGGCCAGGAGTTCCATGAGTTAACTCTTATTCTGAAGAACTGACTGACTTCTAGAAGACACCAACAAAGTAGGTACAGGTAGGAATGCAACATGGACAGATTCTGATTCACATTCACCAGAGAGAGTATGAGAAAGGGGCAACAGCTCCCAGGTCTAAACTCCTACTGAGTTCCAAATTACATGGGAGCCAAGAGTAATTTTCCTGTTGCTTTCTGATAAGGTGATTATCATCTTTGGTCTTCAAGCAAGGCAACATCCTCTCCCTTCTGGTTAAGTCTTTCTGTCACATTTAAAAACTAGTACAGGAAAGAAAATGACAAGGTGACACACTGTCCTTGAAACATTCTGCCCCTTTGCTTAGGGGTAGGGAGTCGTGGGTCTCCTACATCTGAGTGGTTGTGCTGAGAAATGTTAAGGTGAAACCAGTGATATAAAATAGTGCCTTTGCTGGGATGTGGTCAGAGGACCTGGTTTTCTCCCTAGAGGGCCACCTTTGCTCTCCATCCGACATCCCTGCTAACAGTCTCAGTAAGTGAGAGATGTGAGTGGATGGCAAAACACCATGAGATTGTTTTTCCTAGGACGAATTGAGTTTCTTGTACAATGTGCATGGGGAAGAGAATCACAGTGTTCCTCAATTCCTGTGGCCTAGCAAGTGCCTTCAAACTTTCCTGCCATCAGTCTGGTCTTCACTTCATTCTGCTTGGGAAAGAGAAGATTTCTCTAAAAAGGACAGATCTCTTACAACTTCTGCTGCTGCTGAGCCCAATAGAAATTTGGTGAAGAGAGAATCTGGATGAAAGATTTCACTAGAGTTCTGTAGAAAGCTAAATCCAACTTGCAGCTTCCAGAGCAGAAAGGGAGAAACAAGGTCATGTACGGGAACTGTTGTGCTGAAGGATTCTGGACTCTGTCCTTATTTATTTTCACTTCTTGTGGGAGTCAGGGCTGACCACCCAGACCCATACTCTCAGGCCTACCATTTTTGAAAGATTGGAAGGCAGATTCCAAAGCCTGGTTTATCCAAATTGCATAGGTGTAATTAGATAGCAAAAGGACTGGTAGGTTTTAATTCTTGTCCTCATTGTGGTTTCATCTCACATTTCAGTTTTCCTTTCTTTTTCTGTTTATTGCAATATCTCTCTGTGGTGCAGCTGGCACTGTTATTGGCTATGGATTTTCCTGCAAGGCTCTGATGTGTCCTTGTGAGTTCATTTCACTCTCCTGACTCATGGGGCTGTGCAGGCTGCAGTGCGTAAACATATATAAGGACTCTTCAGAATAGAATCCATGAAATTAAAATGAATCTGTGAAAATAATGACTGCATACAGAAAGAAAAGTAGAATTGGAACTTGATCTGAGAACAAAAATTCCAAATACAATTACTAAGTAAGGAAACCAAAATGATTGAGAGGATATTGGCATTTGCTATAGTGAGCTGCATTCCTGTATCATCTGATCTAATTTCAAAACCTTCTGGAAGTAATGAATAGCTTGGACTTTGCGCGAAAATGATCAATCTGCTAATGCCATCAAGTGACTTTACAATGGACAAGAAAATGTGTTATAGGAATTCCCATTTTATCCCAGCAGATGATCAGTTTATACCCTGAAGTAAGACAGTTGATTACCCATATCATTATCTTTGTTTGCAAGACTTAAAAACATTTTTAACGATCACAGATTAATCAGTGTCACTTCCTTCTCCCATCTCCCTCTCTGCCAGAGGAGTAGTCTATTTGTTAGCCTTTGAATCACTGCATGAATTCACCTAAACAGTCCACAGAGGCACAATATTGATTGTGCTGTTAATACTTGCAGTATGAGCTGAGGTCTTCCTGTGGCACCCAAACAGACAAATCAGGTGATGAGAACATCTACTTAGAGTAATCCTTCTCAGACAGCATCATGTGATTTATTTGGCTGTTGGAGAAGAATGTCTGTGACCCAAAATCTGTTCCCAGCAGTTGTACCATGTACTCTGAAGATTCCTGACAGAAGCCATAGCACATGAAGAAGGCATTGGGCTTTGTGGCATGTATTGTCTGTCTTTGGCTTTCTGGGGAAAACATTGTTGTCATTGGAGTCAAGTGCTATTTATGGACCCTAGATCAAATATTACGCTAAAGAAATCAACCTCCTTAGTTGTATTGTGCTGGTAGGGGAATTGAGGGAGAACAAGGGACATGCCATGGTCAGTCACTCAGGAGGCTGTCACAGGGAGAGCTTGGCGTTAATGCAGGTCTCCTAAGCCCTAGGTGAGCATCCCACTGTGCTGACTTTTCCTATTCCTTGGGGACAAGGAGATTCTGAGTCATGTTTGTAGTACTCAGACAAGGTGGATGGAGAGGTAAGCATTTGCAGAGAGAATGACTAGAGAAAGGTGTGCTGACTGGGGGCTGGTACTCACTGAAATTAATTTAAAAAAAAAAAAAGCCCTTACAGAAGGAGCCAGAATGAGCTAATATGTAATTTCTTTTCCCTGACTAATAGGATAAGATTTGCCTGATGGCAATGCAATCCAGATATTCTCTCTAGAGGCTATTGTGCTTGGCTTCTTGTACTGCTAAGTAAGGACAGATGGATCTTGGTCCTGTGCTGTCCTCCAGCCTGCAGTGGAGCTGGAGTATATGAGGCACTCGGGCCGGGTGTGGGGTGCACAGAAAGGCAGGATGCTGTGCACACATACATTCCTCAGAGTCTTTCACCTCTGTGTTAGAGCAAGACATGAAATACTCTGGTGGCCTGATCCCATCAGCCCTCAGGAGACCAAGAAACCATATGGCATTATAGCACCTTTCCAGCTCAAACTGGCCCTGATCCTCCACAGGGCAAGGGGTGGTACAGCACACCAGCTTTTCTGGGAACTTGGAGGCTCAGTGCTGGGCTGGCTGCAGAGTTCACTCTAACAGCTTTCTAATCTGAATGAGTGGTGGAAAGCAGCTCTCCAGAGCTTCCCTCTTCCCTCTTCTGAGCCTTCTTCTCTGACACCCAAGCAATGCTCATCACCCTGCTTCACCTGTCACAGGTGTTCAGAGCTTACATATTCTGAGCAATGGCTTCCACATTTATATTGCACATATCTGGCTGCAAATGTGCTGATTCATAGGATGAAATATTGAAATGAGTAAATGTGTTGTGTTGGCAAAGCAGCAACACCTGCCTCTGTTGAAACCACAGGCTCATTAGTGGATGAAACACTCAGATTGTTGATAGCTGCCAGGATCTTTTCTAGAAGAGAGTGGCAGCATCTTCATGTTTCAAAGCTGTCGGAAACTGGTTGTCTTCCATGACTGCTTCCTAGAAGAGAGAGAACACTTCTGAAAAACAGCATTAAAAATTAATGTGCTTTCCCTTCCCCCTTCCTAGGTGTCTCACACTCTCTTTCATGTTGCTGGGATTTCTTTTGAAGCAATTGTCATGTAAAGTGGTTTGAGAACATTGGCAATAAATTTTTTAGAGACCACATTTCAAAAGGTTTGGTCTGTCATTCAGTAAGTTCTTATTTTGATAGCACTTTCTATTTGAAAAAAATAATAACAAAAAAATCCCTGTCTCCCCTGTTGCCTTCTGCAGCGTTTGTGTAGCTAATGGAGAAATGGAGTCCAAACTGTAGGGCTGCTTCGTAATTATACGTTCTGCAGATTACTTACTAATTGCACTTGGCATTAGTTCCTAACTAAAAGATCATGCTGTACCATGTCATTTGCAGTGGTTTTCCTCTTCTGCTAGCACTTTAAAGGAAGTGCTCATTGAGCTGATGAATAATCCCAGGACTGTTTTCCAAAGCTGAGGGAAAAGGATCTGCCATGATTGTACTGCAGGATTCTTAATGCAAGGCTTTGGTTTTTTTCTCTGTATTCAGTGAAACTTTTCACCTGTCCCATCTCCTCTCTCCCTCCTGACCTGGAATCTGGCTTTCCATGACCATTTCAATATGGATTGCTAGTGGCCAACTCTTTGAATTTCTCTCCAGTAGAAAAACCTCCATGTCATGACATTCAGTTTCACTTGGAAGTAGAAATAAACCACATCCTTCAGATTTCATCTGCATGAGAAATTCTGTGAAATTCTTGTTTGACCCTTCTCCTTGGGAAACAGAATACAGACCAAGATTTTTTTGAACAAATTTGTCATCATACAAGCTGCTGTCTGATATACTGTTGGTATATTCTTGTTAGTTTCACTGCTATTGTTTTTTCTCCCTCTGAATAATAACAGCAGAACAAGGCCTTATATCTGACATGTTCTATTTAGATGATCTAAATTACACTAATTTGCACCAGCTGAAAATCTAGATCGAAATGGGTGGTATATTCTATTTGGAAGAAAATGCACCTCTTTTTTCTAAAAAAAAAAAAAAAAAGACAATTTACTTTTTCTTTTGGTCCACAGACAGAAGTATAGCAGCCCTTAATCATCACCCACTGCCCTCAGGCTACTGTTCCTAGTTGACAGGTCAGCCAAAAGCAAGTGAATTAAAAGCTCCAAAGCAGCTCTTAAAAACCATATTTATTGTTTAGGAAAAAAATTAGACAGTGTTTTCTGTTGGCAATTGCCTGCCTTTCCAGTGTCATCTTTCATTTTTTATGTTTCCTTTGTTTCCAGTCTCTTACTCCTTGCATCATCTTGCCAGGCGTGAGAGAGGTAACTCTCCCTCTTCCACTCTCCTTAATTGCTGATTTGTGTCTCCTTCAATTAAGTTCTACTTCCTTGTCTCAGTCCCTTTCCATCCAATTTCCATGTAACTGGTGGCCTCCTTTAACGCTAATTCCATCAAAGCCCCCCAAAAAAAAAAAAACCCAACAAAAAAAACACAACCAAATAATTGAGAGATTACACAGTCCATTTGGTTTTCTCATAATTCATGATTTATGTTCATTCATGGAGAAATAGCTCCTCTCTCACTACCTGTTCATAAAATCTGGCCCCACCAGCACAACTTGCAACTGTTCCATTGCTGTTTGGCCCTAACAGCTCAGCCTGCACAGAGCAACTAGTCTTAATTTACTGCTATTTTCTTACACAGGGATGGCTTTATGTCCAGATTTCATAGCAGGCCCTTCTCTTTGTGTGAAATTGTCAGCACTTTCTTTTATTGTCTCAAAAGCTATAAATGCCAACAACTGATGGAATTACATTTAGGTACCAAGACCTTCTGTAAGTGTTCACTGACCTAGCAACTCTAGCATAGGCTCACCATTTTCCCAGGAAATGTAGCACCAACCTGGCTAGTAGGGAGAAAAATCCAAAGCAAATCAAAGCTATTATGAATGTGAAATAACCCTCTACAAGAACACAATCAATTCTCAGCTAGAGCTAATACAGTTGGCTGAATCTTGACTGTTTCCTCCAGGGCATCCCCCTACCCCTGGTCCATGTTACCCAGCTCTATGGATCAGGAAATAGCAGCAACTGGTATTCCTACCTTACTAATGCTGACCTAATTAGTTCTCCTGGAATATGGAGCATTGGGATATAAAGTACAATAACCAATGGCAAATCACATCTCTGTTCTGGCTAGGCTTCTTAGTTCCACCTCAATGCTCGTTGTATAAATGCCAGAATAGGTCTTGTAAAAGAACTTTATTCTCCAAGGTTGCCAAGAGCCACACAAGTGGAAATGTAGAGCCTAGACATATGTGGGCTTTACCTGGCAACCACTCAGGTCCATGTCTACACAGCATGCCCAAAATGTTAAATGCCTTCAGAGTTCAAGACAGCAGACCAGCCATATTTGAGTAGATCTGGTCCTTGGCTTTTGCACTGTTGGGTCCAAGCTGATTCTGCGTGGACCTACCCTGGGTGACTATGCGTCAGCCTATCTGATACCTGTCTGAGCTGTCTGTAGAGAAGAACTCTCCAATCTGTGCTATGCCACTGTGTTTAGGGTGGCTTTGAGGAAACACTGCTCGTGAGACAGCATTGGTGGTATTTGCTGGGAAGGTATGGTCTCCTTGGATATCTGGTTATGTGTTAAAATTGCAGCAGTAGCAACATGTGCTTTTCTTTGCTAGGCATCAGAGAATGAGCACCTTCAGTTGTAGATTAACTATGCAGTGCTCTTGTAGCTGCAATTGCCCAGATCTGTGACTCCCACTGCTTTTGGTGAGAGAAAATCATCCTCTCCAGAGGACTAGAGCAAAGAAACCAGAACCACACATGCTTGCTTCCCTGCCAGGAAATGATTCTTCCAGGTTTTGCTTTATAGCACTTCTTGGGTTCACCTATTAAATATCTACTTTTGGCACTACCTGTTAGATGCATAGATGTAAAGAAAGAGGGATTTTAACTAAAATCAGATGGTGATCTTGCTTGGCTTTGTAGCTTTCTACATCCCCACAACAAAAGCGCAGATTCGGGTAATTTACTAATTTGGGTGATTTTGCTATTGGGGATTTTTTGCTTGCTAAAACACTTCCTCTGCAAGCATTTTTCTTTTACAACAGAAGGAAATTAAAATCAAGGTGGATTTCAAGCTTTTCTAAATAAAACTATTTATGATGACACTGCAATTAGCTTTTCTTTCAGTATTATCAATTAAAGTATATATTTGGCTCTCTGTTGTTCTGGCTTTACTTTTCTGTTGATCCATCCGTCGGCTTGTGTAGTTAATCTCAAAAGATGCTGTCCACTAAGTATATTATATTTTTTGCTTCTGTTTTATTTTTAGGTATTAAAAATGCTTACAGTCTATCCTGTGGGGCCTAATCTTGTTAAAATCTTGCTTCAGAGATCCAAAGGGTAATTTGAGAGAAACAAAAAAACAAACAAACAAACAAAAAACACCCGACCTTTTCATGTCTCTTACCTTGTTGATGTCCAGTGGAGGAAAAATGCTTTGGAAAGGAGGGTACTTTTGATGTTTTGTGTAGTGAAGATTATCTTATCAGGTACTTCCTTCCTTGGCATCTTCAGTCATCTGTCTCACTGATGAACATAGCTGAGGACAGCAGGTGTTACACAAAGAAACGACGGCGACTAGAGAAGGTAAAAGTCTTCCATGCATATCCAAACCAGACCGGCCAAGTAGAGGCAGCTTCAGTGCTTGCTTGCTCCATATAATGTCCTACTGGTTTACTTCAGAAATGATAGAAGGCATGAGAAGACATGTACAGTTTCATGCTTGGGCAGCTCATCTGAAACTGCCAGCAGGGATAGGTCCAGATGGATACAGTTGATGCCTTTCCTGAGAGCAATACAGGAGCTATTATGTGAGATCTGTTCTCATACCTTAAGTAGGGACCAGGGATTGAATCTATGGATCAGCAGTGGTGAGTTGTTATCTTGTGACCCTCAATTCATTCTGTTGACCTGTCAGAAATGAGCAGTATTGAATTTCATAAAAAGCACAACTGTCAACAATGAAAGGAATGATAAGGCAAAAACAATGCAGTTTGAAAAGAGAGCACTGTATAAATGTAAAAAGCCTTCTAAAGAGCTTCTGCACAAGGTTATCCCGTCACTATATACCACATTTGTAAGTTATTGTGTATTTAAAAAATTAATGAAAGATATAATTATAGCAGCATTACCAGTGACCTTTTCTAAAATGAGTCCATCATGAATCCGTAGGCATTTCAGGATTGTTTTCCATGTTTCTAACAATTTTTCTCCAAATTAATGAAAAGCAGTCCTGGCAATAAAAGCCTTGCCTTATTTCTCCAAAGAAGGTCTGGGAAAGCATTTTCTGGTGTCTTAGGCATGATTCCACTGTGAGCTATGCATAGAACCAGTTGAGAAGATGCTGTCCTAATAGGTAAGATTTTATGTGGAGTTTTATCTGCTTACTCAAAGGGATAGAACAAAACCTATCCAGTCTAAAGTCTGTAAACTGCCATTCCATGACTTAGGTTGGAGAACCTTTGTTAAATTGAGCCTAGTCAGAAATACTTGTTTAAATACTGTCTGGGCTCTTGTATTTATTTCTTCTCAATGACTTCCAGATCAGACTGCTTATATGGACAAAATAAAATATTCTTTTTTGGTTGGCTTCCCAGAATTGGACCTTGAAAACCCAGTTCTCTTCTTTTGTCTTCTATGCTTTCAATAAGCAATTGACAACTTTCAGTTAGACCATGGTAGATAAAGTTATTGAGACAAAATTTATCATAGTTTATTTCCTTTTCCCCCTGTATCATCATAGATTAGTTATGTTTATTTTAAAAATCTACCTCCCTAATTTAGTGACCAGACAAAGTAAATGAAAAACAAAGGCACGTGGAAGTCAGCTAAGATGAATGAAATGGTATTATCAAAGCAATGTGAGGACTCACCAGTTGAGTAGGGAAAAGGAAACTCCCACCAATCTCTTTTACCATCTCTTTCTTCGGGACTTTTGTCTGTTTACAGTGGATACAGAAAGCAATATGTATGCACTGGAGCACTTGGTGCTCAACACTTATTGACAACTGAACACTAGCAGTTTTAAAATGTTGCAGCTCTTTGCTGTCTGCCCAACCCTCTGTTGGACCTGGCCACCCCAAGAGATACAGTGGGAAGACTTGTGCATGAACCTTAGTGTCTACGGAAAAACATCCAGTGATGTAGTTCACAGACCTGATGAAAGCAGAGTTCAGCTGCAATACCTCATTTTACTCAAGTCAGGGCTTGTGCCCTGTGATTGTTTGTTTAGCCCATTTTTAATTTCACATACAATTAAGGTTTTCATCACTTCCCAAGGAAAGCTGTTTGAGAAACCAGCAGAGCCCCACAGATAACATAGAACTCTTTTCCATTCCTTATGTTTGCTTATAGAAACTCATAGAAGTTTCAAACACACAACAAAGTCATCTTGAACTGTAACATAACTTTCATCATGTTGTCTGGTCAATGAAACCGTGCTGGAGGTGTCCAGGTGGCATTTAGTACTGGTGAGCAGTGCTTACACAGGGTGCAGGTGCTTGTTGGCATCTCTGCAGCCTGCACCACAGCAAGAGATTAACCTCAAGGAGCTTTTTACTAACAAGGGGAGGGTGGGCAAGTTACTGCTTTAGGAATCAGGTGACCAAGAACCATGTCTGCAGCACAGAGGAAAACATCCCTCTCTGTTCACACTCCTCTAATTACATTTACTGTGGTATTGTTTCCATCTAAATCATGGCAATTATACACAAAGATCTTCTTTGAAATCATTTAATTAAAGACTATTTAATACTCTGTGCTTTTGGAATGCTAATATGTTGCTTTCCACTTAGAAAACTTTGGGGTTTTTTTTCATTAATTATTATGGAAGAATTTCAATGTCAGAGGTTTTTTTAAGCTTATTTTAATAGATTTAAAAATCAAGTAATTCTGATGACTTTTGTAAAGCACAAAGAAACCTTTTGATCTCCTGATGGATAGTTAGCTGAGGGTCAGTCTGAGGAACAAAATTTTCCTTTATTGTGAAAGTCCTGGATTTCTCTGGCCCTGTTATCTTCTGGGTTCAGGTAAGTGTTTGCATTTCATCATGTTCTCTCCTCCTTTTGCTTTGTTTTCTGTGTAATAAACATCCAGGCCAAATTCTAAACTGGTATAAATATGCTGGGCTAAATGATTTCTGCCTGCTGCATTGCTGCTTTGCAGAAATGATGTTTCAGTCATGCATCACATCCAGCACAGACAAGATTGTGCTGACAGCAGTTGGGGCATAAGAGGTGATGGGACTTACCCAGTGCCAAGGAAAAGTGGGGAGGGGAACTGCAGTTAGAATTCCTATTTGAGCACAGTTTTGGAGGCCTTCTGCATCCATCCCCCTGTGCTCTTTCCCATTTCTCCTTTCTCCTTCTCCTCCCAGCAAGTGTTCTGGCACCCTATACTGCTTTGGTTTCCATGGGAGGTTTCCACAGAGGATGTGCCCTCTGTGCTGAGGAACAGGAATTGCAGCATCTTCTGTACCTTTGCCTGAATGCCATGGTGTTTCTCATTGCTAATACCCCACAATAAGGACCACACTAAGAATTGTTCTGGAGAACCAGCAACAATCTACCTAATAAATCCATTCTATGAGACAAGTCCTTCCCCACCTACTCACTTCTAACCTGAATATGCATTTGGCACAGGTTCTTCTTGGCTTTTATTCTTTCCCCTTCTTGTCAGCTTCATGAAGCTTGCTTCTGTGAGGCAGAGCTTGGATATAGGCAGGTGTCCACAGCAAAGCCACAACTCCAGACTCTCAAACCTCACCCACCCACCTTTCTCTCCCTGATACCGATGAGCTGAGACAGATCTCAGGGAGAGATCATGACTGATTCCTGGATGGTCTTTGTTTCACGAAGAACAGCACAATGCAGAGGAATTTTGATGCAGGCTACGACCTACAGAAGGACTGAGGGGAGAGCAAAGCCAACAACCCTATATGATTACAGTGTAAACTAAGATGAACCAGAGTAAAGAATGGCAGCACACTGGGGACACAGCAGAATTTGAGTTGTGGTCAGTGTGTGGTAATCTTCTCTTCTGTTTCTCCTTATTTCATAGGAAAATTTGTAAAGCTTCTGTCTTTCTGAGACATTATTTGCTTAATGGAAGCATGCCTGGCTGACTCTGGTTCTTTCATTGTTTTTGTCTCCCACATTTAGAGTTTTTGGGCATTTCAGTCTCCGTTCCGAATGGCAGCTGGTCAAGGTGGATTACAAGTCTATCTTCAGCCGAAGGTGTAACAAAGATGACTACCAAACCTGGCATCTGCACAACCAGGTATTCCCACTGTGTAGCAAAGGGTCGATGGGGGGTCCTTTTCCTGTGCTCTGTGTTGCCAGGTAGGAATGCAATTGTTCTTTCCAGCACAGCATATGGATTTTCTTGCATCTCTTGAAGTATATGCATGAATAAACATGGGGCTAGTCTTCTGTGGGCAGGTTCAGGAGATTAACTTCTATTTTTATGAAAATAATCCATTGTACCAGCTGGATCTTTTTGGCCTCAGTGCTTAGGGCAATGTAAAACCTCACCTTGTGATTAAATTGTAGAAGACATTGAACTCTTTGTAGCTCTGTTAGCGACTCATGAAAATAATTTTGTTTCATTTTACCTTTATTTTCCCTACTCAGAAATGAAAATAAAAACATTTATTCATCCTGCAGGTCCTGCAGGTGTCTCTAAAACTCTGGGGAGCTCTTGAATAAAAGACACCAGAGAAGACCGAATTATTTTGTTCTATTCAAGGATGCTTTTCATACACTCTGGCTTATTTTCATGCTGGATATATTTAGGTCCTGAAGTGACCAGAACAGAGAGGTCAATACCCTCTGTAGATTACTTGTGGGTTACTGGCCACTGGCAGGATGTCCCACACCCTGCAGGGCACCATAACTAGAGCCAGAACCATTGGCACTGTGATATTCCTGAATGAAATCCATGAATTAGAAATGAGCATTAATTTGCAAGGATGTGTCAGATAACTGAAGTCATAAAACTGAATAAATGGAAATAATTTAAATGAAAGAAAAGGTAAGACATGTGGGTAACCATGCAGACATCTCGGGTATCATTGTTAATGGGAAAGAGAAGTATTTCAATTAGGTGTTGTCTTTTTTTTCTTATTTATATGCAGACAGATTATTTCTGCATCATAGAAAATTCTGTTTATAGCAACTCACCTAAATATCAAATGTTTCTTTTAGATTAGCTATTCCCAGTAGTGTTCTTGGAAATCTTTGCATTCAAAAAGCCCAGTAAAACACACCCTCAGGATTATTTGAGGTCTATAACAAAGCCAGGTCTATCAAGCAAAGAGCAAGGGAATTGAGTCCTGTATTCCACACCTAGATTTTGTCCCTGCCTTGGGGTTCAGGCTTGGGCACTTCTTTCTTCAGTAGGTTTTATCTGACTTATGGAAGAAACCCTGGCATGCACACACATTGTCTTTTCAGGGTAATTCATAGGACTAGATAGTGGTGGATGCCTTCTGACACATGGCATAAGTAGATGTGATGGCTTGGGCATCCAGGCATTTTGGGCACACAGTCATTGGCATCCTGACTCAATGCTGAACACGCTGCATTCATGAATCCTGCCATGGTGACTTTTGATTTTGCAAAGGCAGAAAAGGGAGCTGGACTCTCAGCTTCCAACTCTGCCAGTGGTAATTGCTTGTTTTCATTGCTCTTTGCGTCATTTGACAAAATGTTGCATTTAGGACACAGGTACCACTACAACTCTCTTTCTCCTCTTGTTCCTTGGCTGATGAAGGGGGAGCCTTGTGTCATGGGAGAGAGGAAGATCTATAAAAAACGCAAGCCTGGAGCACAGTGTTCCCTAGGTCGGGACTATTCCCAAACTGTGGTGTCTGAACCGTGTGTCTGTGGTCAAGGAGACTTTGAGTGGTGAGTGTCTGACTCTGGGGACTTTTTGCAGAGGCTGTTCTTGCAGTGGAAAAATACTACCCAGACAGAAAACCTTGTAGAGAAACTGGGTGTCATGCAGCTTTGTGCCTGTGATTGTACCATATAGCAGAGCTATGACCCCCATACCTGTTGTGTGAGACAACAAACCTGTTGTGTTGTCTGCAGGAGAAATTTGTTAATATCCATGAGAAATCCAAATCTGGAATTCAAAAGCAACTGATTGACATTTTTTGTCTGTCATTCAGGAATTCTCTGGTCCAAAGCGTGTCCCTTTCAGGAGAAAGAGGGAATTTCTTTGTCCTTACTTCCAAAGTCACTGAATACCTAGGGAGCAAGCTAACAAAACATGCACATTTTTATTGTAATTCCTTTGAATTGCTGGGAACCATTTGTTGCTTTTTAACAATGTTTTACTGAGAAATTTCTGAAAGGCCTTCTGTGACATGACTGTGCAACCCACCCTTGTTTTGTATAAATATTGGTGTTTCTAACTTAATGGGGCCATAATTTTCAAACTGCTTTAAGGTCACTTTGAAAGCAGCTTAAAAATGAAACGGGAAAAATGAAACACTGCTTGATATTGCTTGACTATCAGACATGCGTAAGTCAGGATCTCTGCACAAAGAATTACTACATTGAACCTGTGATAGGCAATATTTCAAAGATTTAGAACTGTCAGTATCTGTGATGTTTGAGTTTAAATGATCAGAATGTCATTTAAAAGGAATTCAAGATACCCCAAAGCTGATCAGCTAAGAAAACATTTTAATTTTCATAGTAGTTTATCAGAATCAGTGTCTGACTCAGTATCGGTGTGATTCCAGAAAACTTCACTTACCTTTGAATACGTCTGAAGAGGTGTGAAGCATGAGATCTGTGCATTTATTTGGACTTAGGCCAACTGAGAATAACCCTTCCATTTTAGAGCATGGGCATACTGACATGAAGCAAAATGAAGAAAAAATGTAGACCAAAGTGTTCTCTTGAATATTGTAGTAGTTTGGCTTTAAGAGAGGTTCAGGGACACAGAGTAGAGATTTTCATCTTATCTGGATGGATATTTAATTTGTTCCTAATGCCAAAATTACATCTGAGACTCTGTAACTTGACTCATGATATCTTTTCCCTTTGTTGTCATTATGGGAACTTGCAGGACAAACTGTCTTGCTCTGCAGTATCTGCCCTTGGCATTGGCATGTGCCTCTGGGGTGAATCAAGCACCAATCTCCATAGATGCTTATGAATTTACTTGGACTTCTTTCCCTTATGCTGTTTTGTCCCTCAACAGCTTTCTATTTTCACAGTCTTTTTGTCTTTTCCAAACTGCAAGTGGAAAACTGTTGTAGTTTAATTGCACTTAAGTGCTGTTCTGCCTTGAAAAAGGTCTGCATCAGAATGCACCTTTTAAATCAATTGATGGCTTCCTTGCTTGCATTCAGTATCATTTTTGCTTAACGTTCCCACTAACATGAGAGAATATTGCTGTTAACCTTGTCAGTCCTGCAGAGGAAATGCAATTAGAGGACAGCAAGCTGGCTTTCGTTTCAGACCCTGCACTGCCAACAGAATTATTAACTGGCTTCCAATTGCAGAATTGTTATAGCTGGTGATGGAGGATCAGAAGAAAGTGCTTCAGTTTAAGGGTGAGTTTTGATGCTAGTCAGCAGGACTGAATGGAAGGTGTGGGGCAGTCAGTTTTAGGAAAATACTAACAGTGCTGAAAATGAGGCACCAAGCTTCATTATCTTAAAAATGATTTACAGAGAGAAAGGTGGACTCATCTGCTCTGACTTGTGATCTCTAAAGGAGGAGACTGTTATTTAATCAGTGGCAAAATACAGGTTATACTAGAATACATTCTAGATTCATCTGCCTCTTTTGGGATGTCAGTATGAGAAATGTCTTTTCTCTCTGCTGACCAGAAGGTGGACAGGACAGTTAAGAGGACAGCTCCTACTCTTTCACTTAATGCACTTTCAAGAAAACAGTTTCCTTTTCAAGCAAAAATGCCCAGTCAGCCTTTTCTGCCTGGCTTCACAGTTGCCAGTTGTTCTTGAAAGCACTGGCAGGTCTTTCTCTTGTGTTGAACTGAGCAGGTCCTGTGGAGTGTCAGGGAAAGGAAGAGTGTCAACAGCTGAGGCTGTGTGAGTTACACTGACCAGCAAGTCCGAACACAGGCCCTCTGCCTCCCCCATAAGTAGATTTGGAAGCTGCTTCTGGCCTTGGAGCATTCCATGCTATTAGATGTCATGATGCCTGACTTGGAGAGCTGTGGGGATGGGACAAATGACTGCAGGAGCCTATAGCACAAGCTGTGAGGGCTGTGCTACTCCCCTTTGGTCACAGTGCTGTTGCCCCTGTCTGCCTCGTGGCTGCAGTGCTGTTTCCTTTTGTTAGATATAAGGTTTGAAATAAAATTCAGGGGCATAAATTATAATCCAGGGCCCGAATTCAACAAATCTTCATGAGTCAAGATCAGGGGTGACTCCTGCCAACCCTTACAGTCATTTCCAAAAGCAAATCCTGGCCTTTTTCTGGCAGAGAGAATGGCAGAAGGAACTCAAGAGTGTTATTAAAGTGCTTGCTGATCTTTCTTTTCCCTCCTCCTGCTTCTTTATTTACTCTGTCAAGATAGCTTTCCTGACAAAGACAGCACAGCATCTGGACTTGATTATTTCCTTAACTTATGCAAACCCTGGGGCTTATGAGAAGGAAGGTGGGCAGCATATGAGGTTTTAATATACATTTACCAGAAGTTAATGAACAAGCACAGAACCTTGAGGGCACACAGCAATGTTGTCTTTAATTTTATTAAATATTTATGCAGCTCTTTTCTTCTCTGGGGCAAAGAACAGCTCCTCCTGAATATTTTTAATTACCAAGTCCCTGCCAGGCATTTTTGAATGTGCAGGTCGGACCCACTGAGAATGATTAAATTGAATGTTGAGAGAAAGAGCATTAGGGAATCTCCAAACCTTTTAAAGTAGCTTGCAGAATTTTTGCCCTCCAAAAAGGAACAGTAGCAGCCTGGGTCACTGGGGACATAGCACAATTTTGTCATGCCAAAGAACTTCCTAGAGACTTTCTGTTGGCAGTTCAGGCTCTGAATAGGAAGGATAAAAGTCAGAGTGTCTTAAAGGGCACAGAGAGGTTTCAAGACAGTGGCTTCTGCAGTGTTTGTATTTTCACAGAGGTTTAGCATGTTGGCATTTGTTAACTTGCTTCAGGCAAAAATCCAGAATCTCTTTTTATTTGCCCTTTGAATCCAGACTGTCAGTAAAGGCTATGCATAGAAACCTGATCCAGAGCCTATTAAAAGTTATGGAAAGCTTTGGATTAATCCTATTTCTTCATCATTGTATTGGCACACAAAGGCAGGCTATAAAAGGAGGTTTTGCATGTGGTTATGTACACTTTCTCTCTAAGGTGGTCCAAGGAAGCATCAATATCCTGGACTGCCTTGCCTATGTGACACAATGACATGTAATCCTTAGACTACCAGCTGGCTGTCTTGTTTTAGCTTAGTGCTGGAAAAATATTACCTGTATTTTTCTCTCAAGCAAGTCACAGCTCAGTCAGAGGGCAGGAAGGCCATTAACATACATAAATATACATACTGTGGCTAGCTTTTCAGGAAGTGCTCCTAGTGTTTTATATTCCGAGCTGCTTTGTTGGGAAAAAGTGACATGAGATCTTAAAAATACTTTGGTTTGTTCTAAAAGCAAAGACTGTAAAAAGCAAGCAAACTAAAAGAACCTAAAAAGTGAAATTTAAATCAAAGATTAATAGGAAAAGAAATTAACAATAAAATTTCATTTCTTAATCTCTGTCCATGTTTGGTTGCCAAATGAAACACAAACTAGTCCAGCACTTTGTCTCTGGATAAGCCCAATCCATGATGTCAGGCCATCCAGCAGAGAACCACCAATACATACATGCTTTGGGGACGTCACCTAAAACTCTGAGCTAAATCCAGTTTATGGGTACAGTGATTCACTCATGATTTGTCTCTGTAGTGACTATGGATACGAGAGGCACAGCAACAACCAGTGTATTCCAGCCTTCTGGTTCAGCCCATCCTCCCTGTCCAAGGATTGCAGCATTGGTCAGAACTACTGGAACAGCACCGGGTAAGTGAATCTTGCAATCTCTCTGGTTTTGGTGACTTTGCAGTACACAAAGAGAACCTGGATGGCTCTTTTTATTCAGCATTCCATCTGGCTCTTTTCCAGTCTTATTCATGAGGTAATGTTTGCAGCAGCATCTGTACGGAACACTGCCTTGTTCCTCAGAGACAGGGAGAAGCACGTTAACATAAGTGACATGTAGATATTGCATTGCTGTCAAGTGATCTGTGGTCCCTGGAGACTAGACTTGGAGCTCCCCTTTGCTGCAAAATTAAAACATGAATCAAGAAGGCCTATCTGAGAGACAGCCGAACATTTAAAGAGACAGGTTCAAGGTATTGTATTTTATTGAACCTCTTACTGTATCTTACAGCTCCTATTTATATCAGCTTCTAGGAAGGCTCATATGGGCAATTTTTAGCCTCTTTTTTATTATTTCTTCTGCCATTTTCACTTTGTATATACAATGCCTTGCATTTCAGACAAGCTACATGTGCTGATTTCTCCTGGTTTTATCCAGAATGTATGGCAAGTGTTGGTTTAATATGGTAGTATCACTTTGCAAATGCTATTCTGTCATGCAGGAGATGGTGTGAAACTCTGGTTACCCTGGCTGGTGCAAAATTGTTGGGGTTTGTGTCTTCTTAACCAGTCCTGTATTTTTACTGTGAAATTAATAAAAAGGCCTAATTCCCCTCAACAATACTGGAAGTAGCCAAGTGTCTTGCATCTTAGCTAACTTCTTCCAAGAACAGCTAAGAGAAATCCCTATTCCTTGAATAATTTTAAAATCGAACTGGACAAACCCTTCAAGTGCCTTCTAGCACAGTAGAGGCAGACAAAAGGTAATAAAAAGCATAATTAAAAAGCTGAGGTGCAGGGTGCAATCCTGCAGGCATGGGGAGTCGGAGGAGTTCTCTACCTTTTAGCAGGGCAGAGCAATTCACCTCTACAATATGTCTTTTCTCAGTGACGCTGCTGAGAATCTCTGGAGAAGGTGGAATTGTGATTGGTCTGGCCTTCTTCCATTTAATAAAGTGTTGAGTTTCTTTGATTCTTCCTTTCAGAGAGGGAATCATGCAAGCAGTTAGGCTTTGAAAAAAAAATTAATGTGAAGAAACAAAACAAAATCAAAATAAGGGAATATTTCCACCCACTGTCTGAGCCCAATCTCTTTTTTTGACTGTTCCCCAGGTACCGAAGGATTGTGTCTAACAATTGCACAGATGGCTTGAGAGAGAAGTACATGGCCAAGATGGAGAAATGCCCTGGAAAAGCACCTCGGGGATTGCACATCCTCACTACCGATGGAAAGCTGGTCATGGAGCAGGGACACAATGCCACCTTCATCATCCTCATGGAAGAGGTGTGTTAGTGGTCTCAGCAAACTTCTCTCTGCATGGCAGGACTGGCATTCTTTTTCTTCACTTTTTCAGGTTGCTAAGAGGGACATAGGAATCAAAAGGGATCATTGAATGGTGAACAGTCTGAGATTTGTGAGAATTAGTAAAAAAAGGGCTATAAGGTGAAACATGCAATGAAATCATCACGCCAGAGGGGTGTATATCTGGTTATCTTGTCTATCTGTGGTGATGAAGTCAATGCTAAAGAAAGACAGATCTGGACAAAAATTTATTCCCCACTAGCCTCTTGTTGCCTCCAGTGAACTGAAGATTATGGAGTTTGTTAGGCTAAAATAGTGTTTCTATAGTTAATAATTCTGTTTCTGAGATGCAAAGCTTTAGCTGAGTCTGAGGATTTTCAGGGGCATTGTTGTTTTGCAGTAGGAATTGAGCCTCCTCAAACCACCTCTCCAGCCCATAACTATTGTCTCATTCATTGGTATGATTACCTCTGTAGCCAACAGTAGCATAAATTATACGAGGCCATGCTGCTGTTCAAAGCATCAAAATATTGAGGCACTTCTGGTGGTCTCTCTGAGTCAGGTACCCCTCTGTTTGGCAAACACATATGGTGTGACCTGTGTCACCAAGGTTTGTGGCTCAGTGGAGGCTTGGAGAGCTAAGGCAGACACTTGGTATATGTTCAGATTGACAGGAGACTTTTTCAAAAGATCTTAATGCTGATTCTGATCTGTGATTTGATTTGGTGTTTAGGGATATATATGACTACACCACAAAAAATTCTACTGCATTTGCAGCTGCCACACACCTCTGCTGGCTTCTGACTGGCCATGGAAGGTGGTGTTGGAGGTCCAATAGTGATTTTACCACAGTGGGTTGTATTACATCTGTTTTCTGGTTAAACGGAAGGGTCAACTCACAGCCTCACTTCTAACATCTTTGGGTGTCTCAGGAGTGGCAGCCAGGAACTGAGGACCACAAGTATATTTTGTCATCTACTCTGTCGTGCGTACATAATTTTAGGACAGTATCTGGAGACAGCTGGGAGGCAGATCACCCACAGACAGAGACAGACACACGTACATGCACACTAAATCAAATTCTTATACAGTAACTAAGTGTTTCACTGGGACCATGCTAACCTGACAGGGCCTCTTTACGTACTTCCTCGGAGATTTATGCATTCTCTGCTTTTATACAAAGGGGATTTCTTGTCTACTTGGCTGATTCTTTTATATGCTGCAGACTTGACATGGTAAGATGATTTGTATAGACACTGCGAGTGGGAGTTCAGAAAAGAACAGATATAATCTAAAAATTAGGAATCTAGTAGTAATTTATTAAGGAACTCAAGCGGAACTGCTGCATACAAAGAATGATAAACAGATGGGGAATAAGGCAGACAGTCAAGGTACCTGTAGAGTGCAGTCTACACGACTTTAGAGATTGAAGAGGCAGCTGAATAAATATGTGAGGGCGTTCACTCTATGTCCTTTGCTGAAAAATAACAATAGATAGAAACACATCTTATTGAAATAATTTTTCTTCTAAGAGAAGAGGACCTTCAAAAACACATCTTTGTAGGTGGGCAGTTTATTCCAAAGCAAGTTGTTTTGTGTGTTGAGCTTGTTTCATAAAAGAATAGACATTTCTTGAAGAAAAGAAAGAGAACAGTGAAATTTTGAGCAAAAGTATTCTAGTCTTTTAATGTGAACCTGAGAATAATTGTCATCAAAGGGTTCCTTATTAGTTGGAAGAAATAATTTCTGTGTAATTCTTAATTATTGCCTACCTTGCTGCCATACAGTTTCATTCCTGAATTCCTCCACCTTCTCTGGTCTGTTTACTGGTTTGTTGGTTTGCACCTATGTTTACACTTCCTGAGCCAAACAGCAGTCTGGCAAGCCCTTCTGTGGATACATCTGCATGGTCTCCATTCAGCCTTTCAGCTGTGTCAGACTAACCCTGACAAGTTTTTTCTTACTTTCTAGTACACATCCTCAATATATTGATGTGATGGACCTTTATGCTGTCAATGGTAAATGAAGACTTCATCATACTTAATCAAAACTTTTGTTTCTCACAATTTATAGAATTAGCTTTAGTAATATTTT
The DNA here is from genome assembly GCA_013396755.1 of Sclerurus mexicanus. NCBI lineage: Eukaryota > Metazoa > Chordata > Aves > Passeriformes > Furnariidae > Sclerurus > Sclerurus mexicanus. The sequence continues at coordinate 3,365,277 of VWZF01006236.1, read as the reverse complement.
TCACAGTGGTGTTCAGAATATGTATATGGCAATGACTGTGGACAAAGAAACACAGAATGACTGGTGGGTTTGCTGTACTTTTAGGAATATGGGGCTGGACTGGACTGTGATTTGGACTGCATATACATGTGAGAAAACAGGAGGAGATAAAAATCTTTTACAGGGTTGTAGTTGCAAGTGAGCTAAGGCAAGCGGTGACCAACACTGAGCAAGTATTGGAGTTCTGCACATCTGTTAGAGGATTGCTGAACTGTGTGCATAGAAAGAGGTAGTCACATCATAGAATCATAGAATGGTTTGTGTTGGAAGGGACCTTGAAGATCATCTAGTTCCAGCCTCCGTGCCATGGGCAGAGATGCCACCCTCTAGACCAGGCTGCTCAGAGCCCCACCCAGACTGGCCTTCAATACCTCCAAAAACGGTGCATTCACAACTTCTCTGGTCAGCCTGTTCCAGTGTCTCACCATCCTCACTGTAAAGAATTGCTTCCCAATGGCTAACCTAAACCATGTTATATGTTTACATAAACAATCTAAGAGCTTCATTAGAACCAAAATGCATCACGTAGGTACACTCCACTCACCCTTCCCCCAAGCATATTTTAGATGAAATACAACCCTCCTGAAATCAGTGAGAGTTTTTCTCAACTTCTGAAAGCCAAAATTTCAACCTTTCCCTACAGTTCTTGTCTGTTCCCACTCTAGATTTTTTGTCATTTTGTTTGTGTGGCTTCCAGGGATGAAAACTTTTCCAGGCTAGTCTTGATGATGAGATGACTTTAAAGGGTTGTTCCGTGGCAATACTCTTCTCCACCCATTCCACTACCCTTTGTCTGCTCACTATTTCAGTACACAGAGCTCTAATCTTTGTGACAGCCCCTAGGTCATTCCCTTGCAGGAATTTATGAGACTTAAAACAATAAAATTTGCCTTTTGAATATATATGGAGAGCAATGATTTTTTGCCTTTTGAAATGCCTCCAATCTATTTCTATTTTAATTTATATTCATAAACTCCAGAATATCTGACGTCATTGTGTGGGACTAGCATTCTTGTTTTAGCATTTTATATAGTAGATACAGAGGTATGGAAAGAAGAAAGAAAATATAATTAATGTGATAGGCAGGCTTTACACTGAGGACCCAACTTGTAACTGGATGGAAAGATCATCTGCTACTGTTTAGTCATAAAAAAATCTGTTTCTGCTTCCCTACTTCACACCTTCTTATTTCAGATAGAATCATACTGGGAAAGCAAGGAGGAAATAGAGAAGGAATTGTAAGGCAGAGGAGATGAGTTGCCGTGATTGGTGCAAGAGATTTCAGCCTCAGGTCATCAGTAATGAATCCAGCCCAGATCAAATTTTTATCCTCTGTTCAGTGCCTTCCATATGAGATGAACTTGCAGTCTTAGTACATTCCCTTGAGAAGTGATTTTGAAAGGTTTAACAAGCTGTGGGAGCCTTTCTATCAAATAACTGAATATCCCAAGAGTGTAATTTTGCTCCTGCTAGAGAATTTTTTAGTGACTTAAAAAACTCTCTGTCTAAAGAATGTTATTGAGTGTTCAATATTATGGATAGGTTTTAGTGTCACCACAGCTAAATCCTCTATGTTTTCTTTTTGGTTTATACTGGATTTTTAATGTCCTAGTAGGGCAGAGATGAAAGTGGTGCCCTGATCAAGCCAATAGCCAAAACTCTTCTGGCTCCTAAGGAATGGGAATGATGGAGCAAGGATGAGAATGATGTAACATATATAATCAAATATCCATATTTCAGAAACTACATACAATAATCCTGATTATATGGGTGTGTATCCGAAGACCCCTAAAGCAAATTCACATCTGAAAGTATCCTTCCTGCACACTGACTCGTTAATGCAGGCACAGCCTATGAGGAGGATAAAGTCTGTGGGGGCTGCTGTGGTCCTGACTATCTTCACAGGCAACCTGCTTCATTGTGATCTGGCTTCTTGTGTGTGCTTCCAGGTCTCCATTCAAAGGGCAAGGACAGATGCACTTTCAGGATGGGGACAAGTAGTAGAACACAGCATCCTGCTTGTGTCAGTACCACAATTGCCTCTTATACAGGCTAATGGCTATTACCAGTTAGCTGCTCCCATGAGTCTGAGGTCAGTGGAAGGCAAGAACTGGGACCCCTTGCCTTTAATGAATGCTTCTATCTCCACATAAGCCTTGGTTGTGCACCTTTGGTCTGAGTTGCTGGTCATGGGGGATAGAACAGCTATTTAATCCTGATTTAAGGACCTCTTTTTCCATGTCCCAGTGTAGTAAGAAGTCACAATCCAAAATGGATCTATGCTATGTATGAATGTGTTCAGACCATATGAAAAATTGTTTTCGGGTGTGAGGTGGTCTTTTTTGGTGAGCAGTGGATGTAGGACCCAGCAGGATTTGAGCTGGCTGTGGAGGGATCAGAGGTACATCAGAAAAGTCTGAGGGATATAAAGTTGCTTCCCTCCCTGCCTTACATCTGTATATACTGGAACTGTATATACTGGAACTGTATATACTGGTACATTAGCTTTGATCCTGACTCTGTGTGTTTGCACCTATAATGGGCTTTATGAGATGGCTGTGAAATATCTCTGTATTTCCTATTGAAAAAAATAGTTAATTTAGGAGCAAGGATTTTTCAATTTTTTTTCTTTTTTTAACTTTTAATCTCATCCTCAGTATATCTAGGGATTGGCTTCAGTTTGGAGCCAGGAACATCTCCAAAAGGTAGTCGTATCTTCTTCATCCATAGTGAATACAGTGGAGACCTTTCACGAAAGGAAATTACTTGTGACAATATATCTGATGTATATGCAGAAAGCTAAAGCTACAGAGATTTAATCTGAGTTCTAGTTTTATTTCAGTTTAGTGAAATCACTGCAGTGGGCTTTAGCTCTGTTTAAATTAGCCTTGTTTAGTGTTACCATTAGTCAGCTGGGGGCAAGTATAAAGTAAGGCTCCAAGAAACTGAAATAACAGACACTTCCACAGTTCAACTACAGTGGTTTAAAGCATGATTTAAATTAAAATAGTGCAACTGCTGCCTCTAGACAGTACTTGCAGTGCTGGAATCTCTTGTCTGCTTTTCCCTCCTTCATTTAATAACTGTCATTGACAGTAATCCTAGAAGAGATTTGCTCATCATCTACTTCATTCTCCCATGTATCCAGGGCCTATCTTTGTGTTGACTGACATTAGACAAAAATATCTGTCAGTCCTCAGTGTGGGACTCAACCTGTATAAATTCAGCCATCCTGAAGTTACATGTCTAGCTGAAACTAGTCTTCTAAACTCTCTATCATGAGAGTACAGGAATGGATATTTGCAGAGGATGAGTCATGTCAGCTGTCTCAGTTCTCTTAAGATGGGGTATTGGTCCTTTGCTGTCTTCTCTTTCTCTCTTTCACTGGCTATACAGGAAACCTGGAAAACTAGATTAGGCTAGACTCAGTGACTAGGTCCTGTGTCTTTGGAACATATAGGAGAGCCACTTCAACCATTGTCCTGTCTCCAGAGTGTTCCCAATGCTCCCATATTCATATGGGAATTGCTCTCCCATAAACATCTAACGTACCAACAATATAGTGCCTCCCATCTCACTGCTTCTGAGGGAGATACTTGTTGGCCATCACCCATTCAATGAAGAGCTGTGCAAAGCCCTGGCCACTGCAGTGACATGCAATCCCCCACCTTGCCTTGTATCACATGACCCAAACATGGTCTCCTTGATATATGCACATTGAACACTCTGCCCTCCCTAAATCTCTAAACCCAAGGTAGGGGGTAACATCTCTTTATAGCTGTAAATGATCAATTATTATAAGCATTATTGTGTAGAATTACCAGTTGTTGATTGGAGTCTGGCCACTTTGGGGAATGACAGAACAAAGCTGGGCTTTTATGGAAAAGTTACAAGTCTGTTTACATGCTAATGAAATGGGACTGAGAAGGAAGATGGAGAGTAACATAAATTCCTCTTATCAACCCGGTTTCCTAATTAAGCCTTCTCTGTTGCAGGGTGATCTCCAAAGGACAAACATTCAACTTGATTTTGGTGACGGCATTGCAGTATCCTATGCTAATTTCAGCCCCGTTGAAGATGGCATCCGGCATGTGTATAAGAATGCTGGAATCTTCCAGGTGACGGCGTATGCAGAGAACAGCCTGGGCTCTGACACTGCTGTCCTCTTCCTGCATGTGGTCTGTAAGTACTTCTCCCTGCTAGATTCCTTGGGACCTCAGTGAAAATCCCTGCAGCTTCGGTGGGCCCTAAGGATACATGCAAAACCACATACACATGCAGCTCACAGTCTTCCCAAGTCTTGGGCTTTTAGACACTTCTAACTTGTTTAATAAACTATTGAATGGAGAGTTAAGGAAGTTTTTTAAACACAAGTGTATTTGCAGTCCTCAGAGATACTGAGAAAAGGTGGAAAATGTTTCTTGGGCTTCCTGAAAGGGTCAGGGACCAAGCAGCATATGAAAGAAAGTTCAAGCGTATATTCTCAATACATGTGTAATTCCAAGAGGTTTAGATTAAACTACTAAATTTTGAGTTACTTATTCAGGATTTTGGAGTTTACAGTGCTTATTAAATGAAATAAAAGCATTATGCTGAGCATACTTCCTGGGATATGAACGTACTCAGGGCTAGTGTGCTGTTTTTCATATTTTGTGTGTTTGCCATGCATCCCTGATGGTTCTGTCCTGTTTGGCAGATAAATGCCATTTCCCTCGAGTAGGCGCATGAGAAAAGTCAAATATAGAGCTCCCAGTTACCTTCTCAAAGCCTCAGGAGAAGGCAGAGGGTGTGGAATGCAGGATGAGACCAGGAAGAGCCCAGTTCTTTCTTCTACTCTCAGACTATTAGATCTTCTGTGTAGAGAACTCTCTCTGGTTTTGCCCCTAATGGTGTTCACAGCCCTGTCTGTCTTCCCTCTTTGCCTGTCAGAATGTCTTCTAGCCTATCTTTTACTTGAGCTTTCTTGCTGGAAGGAAGCAAATTAGAAATTTCCAAAACTGAAGAACTTTTTCTTCTTTTTAATTTCAAGCTCCCTGTGTGAAGGAATAAATGTTCCTTAAAGCTTTTATTATGCCCATAATTCCCTCAAAGTCAATCATGGCTGCACTTAACAACCTGTTATTAGAGCATTAACTGTTTTTTCCTTCACCTTGGGCCATTAGCTGACAAAAGTGATGGTTACCTGGTAATAACAACCAGATTTGTATGGATTGTCTGATTTTTCTCATAGGAACTACTTTTTCACGGTGAAGATTTTAAAGCAGAATGCAACAAGGGATGTTTCCTTGGCTTGGTTGTACTACTCCACCCTTTTCTTCATCAACCACTCAGACCTCTCCTTTAACTTTTATAGCATTCTCAGGTGGCCAACTTATTACCTCTGGGGAAGTATTTTGTGAGCACTTACATTCATGCTAATGCTGAAATAAGATGGTACCTCAGCACTAGACTTTTAATAAATTTTTATATACTAGTCAATATAGGATGTTTGACCTTGAAGCTCAGATCTACAGACAAAAATGCCTGTGAATCATTCTTATTATACTATCTGTCTGCTACTGAAATCCCGTGCTGGGAAATAAAAATAAAAAGAGAGAAAAAAGCTCCTTGGCCTCAAGCAACATTAGTTTTCTATCCTGCAACATTATTAGTTGTCAGTCAACTTTTCAGCTTTCTGGAATCTGCTGTCAAGCTGCTTATCTTGACATTTAAAGAAAAGATATTATTTATTATTCCTCTGACATGCACTGTCACAAACTATTTGGGGAAACCTGCTATTCTTGTGAACACAGAGTACTTTCTATGGTCAGAGTTCAGGAGTGACTTGCTGGTAGAGGCCCCTTGGGGAAAGGGTCAAAAAAAAGATCAAGCTTTAAGGAGCCAAAAGCAGGGATAGTATCCCATTGTGCTTGGAGCTGTGTTCTGGTAGCAAAAGAACAGCTCTTGCTCTCCAAAATCTTTGTAATCCAAGTAGATGAAGAAGTGATTAATGTCCCCATTTCATGCTTGAAGAGCTGAGAGGTAACACAAGAAGATTGCCTCAGTTAAGAATCACCAAATTTTCTGCTTCCCAGAATGAATGTCTTAGAAACAAAAAGAATCTGACTTCTTTCTTGTTTTCATCCTTTCCATCTCACAGGGATAGTCTGTCAGCTTGCTGTGTTTTAAAGGTACTACCCAGAAAGTAACACTGTCTGATGGGCAGCAGTTATCAGCTGAAATTCAGTACCAACAAAAAGATTAAACAAGAATTACAACAATGGAGACAATAAAAGATTTAAACAAACTGTCAACCAAAACCTCAGTGCTTTTTGCACATGTTTTTTCTAGAGAGGCACTGTCTTCATTGTGGACTTCATTCACTGGACTTACTCTGGGCATTTGCATTTATTGGATACAACTTTGCTTTGGTACTTTGTTATTTTTTAAGTCTTTCAGAAACAAGTGCTTCTGAAGTTAAATGCTTTGGTATGCCCATGCATGCACCTTTCAAGTAGTTCATGACTTTTTTGCCAGTGGTAACTGACTCCCCAAAGACTTCCCAAAGTCAGGCCAAAGTCAAAAAGATACCAAGGATTTCTAAAATCATTAATCTTTCTTTTGGAGACCTTTTAAAAAACTGTCAGGAGTATTTAATTAAGTCATAAATGCCTCTTCTATAACCAGATTTAAGCCATCTTGGCTAAAATGATCTCCCCAGAAATCTTAGTAGCTTAGTGGTGATATTTTCTTTCTCTCGTGTCCTATCCCTCTAGCTTTCAATAGCAGCTTCCCTCCTTAGTGCAAAGCCGGTTCATTGTTCTTCCCCAAAATGCATTTAAAACAATTCTTCTAAACACAGTGCTGATCTCTGTCTGAAATCAGCACTCTGGAAAATGTGCATTTCTGGCTCCCCTAGAATTAAGAGGAATAAAAAATATGATTTTGTGTTTGTTAGATAATCTGATATCTTTTTCTGTTGCTTATTGACTGCTAAAATTCTCTTTTATTGCTGAACTAGAGTCTCGCTGCTGACATAAAACATTTGATTCATTTAAAGGAAAGATCCTTGCTGTTCACAACTCTGCAGGGAGGATTTAACTCAAAGCCTCTAATAATGAACTCTCTTTTCCCACAGGTCCAGTGGAACATGTCCATCTGAGTGTTCCTTTTGTCGCCATCAGAAATAAGGATGTGAACATTACTGCTGTAGTCTGGCCCAGCCAGGCAGGCACACTTACCTACTTCTGGTGGTTTGGCAACAGCACCAAGGTACAGATACCCTTCAGTTCATTTTTACTTCCTAACCTTGTTGCTCCAGACAGGGAACTCTCGTAGCCCTAATAAAAACTTCTTGTGCTTGCTTGTTTTGTGTTTTAGTTTTTCCCTTGTCTAAAAAGGGTTGTCATTATCTGAACTTCAACCTTTGTGAATTTATTTCCTTCTGTCTTGTGTTGTTCTTAGGAGTCATTACTTTTTTACATCTGATTGTTATCAGCCCTACTGAGCTTTGGAGACCACTGTTATTACCAGCATTTACTTGCAACTTAACTGAACTATATACCACTATATATATGGAATGGTATGGGCTTTCAACCCAGTGTTTTAAAGCTGCTGGTGTTCAAATACCCATGGGGGTTTCCATTACGTACCAGTATACAGTATATAATACTGGATTCCAACACAGTACTTTAAAGCTCTTGGTGTTAAAATAAACAGTTGTATCTAGAATTTCATGCTAGAAGAGCCTAGCTTGAATGTTTGTGTTGATCCATGACTGTTGTTCACAGTCTTGAATATATTAGAGAGGGAGGTGAGATTTCTTTGTAGTGAATTTTCAAATGATGGGCACAAATTTATCATAAAGAGCTATTTTATCAATAATTAAAGTAAGTGAAACTACAAGTTAATGCCATGCTTTCAAATTGAGAGAGCAGAATTGCTTATTAGCTACAATTTTTATTGTAGGCTTTAGAAGTGAGACAGGCACTGTTCTCCATTCTTACAGTTGTGAAATGTACAGCTAATAATTTTACAATGTAGTATCTGATGTTATTTACAAAAGCAGTTTAAGTCACATCATTGTCTACATTTGCAGTTGAAGGTGTGCACCAAGGTGAGATCACAGCAGAAAGAAATGAGGATTTTACATGAACTTGAGATAAAAAAAAATAAAAAAAGAAGACAGGCACACAAGTATTTAATTTTCTCTTTTACAGAGCTGCTTCAGTTTTTTAACCTCTTACCTTAGCTACTAACAGTAGCAGGAGGGTGGAGGGAAAACCAGTAAAGGCTGTGTCTACTGGGATTTTACATCAAGTTAGGAAGCTTACTGTAAGAACTTGCTTATTTTTGTGGGAGCATAATTGAGGCACCGGACGAGCTCAGGAACAAAAACCACTTACTGTAACTTGGCAAGTTGCTGTGCCCTAGCTGAGCTATTAGAACCACCCACATACATCCAGTCTATGACAAGTACCAGGTAATTCCACAGAGTTTATGCTACACTGAAATAGATGCAAAATCACATTACTGTTCAGATATTTTTGGCTCAGTGCTCACACACAGCCAGCCATTAAAATACATCTGACACAATTTAGGTACTGGTAACTTGCTCATCTGCTTAAGGCCTCCAGTGTACCAAGGCGTCAGAGTTTTCCTTCCATTGTTTCTGTCCTTAATATAGAAGCTGATTGTGAATAGCACCTTAAAAAGATTTTTTTTTTAAATAGAAAGTGATCTAGAAAAGGTGGATCAAAGCAGTGGTGTTTCCTGAAGATTTCTGTGCAGTTCTCATGGTGCTTGCATCTGGGTTGCAAATATGATCTGTTTCATCTTTCAGCTTAAATTTCAGACCCTAGGCAACAGAGTACAAGCAGATATGAATGTGTTTGGGATGGATGCTTTGGATATAGCTGCACATGGAATAGCTGATCCTGTGATACCTTGTCGTTATTGTACACATTGCTGAAATATGGAATAGTAAACATGGTGCCACTTACCTGTGTCTGAATCTAAGATTCTTTGCGAAACATTATCTCCAGCTATGTCTTGAGATGTACTTCAGCTCTGAGAGAAGTATGGCAAAGGATACAGACATAACAGTATCAGCCACCTTTTTGTCAGAACAACAGTCTGCACCACATCAGAATTCCTCCTGAGGTGTTTAATGTGCTTGTCAGATATTTCTCTGTTCCCACTCATGAGTGAACTGTGGTGTTCTAAGCAGACGTGGAAGGTGGGGACACTAATTTTTGTGTGAATTAAAGGATGAGGTGTGTAATATTGTGCATAGTGACTGGAATTGTTAGATGATGTATTCTAGTTCCATGCTGAGGGATTGCAGCTGCTTTTCCTGTTCAGCCCATAGCCATCCTGGGCAGAACCAGATGTGTCCTGTGTCACTGTGCAGCCTCACTAAGGTCCTCTCTGTGCGCCTGCACAGGCGAATGTTGTCTTAGGCTCAAATGACCTGGCTGAGGCTCTTCTGCTGCTCTCCCCACCCTGTTGGAACCCTTGTACTGAATTTCTACTGTACTGAATTTGCATTATACCCAAAGGCCAATTTGCTTGGATTAACACAGGTCCAGTTTAATAAATGTATCCAGCTGTCTAATAGGTTTGAGCAAATGAACCTTAAACTACTTGATTTAATTTGGAGTTAGTATTTAGGTCTTGGTGCTTGAATTAAAATTAAGGAGTTGGCTGAATGTTAAAACTCCATGATGGAGGTGAAATCATCCATGATAATGGAATGTACAGCATACACACATACAAAAAAGGAAAAATGGTAATTGTAAAGGCCAGATTGCTTCCTCTTATCTGCCTTTGCACAGAACCGCAACCTATAACTTACAGGAAGGCTGCTAATATCAATGTCACTGCAGTTTGATACAGGCCCTTTCAGCTTGTCCAGGATCCATGTATATCTAAGTAAATGTTGGCTAGACCTCCAGTGCTGGCACAAGCTGTAGCACTTGGTCTGTGAGTCCCGTTGGACTTTTTGTTTTTTACTGCTTTTTCAGCTCATAGATAAGTGGGTCAAAGGAAGGTGGCATTCTCAGAATGAAAAATATGTTTTCCAGTCTCATATATGCCGGTGGAAATTTTGATTTGACTATGAAAATGAAATGAATATGACCACTGTTGTGAAGTGCAGTCAGGTTGGCAGTCTAATGGGATAAAGCATGAGAGCTGGAAGGTGAATGTTTAGAGGTTTTCTCTGGAAACAAACTGGCAGTGTAGTGAAGGGACAGTAGCAATGGTACAATGGCTTTATCTGTTCTCTTAGATCTTTGTGTGCTTTTGCAGTGGAGATTAGTATCACTGTTTCCATTTTAATGGTTTAATCTAAACCAAGAGTTTTGTCTGTAGACCAGCTGTCAAATCAGTGGCACCATGAGGACTGGCCCTTTGATTTTCACTTGTGGTGGGTTGACCCTGTCTGGACATCAGGTCCCCACCAAAGCCTCTTTATCACTCCCCTCCTCATGTGGACAGGAGACAAAATACAACAAAATCAGGTCACAGTAAGGACAGGGAGAGATCAGTGATCACCATTACAGGCATAACAGCCTTGACTTGGTGAAATGAGTATAATTTATTACCAATCAAATCAGAACAGGATAATAAGAAAGAACACCAAATCTTAAAACACCTTTCTCCATCCCTTCCTTCTTCCTGGGCTTAGCTGCACTCCTGAATTCTCTACCTCCTCCTGTCCCAACAGTGCATAAAAGCAAAGGCTGGCCCTGAATCTGAACAATATGGGTTGTTTGAAGAAGCATCTGCATATTCGGTGTATTTTCAGTGTGAGCTTGTGTTTTGTACCACTGATATGGCAACTCTGCTGGATGAATGTGTGTGTGTCTGTACAACACTGCATTCTGCAGCAGTAATTCTGCAACTGTGCTCTGCTGAGGAGTCCATACCATAAGGGGTTGCAGTTCAGAGAAAGAATATTTCAGGAAGCATTTACTGACGTGAGAGAAACCTCTGCCTGTGGGATACTTCTTGCAGCGTGGCATTTGGGCCATGTTTAGTCCTTAGCAGAACATGCAAGCTTGTATCAAGGATGAAGGATGTTATTGCCCGGTTGATTAGTCAGGTGCATGTTGTGATCCTGAGTTAGTCTCACCCTGATTTTGATATTGCCATCTGTGTTTGCCTCTTACAGCCCCTCGTCACCTTGGAGAGCAGCATCTCATACATGTTCACCGTGGAGGGGATGAACACTGTCACTGTGCAAGTTGCTGGGGGCAACACCCTCATCCAAGACACCAAGGAGATCGCAGTGCATGGTACCCTCAGCCTTTTACAATCACATCTCAGGGCTTTGAAGGACAGACAGACACTGCTGATCCAAAGTGAACTTTGGGAACTCACTAGTGCCTGGAGGAACCTCTGAAGACTGATGACGAAGTAGCTCAGATGTGTCATGATGAAAAAATACAGAAGTTAATAGGGCAGCTGGCCAAATTTGTAAGCTCAGCAGTAGTAAGGCGGCTGGTGTCTCCTTTGTCTGTTGGTCTGTCTGTACACCCAGACAGACAATTCCCAAAAATAGAAAACACTTGGAGCTGTAATCAGACTGCCTTTCTTCAGCTTCCCAGCTGTAGAAAGAAATGATCATAGTGCATCACTAAGGTGGTCTGAGTGGGACTGGTGTCTCTCAGTGACTGTGTAAGTTACAGGGGTCTGGAGGGGTCTGGAAAACGGGACAGAAATTACTCTGTTATTGGTACCTCTGCCCAGATACTGTGTGACAGCTGGAGGTCTGAGTGAGCCCACTGGATTTCTCCATGAGTAATATTTGGTATGTTCTTGCAATATCTGCATGTCATGGGCTCTGAAAAGCACCCTTTGACAGACCACAGAGGCTACTCTTTTTGGGGCTTGATAAATCCTGAGTGAAAGGGCTCTCTCAGCAGCTTTTGCCGGGAGTTTGAGATTTCTCCAAAGAATAATTTTCACCCTGGGCCATTCTTCATTTTCCTTATCCGATTAGTGGACCCAGCATTTGAGAACAAGCTTTTCTTTGGATAACAAGTTTTATTGAGAGACCTGGGCTTCAAATAACTTCTCTTATTTTGAAGTCTAGTACTATGTAGTTGACTATGTGTGTCTTGTTTCAGTGATTAAAGACAAATAAATGTCCCTCTGTATGCTCGGATTTAGCAACTAAATAGATATTTATTGATTGTCTGGTCACGAAATGCAATAGGTTTTAGTAATTTGTTAATATGATTTACCAATACCCAAAATTACTGTTAGCAAATCTTAGGAACCCTCTACTTGATAATTTTTGTCCTATGTTAAGTGATTATGGGTCTAGGCAGGAAGGCATAGATTTCTGGTGTTGTCAGTGGAGGAGACTTATGCAGGATTTTCTCAAATTGAGATTAACAAAAAAGAATTTGATCAAAAAATAAACTGGACATGGTACTGGGGGGTCAAAAGTAGATTTTTTGTATCAGGCTCTGAGATAAACCTTCAGAACTTGAGAGAGTTTCCCTGTTCTCCTTGATGCTTATTTTATTTAAAAATATACTGCACCATCTAGAAAGATAGAACAGATCTTGCAAAAAATGCCACATAAATGCTGTGCTGGCACATCCCTGCTATTCTGTGGATTTCCTCATTTATACTCTGGCAGGCTTATCTTGATCTAAAACTAGTGCCTTGTTACAAATGATTAATGGTATTTGTTTGAAGTGTCTGGAGATCAGTTGTGTCTGAAGATCAGTTGCTTCAAGGTGAGGCACAGCACGTCTTCAGAAACAGAAAGGCGAGTCTTCTACCCTGAAAACTTCAATGTGAGCTAGATTCCTGTCCCATATCTGTGCCCCCCACTGGCCCAAATCCATTGTGCACAGCTGTCATAGGACTCCAGACTTGGTCTCTGGTGACACCAGAAGGGAGAGTAGGAATTGGGAAAAAAAATTAAATTGTTCTGTATTTAAAGTCTAGGAAGTTTTTCTTCTTCACAGCAATCAGTCAGTTAGGAAGCAATTTCAAAGTGTTTCCTGAATAGCCATTGCTTGATTAGCCAGTCATTAGCACCACTGGGTTCTGCTTTGTTGGAGTATTAACCACTCATGGCTTCCCTCCAGGAGAGCAAACAGATAACAGGCTTTTGAAAACATTACTTACAGCAAGATTTCTACTGTGCAGACCACAATGCATACAATTGCACAGACCTTCCAAGTTTTAGCCAGGTGCTGCCTTATTTACTGGTCAACTTCCTTGTAAGCAGAATCTGATGAAGATGAGTGGCAAAACTGCAAAACATAGAGGCATAATGAAGGGAAGACATCTTCTCACCTTTCTTGTTCTGGCTTCTGTTTCTTTGGGGAAAGCTAGAAGTTGGCATTAGGGCAAAATGTCCTTCATAGGAATCATTATAAAAATTTGTTCCTTGCAAGCTTTCTGTCCATCTTAGTGTTAGCCAGCCTTTTTCTTCCTTCACCCTTTTCTCTCTCTCATTTTAAGATAATTATGGTTTTCTGTTGTCTTCTGCACCCTTCTCTGTAGCCTGAACACTGCCCATTTAATCTTCTCATAAATATTGTTTTTCTATTGCAGAGTATTTCCAATCTCAGCTCCTGTCATTTTCTCCCAACTTGGACTACTATAACCCTGACATCCCTGAATGGAGACAAGACATTGGGAGAGTCATCAAGAAAGCACTAGCACAGGTGAGCATCTGGTTCCTCGTCTATACTAATATTGACTAAGTGGTTAAAACTTGCACTTTTTTGACATGCTAGCTTAAAAGATTGGGAAAGGACAGCAGTAATGAAGCTATCATTAAAAATCGATAAAAAGCTTCTTAGCATGCTGGATCTTTTTACGGACACAAATTATATCAGTAATTTTGTGGAAATATTGCAATTACTTTTATTAGTATTTCTGTGGTGCTTTTTAGCTTTCAGAATCCCTGAAGATTTTTCAAATTCTAGATTGTAATAGTATCATCATTATTTTTATCTTGCCAAATTGGTATAACAGTATCTACTGTTTTCTACTCCAAACATTTGGTTAGTGTTACTGCATGTTGTTAAACAGCTGATCCACCTCATCCCAGAAGACAGACATGGATGCTGGAGGAAGATATTTTTATCTCTTCCTGATACTCAGTCAGGAGTTCCACATGCAGCTAAGTGTAGCAACTGAACATTTTAAAGCTCTACTCCCTTTCCAACTGGGGCAAAAAAATAAGGATTCAGAGTGAAAATAAAGTTACCTTTAAAATACAGGGTAAAGAAAGACTTCTGTGGGTGGAAGATACTGAAACTTCCTTTGGGATTAATTAGAATATGTAAACTAGTACTCATATTCTTGCAGAAAAGGGAGCAGAATAATTTATGATATCAAATAGTCAGGGACTTTAGTTTTGTGGGAAATCAGGAGATAGATTTAGACAAGCTTTTGTGGGTTTTGCATTCTGCCAAAAATGTATCTTGCTTTTTTTTTCTTCAGTTACAGCTGTTCTTAGAAATGGAGGCTGATTATTTTTACTGGGAAAGTACAATCCTGCTCAACTTTTCTCATCTGCAGCCCACTCAAAATTCACAGTTGATAAGATTTCCATGATTGTTTTTTCATCCTGAGAAAACACTAAGTTCATTTTTTTAAACTGTTGTACGCTTTTGCTGTATTGAGAGTCAAGCTTGCAGAAAAAATAAATTAATTGGGTTGTAACTATGAAGGATTACAGAGAACAGCAGAAATCTTGTAAAGTACTTACTTGTGTATCCCACCAGAAATGGGCTGCCCTGTTGATATATTTCAGCTCAGGAATGAGGCCATGGAGCTTGAGGTGGGATAGGACCAGAGAGCTAATGGAGTTAATCCCATGTAGCAGAGCATTTCTGAGGGAGGAGAGGCTTCATACCCTGTTGAGCATGCACAGCTTGGATTTGGGGAAGAGGGCAGCAGCCTCAGTGGACAGATCATGCTGAAGGCAGATGAGAGAGTCAGATACTCTTGGTTCAGTAAACTGAGCAGCTTCTAGCACAGCCCTCTTGATCGGCCCCAGTGGTAAAAAATCTCCCACTGTGGACATTGTTATTCATGTATGGCAAATGTGGATGCTCACAACCTGATAACAGAAGGTGATTGCAGGCAATTTTCTTCATATGTCCCTGTGAGTTGCACACTTACCAGTGGTTGCTCTGAGACACTCTCCGGATCTGACTTTGGGTCATTGTTTTGTAACAAGGACTATATGAAAAATTCAGATCTGGAGACATGCTGGATTTGGACTTTGGGTTGAGATCTTTGGGTTCAGGGATGTGGTCAAGTCTACCTTTACTTCTAGAAAGGAAATAGAGTCAATATTTGGCAGAACTTCAATTTCTGACCTACCTAACAGGCAGAACAGCTTATTAGGACCACAACACCTACACTGGAACTGGCAAATAACAATTTGATGGGAGCACCATTTCTGGTAGTGAATGGAAACATGAGTAACAAAATAGCAGCGAGAGACATCCTTTTTACTTTTTTTTTAGGTGACTGGTATTCCTGATGACCAGATCTTGGTAGCTGTGTTTCCTGGGCTGCCTACTTCTGCTGAACTCTTCATACTACCCCGTAAAAACACAACAGAGAGGAGGAAAAGCAGTGAGGCTGATCTGGAGCAAGTAAGGAAAGAAGGATTCATGGAACATTTATTCCTGTCATATCGGTTGCAGATGGGCCCCTTAAGCTGTGCAGCATTGGAAATACTTACAATAAGTGTGGTGGAAATGGATGTGTCTGGGACCGTGGCAGTATAGTTTATGGCATTAAAGAAAATTATTTTCAGAGGAAGAACAGGATTTTCTAATACCTCACTGAGATATGTCACAGTCTAACACTAGAAGAGATTCTTCCTAAATCAGTGGTGTGTCCTTATTACAGTAGTTATGGCCAAAGGAACCTTGAATATGTACTCCCTTGACTCCCTGGAGGAATGCTAATAGACAGAGGCCAAAGCACTAAGATAATATACTGAGGTTTACTAAAAATAAATCAGGCTCTTCAGCTCGTATATCACTGGAACAAGACCTCTTTTTTTTCTGCAGCAGTGAATGGCCTGTGCAAACTATATTTGGAAGTTACAATATCCATCCATTTAGATAAATAGGTAATTATGGTGATGAATAGCAACAGTGATATGCAGGCAAGGAAAGAGCTAGGAACAACAGCACTAGTCTGCTAAATCTTTCATGTTAGAATTATCAAGTGATTAAATCAGGTCTATAAAGGCAAAAGAGTGAAGTGCTGCTTCTGGAAAGGCTGCTTAGCTCTGGCTAGTGTTCTCGTATGCAGCATTTTCATGGTGCTGCACATGACCTATGCAGCAATGTGCAAGCTATGTGGGAGCCCAGTGCCAATTAAGTCTTGGGAGAGTAAGTTTTCTGTGATCAAATATTAAATAATTCAGAGGACTGCTGAATTCAGTGGAAGTTTTTATCACCCACTGAGTAAAGTCAGGACCTGCAGAGTAGTACCTTTGTCCTAGAAAGTTAGCACAGCTGACCTCTTAAATTTATGGTGTTCAGAGTGCAGAAGAGATGCACTGAGGTGGGAAGGTTTGAGGGATGTTCTGGAGTCATTTCTATCCTGTTCAGTAGGATCTACCAGTATTAGAATTCTTTCTGAACAAGCTGTTGTGTAAATATTTCATGTATCAGTCTTATGCTGACATCTCAGTTAGGTTTCTGACTAACTGACCGTGGCACCTGAAGCTCTAGTGCTCTAATTTTATTTGACGGTCTACTCAGTTGTACTTTGGCACCTGTTGTTGGCTTCTGCTTGAGGAGCTCTGGCCTGGAGAATAGGTCATCAGAACTACTCTGTGGAGGTCAGGAATTAACAAATTCAGGTTCCAGTGTGGCATGCCAAGTATGTGCTCTGGGGCAACCAAATAATGCATCATAGCTGGGTTGCTCATCTCCCAGCTCAGCAACTCCAGTAAACTGCAGCTCAAGGCTGCTCTTGTAAATGAAGGAGAAATATGGCCAATTTTCCATTAATCTTAAAAACTGGGTTGTCCCATCTCTCCAATAGCCTATTTAAATAGAAGGTACATGACACGATCAATGTGAATAAAGAAGTCTAAGTCTGGACTACCTTAGTTCCATTATCCACCAATGAATGGCCAATATGTCAGTGATTTCCAAATGCATTTGATTAAAGTCACAGGATATTGTGGAGAGTGAAAAGACCCTTACTTACTTCCTCTCCTTCTGTAGCTCCCCCCAAAAAAAGAAAAAAAAATTGCTAACCTTCTTGGTGCGCTCCCCAGGAGAGATAAAACAACATACTGTGTAAGTCTCAAAAGTCCTGTAAGGGACACTTGCATACAATAACACTCAGTTCCAACTAGAACACATGTGCATTTCTCTCTGCTTCCTCAGTCCCTCCTGAAGCCAGTGAGAGATGTTAACAACCTTTCTAGGCTACATGTTAGGCTGAATGTTCTCCAGACCTTGCTATCTTCTGTATTGTAACTATTGCATCTCTTATTTCCTCAGGTGGTAGAAATCCTTTTTAATGCTCTCAACCAGAACCTGGTCCAGTTTGAGCTGAAGCCTGGTGTTGAAGTTGTTGTGTATGTTACTCAGTTAACATTAGGTGAGTGTGGAGTCAAAGGCATAGCTGTGGTTCTCTTGAGTCTTCAGAGAGCTCCAGGAGAAGCAGTCTACACCAAGAGCACTCACAGTTTGTATGTGCTACTGGGACATGTAGGACGGATTGTATTGAGACATTGTGGTAGAAGCAGGAAGTTTTAAAAACAATCCATCAGGGGCATTTTCACGCTCCAGTTTGTACAAGTATAAAAAGTACCTTGTAAAAGTTCCCTATGGCTTAATTAACTAGTGCCTTGGTGTTTTTCAAGTGTTTTAGAAAATCAGGTGAATGGTGTTCTATAAAGCCCTCATTGGGCATATAAGGAATTCATGGGAGGTATTGCTAAGTTTCATGCATATTGGATCAAATTGTTATTGCAAAGGACTTGTTGCTATTACAGCTAGCTAAAAAGCTTTAAAGAGCCAAAGTACTCATGAAAAGAAGATCTAGGCCTCTTACAGGGAATGTGCCTGAATGTTGACTTCTATAAATTGCAATTTATTGAAATTTCAACGTTACCTACCTCCATTTTTGCACAGTGTAACAAAGGGTCACTTTAAGCTTCATCACACTCTTTGCTTTAAACCATCCAGGTGTGAAGCCCTCACCTACTGCTGAGAATTTCACCCAGCCTAATGTGAAGCTCTTTGCCACTGGTGAGGCAGTCATGGTTACAAAGGAGGTGTTGGATTTATTTTTGCCCATGTGTTTCATGACTGCTGTTGCAATTGTCTGCAGTGTGGGATCTTGTGCAAGTGCCATTGTTGATAGCCTCTCTGAAATACGGGGATTCATATCCCACAATAATATACTTCAACTTCTTGTTATGTGAGGCTCTCAGAGAGCCAAGAACTGGGCAAAATCAAGGCTCATGACCTTTCCTGCGGGTAATACCTTTTTACCTTCACTCTCAAACTGCCTGTTGGGGGAGGAGAGTCAGATGTTAACAGGAGTAGGCTGGAATTAATTAATTTGAAAAACTGGGAATGGAATACAAATGTCTGCAGTCTCTGGGTGCCTGGAATTCTCCAGAATCTGTATTTGTTCTAGCAAGACACTGCATTTAATATACATTGCACAACTATTCTTACACCCGCTCCAGTGTGGATACTGCATTTCTTTCATGACCATTCCCATAGTATTTTGAATTGGATGAAATGACAGTCTTTTACACAAAAGAGTTAGAAGTATTAGTAGCAGAATATTGGCAGGATCAGACTGCTAGATGTGGAAATTTGGCAATGAAATCAGAAGTGACTCTATTTGCATGACTTTGCCCCCATCTTCAGGGTGACAGAAAAAGAATTGAGAATAGTAAAACACCAAAACCAAATATTTATGCAGAACGAGAAACACTCAGCTGCTACTTATAATCATTTGCTCATCATTAGAGACTTCTCATCAGATACTTCATTCTCAGCGCAGTGCTCAGGCCATTAAGATGGTGTGCTCTGATGAGCTGTGGGAATAGCTGCATAAACAAGATATAGGAATAGGCTGTATTTATCCCATCCAAAATGTCAAGGATAGATGGATCAAATCTCCAAAATGTTATAATGTATTGTGTTCTTGAGTCCAGGATTATTGCTTTGGGCTCCTCCACATTGTGAAAACTGACTCAATTAAAAGTCTCTAAGGTCTAATACAAGGATGAGACTTAAGGCTTCTCACAAGAGTGTCATATGTGAGACAGGCATATATCCTTGGAAGATGGGAGTCATGCTGTTCGTTGATGCTCTGAGGTAGCTTCTCCAAAGGGGAATAGACATGCATTAAGCCACGCTTCATAAAATTCTTTTCCACTCCAGTCCCTGGAAAAGCCTGAAAAGAAATAGCTCAGAGTGTTAACACAGGAGTGATCAGGCATTCACCTAAGCATGTCTTACTGTGCCTTTTCACTCGGAGATATTAGACTGCACTGTCTTGAAAAAGGGGCTTGACTTTTGAAGGACAAGAGAGTCAATTTGTTTCCTACTGGTTGGTTTTGCTGAAAACAGCATGCACCATGCAATGGTGATAAAGCAGATGTGACAAAGACAGAGTTGAGCTCAACTCCCTGATAGTTAATGTGTTCCCTTGTAATATCCTGCAAATGTAATGCTCTGCCTTTCTTCCTGCAGCACCCCTTGTCGATTCCAGCTCAGGTCACAGCAGTTCTGCAATGCTGATGTTGTTGTCCGTGGTGTTTGTAGGCTTGGCTGTTTTTTTAATCTACAAATTCAAGAGGTAAGTTGAAAAACTTTGGGATGGAAGGAGGAGGCATTGAGTAGTTTACAGGAAATCTAGACAGAGCTGTGCCTGAATTGCAAATGTAGAGTGAGTTATGCTGGCCTAAGGCTTAAAGCTGTATAGTTCCCTTTTTCTCAAAGAGAAAACCATCTACTGCCCTTTCACCAGAAACTTGGTGCTCCAAAAACTCACCATCAAGCTGTAGCCTGCTTCAGCAGATGTGTTTGAACCACAGACCAGAAATGGGAACCCTCTGTGTTTGCTGAGTACTGAGATACACAAGGCAGGCTTAGTCAAAAAACCCACATGACGGATGACTTCACACAGTCTGTGTCCACCTGGCCAGCTGCTTTCTCATTTGCAGCATCTCATTTGTGTCTTGCAAAGTAAATAGGTTAGTCTTGCAGAGGAACAGGTGCAATTATGTTAAAGGTGGGAGACTCAAAGCCAGAAAACTTTATGTAAAACATCAAAGTGCCTTTGGGAATCTGTGCTGAGATTTACTTTGACAGATGTTAATATAAACCTTTTGCTTCCAGCAGCAGGTAGGACCAGTGCTGGCCCATGGCACTTGGCTGCTCCAAGCTGTGAAACAAAATATGTGATAAGAATGGCCAGTTTGCTGAAGGGCTGCTTTATGACAATATATTTTAGGCAGATGGAGCTCCTTAGAAGGAACTTTGCAATCAGTACAGTACTTACTGTATAAAATGGTCTATGTGCCCAGATCCTGCCCAGTGGCAAAATACTGTATTAGAAGCATAAGCTGAGCCTGACTTTAAAAAACACACACACAAAAAAAAAGAAATTAAAAGAAAAATAAATCAAACTTCCTGGACATAGTAGTTCCTCCAAATGGTGAAGCTAGAGCTTTTCCTGTCTAGATTCCAGCTATATGTTTGTCTTTCCAGCTTTTCTGCGCCCCAGGATAAGGGTGGAACTCTCTAATGAAGTTAGTACAATAGAAAGAATATTAAAAACCGACTGATAAGACAGACATTTATCCTAGTCTCCAGGTTTAAAGTTTCTCTCGTTTCTAACCTCATGCCTTAACCATTGTCAAAATCAATGAGTGGCATGGCTTCTAGTGCTTGATCCTGTTCACATTGATAACTTCTACCAAGCTCCCGCTGACTTCAGTGGCCCAGAACAATTTCCAGAGAATGCACTTGTGTGAATCTGCTCAGATGCAGATGTCAAGGCCTTTAGAATGACCTCCTAATTGCAGTCTGAAATCCTCTCTCTGCTTCTTTAGGTGAAATACAGCTTCTCAGGTGAATGGAGAATGAGACTTGGGACTTGTTTAAGGCATTGATTTAATAATGTGCTGGGGAGGCAGCTGATGATTTCTCTCATGCTCAGATGTAGGATGAGGAGGGCAAAGAAGTCTTTCTGGGGCATGTATCAAAATGTAGGTACAAACCTGTGTAAGATATGCTTTCCTTTGTATCTTAGTGAGATGGTTTCTTAGGTTTGGAGTGATTTCTTTGGCTCTGTGGTCAGCGATCAGTTACCAAGAAAAAGGATTTGTATATTCCAGCTGCCAGAGAACAGTGATGAGCTTGTTAGTCCGCCTTGCTTTGACGGTCTCCAGGTCATGTTATACTACTACAGCTCATAAAACTGACTCTTGTACTACTTAAGCATCCTGAGCTGTAAGCATAGCAGCCATCAGCTTTTACTGTGCTCTAGGGCTGGGAAAACCTGCCTTGTTAAAATCTGTCTGAAAATTGAATGTATTACAAATTGAGAGTGAGGACGAACGTGGTTAAAGCATCAGTTTTGCTTAGCACAAATGCTCATTAATATGGTGTCCCCTCTTATCTGCTCTGTCCCAAAGAGGACAAACCCAGATCAAATCAATAAAGTTTAGGATTAAGTCAGACACACAGAGGGTCCTCAACTTGATTTTTTCAGAACAGAAAGCAACTTTTCAGCTCTGTCTAAAACCTCTGGCTCAATGGAGCAGAAGTGGGAGCATTCAACAATTCTTAATGGAAAAAGGGGGCAAACCCAAAAGCTTTCCTCTACCTCTTAGTGATGCAGAGGTCCATTAGCCATGTGTACTTTCTTGATTAATGGTGATTGCAGCCTGAATATCAAACTGCTGCTTACAAGGAAAGGTTTTGGGGAGAGCATAGGCCTGCATGAATTTTTAATTCTAGAGCTTCACAGATGTGGTACTTTGATGGTTTGCACACAGACTTTATTATGAGTCCATCAGTTTATAGACTCGGCAGTTAAACACTTCTGCCAGAGAGATGCTTGTTGAGCAGGTTCAGGTAGAAAAGGAAGGGAGAGGGAAAAGTATGGAAATAAACCATAAAGAGGTTGCTTCATTTCTAGGAGATTGAGCATAAAGCAGGTCAATACTATGTGTGTATGAGTGCTGAGCAGTGGTGGCACAATGGGGCATTTCGGGTATGTGTGTGTCCTGAGAGAGGAGTGTAGGAGTGTGTTCCTGTGTGTGTGTGCTCAGAGTTGTGCAGTGGGATGTTGTGTCCACCTGTAACTGTATCGGGAGGCACAGCAGGATTAGGTATGTGTGTATGGGTATACATGTGTACAGCTGACTCAGTTTCCTTTTTCCGTAACTCTCTCAAGTGCCTGGAGGACTCTGTACCTCGCAGTTCTAAAGAGCTTTTCTCACCTTTCCTCTCCAAGCTCAGAAGACAACCACTTCTCTGCCACTGCATTGTTTGGAAGCAAAACTGAGTCTTCCAGTGGCTCCAGGCATGTTCTCATGTCCATGCCTCTATACATCTCCAAATGTATTCTGGGCACTTACATCCTATGGGAATGCATTAGTTCTCTCATTCCCTGTGTAGTTCTTACGTCTTCTAGTCGCGTGTAAGACATATTTGAAAATTACAGCTTAGGAGAAAGGGAGAAGACAATTAGATTTGTTATCTGTTGCTAAACTTCCCCAATATGTCCTGGCTTGCTGCTGGTTAAGAATAGAATGCTGAATCAAGCCAATAGGATATGTTGATTGAGGCCAGAACTTCACTGGATAATATCAGCATAGATCTATTGAATTCATGAAAGTTGAGGCAATTTCCACTGCTTTCAGTCTCTGACATGTCCAACAGCAGACAGATTGGCATAAAGATAGGTCATTTTGTATAACTTCTTTTGAACGTATCTTCTTTCTCTCTCCTGTGTGCTTTAAGGAACTGAAGATATTCTTCCAATTTTCCTTATTTTAGCAGTGTGGACTGTCTAACTGACTTTCAAGGATATCATTCTAACAGTCCAAGTTAACTTCACTTGGAAGAAGGAAGAAGAAATATTCCCTTAACTTTTTTGGCTTCATGAGCAGCAAGGGAAAATAAGTTTCTGCAAACTTGCATGATCCATAGCATGACAAACTGTTTTTCGCAATGGAATGGTAGCAAATAAACTTTGGATGGGTGCTATGAGGTCCAAATCCTTTCTGTACTCTGAGGCAGGACCAGTTCTTTATAACTCTTTCTGATGTGGCAATTCCTATTGAGTCAGTGTGGACCTATCAACAGCAACAAGCCTAGCAATTCTTTTTCTCAACTGATAGTAGTGCTCAAATTGATTTTTACTTTTGGTTTCCAATGCGCCGCTGATCATATAATAAATACTGAGGGAGCTGACAATTGCGGCTGATTGTATTTAGTTGATTGCTGCTCTCTGAGCTGAGTGCAGCGTCCACAGTGTGCACGACTTCTCATTTAAAAGGGCAGGACCAGAACACTTTAATTTACAGCTAGAAGAGCCTTTGTGCACAGGATACAAAGGCAGTGGCCTGAGATTTGGGGTAGCTTTAGGCTAGTGTAAGAATTAGAGGAATGGCACTTTCAGAAATGAACATCTCTGTGGTGCTTTCACTGTTCTGAGGGCTCATATTTTGCATCACTGCCAGTGCTGCATTTGTGGGATTGGTCTCAATTTAGTTTGTCTGTTTAATAAATGACATACTGAAGATCCCTGTGTTACAAAATATAACCTCTTTTTTTTCTTTCTTGTGCAGGAAAATCCCTTGGATTAACATCTATGCCCAGGTTCAGCATGACAAGGAGCAGGAAATGATTGGCTCTGTCAGCCAAAGTGAAAATGCCCCCAAAATCACTCTCAGTGAGTTCACAGACCCTGAGGAGCTGATGGACAAAGAGCTGGACACAAGAGTGATGGGTGAGAGACAGCACTCAGACAGGTTTCTTTTTTCACAGTCTGGATGAGGATCTTGGTCATTGGGGTATTAGGAGAAGCAGTGACTGTGACCACATCTACAGAGCCTCTGGCACTGACACAGGGAGTAAATCTCTCTCTGCAACATGTTAACAGAGAGTTTTTCTTACAGCTTTTCCCACAGTGTTAGGGAAAGTGTTAGGGTAGTGTAAGGGTAGGAACCTGTAGGCAACAATAGTATACAGGAGTTAGTAATAGCTGTGGCTCTCACCTATGCCTACTCATGACCCTGCCTCTCCTGTGGAGGAGCACCAAATTCCCTGAACCCCTAACACACACACAAGAGCTAAGCTTACACTGTTGGTATGCTATGATTACAAGCAAATATGTCTCTAACAGTTTAATTAGTTTACTGTTGGTCAGCTGAGCTGTAGTAATGAGTTTTCTGCATGCACTCTGCTTACCACAAATATAAAAGAGGATGTCTTACGTTGAAACACCTTTGCTGTCTTTACACTTAGACAAGCACATCTTAAGAAGGAGTGAAAAACAATATAGACCAAACTGTTGAAGCCACTGCACTGACTCTCTTCTCCATTTTCTCCTCCACAGGAAGCATCTCAACAATTGCCAACAGTGAAAGCACAAAGGAAATCCCCAACTGCACTAGTGTTTAATACTGAGAATCCACTTGGTCTACAATATTTCTGACTTTTTATTTGTAATTATTATTGTTATAATTATTATTATTATTAAAAAAGAAAGAGTTATATGTCATTATTATCATTTGGGAGGGGATGGGGTGGGCTTTTTGTGTTTACCAGGGCTGCATTCATAAATAAATGGGGTTCTTCATATTTAGGAAATACACATCAGATTAGAAATAGAAAGCAAAGAAGGAGTCAAGTGTGCAATGGGATTTGAATGCCAGCCTCCTGTTAAACACAGAATTGGAATTAAGTATTTAAATCCAACAGATAGGTATCGTACCTTAGGCAATATGTTGTAAGTAAATTGTCCCTTTTCAACTCCTTTCAAAATAAGTCATGAATCAGCTACTTCATCCTGCCAGAGGGTTCAGACTGGGTTGTTGGACCAAGCTCTGCAACATGCCAACATCCCTTGCTTTTGATGACATGCATGTCTCAGCTTTTTGCAAGATCTTGCCTCTTTTAATTGCTTTTAATTTCAGTCACCCTCTGGCACTGTTGACTGCTGAGAAAGGAAAAAAAAAATCAGAACACACACATCAGTGTTCCTTGGACTGCAGATTGGCTGGAGGGGACAGCACCACAAGCAGTGGAGAAGCGTGCCTGAGTTTATGAATGCAGCCTAAACCCTGTGCATGTGAATAGCAAGGATGCCGAAGGCCGACTGTAGATAATTACAATGTACATAGCTTTTTATTTCTTGGGAAATAATTTAATGTTTAGTAAGAGAAGATATGTTTAAAACAGAACCTGAACCACATACAGACATGCACGCACATGCACATGCGTGCACACACACACACACACACACACACACGTGTGCACTCGTACACATCAGCCAACCAGGGACTGTGGTGAGCACTTGAATCACACTTTGGTTCCAAGAGTGTTCCAGTTGTCTGTCATATTTCAATCTGACCCTACTCTCTATAAGCAGTATAGTTTATTTCTCTATGTATAACTGCAAGTCTTTTTTTACATATATATATATATATAGTGTCATTTCCTGTGATGGGGCAGAAAAAGATATTACCAGGGCAGACTGTGAGACTGTCATAAATATTTTAATGATGTTTATCATCTATTCATCTCTGTCACTGTAGTCAGCTTCTGAGAATGATCTTGGTGACATCTGTTAGTGAAAATGAGGAAAACAATCCTGAAATTATCACCATCTCAGTGTGGTCAAGTATCAGCGCACTTGCAGCATCCAGTACAACCTCAGCTCAACAATGGGGCAGGTTGCAGTAGCTTTATTCCCAGGGAGAAGTCATGCTTTTAGCAGTTAAACTTATGAAGTGCTATTTAGGATGTGTGAGGATAGTAAATTTTGGCTGAACATCATGTATGCGACGAGGGACTGCTCTTTGGAGAGGGCGATGAAGGATCAGACCTGTATAAATGAGCTATGAAAAGTCTTTCTTATGAGTGCTGCAGAACAGCAGCTTCCATTTCAGAGTGGAAATGCCATCAGAGTAATTTCTGTGTGGTGGGTTGATGCTTTGTAATTAAAACAAGGACAATAATGAAGAAAATGTATTGAAAAAGCTCTTTAGAAATTTTCTACTACATTGAATTGAGGATAGTGCTTAGGAGTGATGTAGTTCTGAGGCAAGAAGTTGACTTAGTGATGAGTTGCTTTTAACCATTTTTCTTGAGTTGATGGTGTCAGAAATGAACCTTATTCTTCAGAGTACTGAGTTGTAGGACCCCACAGGAGGGGATGGAATATTGGAGGCACATCTGGGCAGATGTTCTAGTGCTTGCATGGTAACAGGAGGCAGAAATGACACCAGGGGACAATGCTTGTGATAACTTTTTAGGATCTGGATGCAGGACTGCACATCACCTTTAATAAATCTGCACTGAAATGAGGACATGGCTAGAATTTAGGTGTTACCTGCTATCTCTCTGCACTGCAACATGCCAGTGGGCTGCAAACCAGCCTCAGCTACATGTATTCACTCTATTAACGGGCTGGAATGTCTCTCAAAGGTTAAAATCCTGACGAGTCTGCAGGTGTAGAGAAGAGTGATTAAACAGTTTTGCAGAAAAAACACAAGGAGGTATTTTAAGATTAAAATTATAAAACCAAAACGTAGGGAAATGTTGTTTTGTGAAAAGTATTAAAGCTAAATATTCTCAGTTCTTCTTCTCCATTTCAGTCAGGCTATGGGCCTTTTCTGTTGATTTAAAAATATTTCTCTACTGTTTCCTCCCTCACTTTTCTGCTCTGGTTTCTAATATAAGCTGGAGAGCGATGGCTGTGTTATTCTTTTTAACCTGAGTTTCCATTCATCACATGTGCATGAACTGTTGCATTACTGTCTGTTCTACTGAAACACCAAGGTAGTTTACAGTAATAGCTGAGTCTCGTGATAAGACTGTTAGCACAAGGCCACAGCTTCCATTTAGGTATATATGGGAGGGATGTACATAAAGAGTGGTCCTGTGGGCCCTGAGCTAAATTGTGGGCTGATCTCCGTCTTTGCTGATCATGAGGATTAAAAGGACTGATTTGGTGAGCTGCTGCAGAGAACTGAATGTAAAGTATTCATTATTTTTTGTATTAACTTTCTTTTATAAACTGTGAAACAAAGTGAAAATGTTCCCTGTTTTGGGTTTTCTAGGTTTTTCATAGGATTGATCTCATGTTGATTTAACAAAAAAGGCAGAGTATTGCAGTTTTCACGTTTCTGCTCACAATTTAATTTTCACACTTTTAAAGATGGCTATTAAATGTCTCATAACAAATGGGAGGAAGCAAGGAGGGAGAATTGAGAGTAAGATGCTGAGAAAAAAATGGAAACATTTTCACTTCTCAAAAAGAAATTTAATCTCAATGAAGGTTGAGGAATTTCTGAATGATACAGTTAACTTTCTGAGAAACATCTGTCCAGAAAGGCATTTTCAATCCAAAATTGATTAGGATCCTAACGTATCCTACAAAGCAAAGAAAAAAAATCCACAGAGCCAGAACTTAGTATCAAAACCCCTGACTGATTCTTTAGGTTGCTCAAACTTCATCTTCCATGAGACTTAGTGGATGTCACTGTCTCTCAGGGTAGTTTGTCACACTGCTGTCAGGACTAGGTTGTGCTCCATGCTCTTCTGAAAAGAGCTCCCTAGTGTGTGCATGGGGCCACATTTGCCGAATAGTATCTACTGCATTAGGGCACTGTCACGGCTGATGGCAACTGAAAAAAGCTTGTGCTCATGACTGAAGGCTGCTCCTTTAGGATACTAATGGGATGCCGAAGGCTGTATCCATGGGACCTCTGTATGGTTTGCATTGGGCAAGCAGCACTGTTCATCCATTCTGGAAGGCACAGAGCTGTGGTGTTAGCACAGACTAACAGGAGTATTGGCCACTTTTATTTGTATATGTCTTGCCGCAAAATAACTTGGGGTTGTCATTAGGGTTTTACTCCTGGGGAAAATGTAATGGGAATCCTTGAAGCTCTAGATTATTACTTACCTGAGTAATGAGGAAAAAGAGGCAATGGCATGAGTAGAACATAAATAGCTCCCACACTGTAGTTACTTAGAAAGAGGAAAAGAAAGAGACAAGAGACTGGGTCAGTGCTCTCTGCCACTGCCAGCCTTTCCTCCATGATGGATTCTACTGTATTAGCTGTAACTTAGGAATAATGCATGAGACCTGGAGACTAGATGAAGCTTCTGTCTCTGTATGGCTGACAGTCTGATGTAAACACCAAATAGATCCTCTGCTTAGTTTAACCAGTGCTAGAGAACCCCAGCACTAAGTCCAGAAGGATTGGAGGTGAGACTACGGTGACTGGAGACTGCAGAGGGTTTCAGATACAGTTGCCAGCAATAAGCGCATGTCTAAGAAGTGTGTGTGTTTTCTTCTGGACGAAGCTTTGGTTTCACAGATGTGCAAAGATGCCCTGATGTCCTGTTCTCCTCCCTTTTCCTTCAATCAGCTCCCACACACATTCCAGGTCTAACAAACCAAACCAGAATTCTCACATTCCTTCTGATGATGTCGGACAGTGCATTAAACCCAAACCACCACCATGATTTTAAAGGATTAAATGAGACAGACAATTGCAATACCTGTACTGAACACAGTAATACAACTGCATGAGTCATATATATACATATATATATACTGTTCTTGGTTTTATTGTTCCATTTGAATATTTCTACTGTAAAAAAAGGCAGTGGTTTTGAAATTGTTGAAAATAAATGTATTTTTGTACATCAGAGTTACCCCTGGCTGCTTTTTCAGTCCTTCTTCTTCTTAGATTTCCTTTTGGCAAAGTCTACTCTCTCTTCTGAATTTCCCTTGCCATATCTGGCCCTCCAACTCTGTTGTTCAGGGTCATGCAAAGCACAAGGAAGATCAGCGGAGAAACGTTCTAACGCAAGATTTTTAGGAAAAAGAGAAAACAGCTACCTTTCCTTCCTTCTGACTGCTCCTCTCCAAAAATAATTATCTTCTTACCTTTCCATTCTACAGGCTGATTATCTTTGGAGCCTTGGAGGTGAATAGGAGGGGAGAACTACCTGCTTGTGCAGACATGACCCCGTGAATCCCATACTCTCACCTAACAGACTTTAGCCTGTAAGAGACTGTACAGTGCCGATGTGGAGAAATAGAAAAAAAAGAAAAAGAAAAGAAAGAAAAAGCATCTTTTTCACTCCTTGGTGCAAGAGACTGTTTAAAAAGGAAAAAAGAACATGGAAATGTATATGTATCAGCCACCTCTACCCATGCACATTGCACATGCTTTCACACATATTCCCACCCCTTTCCTTTAGCTCTGGAGTCCATAAACTGAAGATTTCCAGAGTGTGGCAGACCTACCTGGGAAACATCTCTTCTCCATGGCCATTTCTTCCGTATGCTCCTTCCCAGATGTCCACTGCTAGTCACTGGTGAAAGCCAGACTAATGGCCCAAATGTTTTCGATGACCTAATGCGGCTAAACTTTTATGTATATATTACTTAAGAATGCAGCTGGTGTCTGTTTATTCTCCCTTTTATATCCAGCGCTGGGCTGGTTCTGTTTTTCCCGTATGTGAGTCAGCTGAAAGAGTCAGGCAATGAAGGACTAGGTCGACCATCTCTGAGTGTGATGTATGAGGGACCTCCAGCATCACAGAAGAGCTTCCGAAGCTGAGGCTTTTGAAATATTTGTCTGACCCTCTGCCGCAATGCTGGTGCAACATTTCTATCCATAGGATCCTGAAATCCAAGTTATAAACAGACAAGCACAAAGGGTGAAATTACCATGGCTTTATAAGCTACCACTGAGACTCAGTGATCGACTGTTCACAAACAGAGATATGTGCAGCAGTTAAGTCAAATGCAGGCACTTAAACATCAGCCCTCCTCACAGTCTAGATCCATGAACAGTGGCTCAATCTCTGCCTGAGTCCAGCTGTTTTTCTGTGTTGGATGGACTTATTCCCTTTATTGAAGGCAGTGTAAGCGCTGTTTACTACATCTAGTGACTATTTGGCACATGTTTGTGCCACATACCCCTCTATCAGGGATTCTCTGATAGAGGAAAAGTATATCATAACTCCTCCAGGAGTCAGCTCGTCATGTCTTGTTTCAGTCCTTACTGTGGTGCTCAACACCACCCATATGACCCAAGGCTGCCATGATGGGTGTAGGACACCTTTAGTACAGGAGAGAGGAGTACAGTAAAGGCCATTTTCCCCAGCTTGGTGTGTGCATACTGAGAAGTTTGGCTTGCCTTGGGCTCACTGCACAACAATGTTCTTTTTATGCAGGGGGGGTCTGTCATTACTTGTGCAATGGGAGCACCCAGAGAGCCTGGCTGAGAGCTCATCCCCCAGTGCCCCCCACCGATAAACCACATTGCAGCAGTGTCAGTGATGGAGAGCACAAACACAGCAAGGCTTGGCTGGGGCTGGCTGCCTCCTCACCCAGGGATGGAAGAAGGTCCATGCCTGAAGCAGCTGAGGCTCTGTTTTCACACAGTTTAGAGAACTGGGCTGCATTCCCCTGCTGCAGGGCAGAATCTTGAGAGGCAACTGATGGACCTCCTCTATTGTTCTGGAAGATGAGTGCCCTTCTAAAATCATCAGCCTGATGAGGCTTACTCTCCCTGTTCCTGCCTGCCCAGGAGTGTGCCCAGCCTTGGCAAGGTAAGAGGAGAGCCTCTTTCCCTTGATTCAGTCCAGGTCTTGGTGCAACCAGAAATGCAAGTTCTCATGTCCAAGAGAGGATACCTTGTCTGCCAGGTACCTTCCTGTAAATGCTGCTTCTCAAGTTCTAGTCCTTGTTCTGAGGACAAATGAGGTGTTTCCCCTCCAGAGTTCAAGGCATCACACACTTCAACAGGGTGAGGGAGCACTTAGCTGAATGTGCCTTTTGCCCAGGCCTTCCTTTTCCTTTGGCTCTCTCCCCATTGAAGTACTCTGGTTATTAAGGACTATCAAAGCACCATTGCATTACTGACATATTATTGTAATACATCACTTGAGTGCTGGTTTGCTGTTATATATCATGGTGCTACATCAGGGAACTGACAGATGACAGGAACCCCAGACCCAGAGACAGATTACTTTCCTAAGCTTTATGGGCTGCTTTTTTTTCCTAAGACAGCAAGCTAAGGCAAAGAAAGCAGTGTTGGACTGCTGCCATGAAGCTTTCAAAGCCTTTAAATATATGTATCTATACATTTTTCCCTTGACCCTGAAACATTAATTAAACAAATCTGCTGAAGTTTCTATATGAGACCACAGAGATCGGTTTATTTTGGGTCATGGAGGAGGCAACAATCTCTCACTGTGAACTGTTTCATGAGATTAGAGTGTGTGAGTGCTGGTTGTGAGCAGAAAAGAAAGACTTGTCCTTGCAAAACAAAAAATGTTTTTTCCTGAATTTCAGAAAAATGGTTATTGGTCGGTCTATTGCCTATATTTTTAATGCAGTCGAGCAGGTAAAGGCAGGACAGAAAGCAATTGTGCTGTTTGCTGTTGGGTTTTTACCCTTGAATACAAAATTATTTGCTTCACCATTGCTTTATGCTAGCTCTACCTGTTCAGGCCCCCCGATATCAGTGAATTTAGTCTTGATTTACACCAGTCTGAGCTCTCACATTAAGTGGAGTTACATGCCTGCTTCAAGGACGGAATAAATCCTTTTTAATGCCTCATTGTGAATGTCAAGCAGTTTTCAGATCAAAATTTAGGGAGATTGTAATACTACTACTAATAAAAAAACCCACATACAGGGACACAGTTGGGAGGATGGAGAGGCATGTTTATTAAATGAAATGAAAATGTTATTATGATGTATGTTTTTAAAAATCTCGTGTTGGTTACATGAACCTGGAAGGCAAAAAAGGAGAGAGAAAACTGGAAGCCAGATGTGAAGCACAGTGAGGAAGAAGAGAGGTGGACCAGGCTGGCTGAGATCCTGTGGCTGACCAAGAGAAAGGCATAGGCTGAATCATCTGAATCAATAGGAGATGTAGCACATTCAATCCATATACAACAGAGTCATCTCTGCTTCCACATCCTGATGTTCAGCATTGAAATTCAAGTTTTAAACAACTGATTCCCTACTGAAGTCCTGGTGCTGAGCATTGAGGTTCCTTGCAGAGCAGTGGTGGGTGAGTGAGGATTCAGGCAGGATTTGCTGGCCATTTTCGAAACTCAACCCAGGTTGGATATAGTTGTATTCAGTGGGTTGGGTGGCTGCTGTGAAAAAGAAGTGGTTCCTGATGTGGAATGTAGGGAAAATGAGCCTGAAGAGGTCAACAGAGAAAGGGCAGGAAGATGGGATTATGAAACACCATACAATATTTGTCAGTTCATGGGACTCATTCCTTGATATTAATTGGACTGTATGCTAGGTGAGAGAATGAGTTAAAATTATTGTCTGGGATGGGAGATAAGGATAAGCTTTTACAGGGAATGAACGGGCCATCAAGAACTGACTAAGATAATTGGCTGGACTAAGATGAGGGGTGTAGCCACCTGTCCTGGAAATGAGCATTCCCTGAAGAATCCTTCAGAGAAACCAGGGATATTAGAGAAGTTTTAAGGAGGACAAGAGGTGGTGAAAATGAATGTGAGACAATCTGACAACAAAGATAAGGCTAAGTCAACCTGGGCAGCATCTTCTGCTGCCAGATCTGGAAATGTTTGGCTGCATTTACAGTGTCCCAGTCCCCCTCATTTCAGAGTGATTCTGGGACTCCTGAGAGTCCACAAGGATGGAGAAAGAAAGCTATAACATGCCACTGGAATGCTCAGGGACAAACAGGTCTGCCAGAAGGAGAAAGGTCTGTTACCTCAACAGATATGTTCCATAGCATGCATGTGCTAAAGTGTCTAAACCTTATTGCAGGCAAGTTTGAGAGTCTAAATCCATTTGTGGCTCTGGACCTTACTGCCTAATAATATCACCTACACTTGGAATAATTTAGGAATACCTGTGAGACTGTGGTTTTAATCTTTCTTTAACCTTGAAATGTTCCTGTCAGTTCCAGTCCACAGGCTGCTAGAGATCTGAACTGAACTGTAAGATGCTGAGGGACTTTCCTCTTCATATTTCGTATAAAACTTCCCTTCCTTTTGTAGGTTATGCAGCAAAGTCTCACCATAAAGCTTGTCCCGCTCCTTCACTCATTGTACTTTGGGACTATGAATAATTTAAAATATGAAAAATATTTACAGTATGAACAATTTGTCCAATTCTAAAGGGAAAAGTCACAGAAAGGGCAAACACATGCACTCTTGTGACGTTGGTGCAGGAGAACCTGGAGATAATTTTGGCATCAGTGGGCACTTTCACTGTGGGTCTGTCATGAACTCCTATAGCCCTTGGGGCGCACCCCTACTCTGCATGAGCACCCACATGAGTCCCACAACCCAAAGAATTTACCAGCAGAGGAGGAGGATTTAAGAACTGCTGCAAATTACTTATTCATTCAAGGTATTTTCATCAGCCTTGAAACATTAACTGCTCCTGAGTAGTGGGAGGGAATTGATCTAATTTATTTATTTATTTATTCAATTTAATGAATTTTTGACAAAGTTATTTTGAGAGCAAGATATGAAGACAATGCAGTCTAACAAAATTAGGGCAGACTATGCTAGGCTGGGAACCAGGTTCCTGCATGTCAGTCTAATGGAAGTTTCTGGACTTAGGAACTAATAAGTCAGTCCAAGGCTGCTCTGTGGGGATGGGGACCAAGATGGAACTGAAGAAAAGGCTTAGTTCCTCACTTAAATGGCTATTTGGACTTAAAACTCTAACCTAAGGTCATGCATTAGTTTCTGTTTTGGTCTAAAGTGGATCTCTGCATGAATCTCTGTCATGTTTGAATCTGAATTTCTGTTTGTAGCTGCTGCACACCAACAGTCTTCAAACTGGACTGGACCTCCCCTACAGACCAGCTGGCTTACATTAGGAACTCTGACTGTGAGGTAGACTAAAAGGGATACTTGGGGCAGTGGACTGGAAGGTGTTGAAAAGTGTAAGTGGGTGAAACAGGTTTCAAAGGGAGGCTGAAGGTTTCTTCTGAGCCCAGAAGGGTGCTAAGGTTTTGTTTTGTTGATTTTCTTTGATGGTAAAATGGTGCTGCTAATTTTTAAATCAGAATTAATAGCTCATCAGGAACATTGTCTTCAGAGGTTATTATTATGTTTCAACAGATGTTCAACCAGTCAGATTATTTAATTAGCTTCATGCTCTTTAACCTCATAAATCTATGAAAGCTGTGACAAGGAAAAAGAAAATGAATTAATGAAAATAAATCAGCACCCTAGACCTTAATGCAGCCTAAAAAGTTTTGATCAAAGCACCTTTGAAAAGTCTGGGGAGAAAACTGAATGCCTGTCTCTGCACTATAAATCACACTTAAGCCTAGTTTTGGAGGAAAATGGCCTGGATTCTCAGCACAGCATTCTTGAGAAGTGGGGAGAGCCTTCATGTGTATGGAGCTGGTTAGACATTGTATAGACCTGCATAAAACAGGACTTTTTCTGTCCTGCTTAAACAGTCCTGTTGTCTGAAGTAGAGTCCAGCCCTAAGGATGTTTCTCAAAATTTCTCTAGAGAAGAGGGTCATAATTTAAGATACTATTTAGAAGAAAACCTTCTCTGCTTCCCATTGACCAGTACGACTGGTGTCATGATTTCCATACTTCTGTTGTTTCATTAGCTTGGGTAATAGCAGTATCACTCCTTCTATTATAGAAAAAGCCTTTTTATGTTTATTTGAAGTGGGTGTGGATAAATAGATGGCTGAGGGACCTGCCAACATATCTGCTGAACAGCAAGGCCACCACAGCGGCTTAATATTCAATAGGCATTGATATGACCTTGAAAATAATCCTCCCCTGTTAGGTTTCAAGCAATTCAGTGGGCAAACCTTTCTATTGCATGGCAAGAACCAGCCACTGCCAAGATCCTGGGCCAGCTGTCACCGGCAACTGGACTGGTATATCTGCATTTACTGCACTCATGTGATTACAGCAAACACGTGTCGGTGAATCAAAGCATACAATGACCCACTTCATCCTCAGCATACTTGGAACTAAAAGGTTTTATTTCCATGTGTCGTATTTTGGAATGTGTTGCCCTCATCATCATTTCAGAAAAATACTTTGTTGACAGGCTTTTGCTCCTCCAGGGACCAACTTCAAACAAGAGATCATTTAGAGAGGAAAAACTCCATTCAGTAAGAGCTTTTTTGTACCCTTATTGGCTCCAGTAAACCATTTTTTCCCCTGATTTTTCCTTCCAGCAATTTCATACAAGATGTCTCACAACATGCCTGCCTTCCATAAATCAGAGGGGATGGAAACTTGCACGTCAGGAATGGATTTGCTCCAGAAACTTCTGAAGGTCAGTTTTGAATTTGCTCTGAACTCTGTGCAGTGGGATTTGGGTCAAGCACGGACAATATGGTCATTCCTCTGAGATCTACAATTAAATGTTTTTTCACTGTGTGGACCTGGTAACACTCGCTACCCATTGTGCACCAGGCATTGTTCCAGACTTTGTTTTCCTAACTGCAGCAAATGGGTCTTCTGTTCCTGCTGTTAGTGCCATGGTCAGAACTAACATCACCTATTTCATTACTCTATTTTTTATAATCATATACTTTTCAATGGCTGGGTTATGGTTTGCTTTTCTGGTTAACTGCTTCTTTTCATCTGCTGTGCCACCACCTATTTCTCTGCCTTCCTTACTTTTCAAATGGCATCATATCCCTTCTCAGAAATTACTACCTATGCAGCCAGTTTACTGGGGAGGTGAAATTCACCCTCATTAGTTCAAAGGTATGGAAGAGAAGAAATCTGAGTGTAGATGATGGCCATCTTTTGCAGCTTTACTTGACTGTCACAAAATCTGAGTTCAGAAAGGTCCAAGCAATGTGACCTCCCTCCCTCTGAGGGTTAAAAAACATCACCTGCTGTATCTGCCTGCAGCTCAGTGACTCCCTTCTGTTGACAACATTTTCTAATGCCAGGCTTTGATGCAACATGTGAAGGAATGGGCAGGACTCTCAACTAATGCTCACTTTATCTTGCTTCTCCCTTCCCATCCTGTCAGAAAATAAATGAATGATGTTTATATTTGTTGTTTTTGTTGTCTCTCTTTAGAAACTGTTACCATTACACATCCTGGTCTCATCACTTTTTAGCAAGGACAGAATTAAGAATGAAATTGCATGGGACGTAAATGTTTATAACAGTTACAGTTTTTATTTGATGAGAAATACCTCCCAGGTAAATGGAGGAATTTTTCTCTGATCAACCCCACGTTTTTTTGCAGAGCACAAACAGGTAGGCTGAGTTTTTGCATGGTAACCCATCATTAGTACTCTTATTACTGCTAGTATCCAAACAATCTTCTGTTTTCTAGCTGTTAGAAAGAAACCATAAAAATAACTTTCATTGCAATCAGGAAGGCTTCTTTTAGAAGCTCTGCTTTTAGAACTTCAATGTCCTTTAAAAATATAGGGGTTTTTTTCTTCCATTTTTTTTTAAATGAAGAATACAACAGGGATTAAAATGAAAAAGGATCTGGAATAATTTTGACTGAGAGGAAAGAAATATTTGTACATTATTCATCGTGCTCTCAGTTATTCATCAAAAGTTTCATTCTTCAACTAAAGTCTTTTCCTTATCTTAAAGCCACTGACATGAATATATATCACCAAGTTAAAAAGATTGAATTATGCTTCTCCTGCTGCTGCTGAGATTCATGGAAGCTCAAAGCCCAGCCTAGTCCCTAGGTGTACTGAGCCACTGCATTTTATGATTTTCGGAGAACAACGCTAACAGGGTTTGTCTCTTCATTGTGATACAGAGATGATTGAAAATGTGCTGCTGTATCGCTTGATAAAAGACCGCTGCCAAAAAGGAGAGCAGCTTTGTCATTTGAGAACATTACCCATGGGGTTTAAGAGACCTACTTGACAGGAAAAGCTCTAGCAGATTTTTTTAAAGCAATATGTTCTCCTTTGCCATTGCCGACAACTTGAACAAGAGATAAGAAGGAGCTGAGATGTGATCCATAAAATCTTCCCTGAGTATTGTGTTGCCCCATGAGTACCAGGGGAACAAGTGACATTTTATGGCTCTGGTTCTTAGTGCTTGTTCAGAGGGAGAGTCACTCTCGGTTTGTACCTCTCTTGGTTCATACATCAGCTCACAGCTTTCTGAGTGTTGTCTGTTCTTTGGGTGCCCCAGTACAGAATGAGCTAGGTGGAGCAGTGTGTTGCAGCTCTCAGTGTGGGGTGACGGACTGCCCACCCTGCCTGATTTGATTCTGCATTTTCCAGGAAGATCTTTGCTGCCACAGTAACACACAGAGCGCAAAGAAAGGTATTTTAAAGAAAATTTGATGTGTTTAATGTGCGCAGGCAAGGCATGTTCTTTGCAGGATGCACTGTGCTGTCTTGAGGCAAAGATGTAGAGTTCTACTCCCCAGCCATTTGTGTGATGGAAAATAGGGCAGTTTTTAGGTCCTGCATGGGGACCAGTAGTTAGCAATGAGAGCAGGGCAGCCCTGTGGCAGGCAGACTGAGTTGACAGCATGCAGGATGTGGCACAGCCTTGCTCTGGGCAATCTCAGCTGTCACCCCTTTCCTTACCATTGCAAGGGAGGAAGGGCTGTCCCTGGTGTCACTGTACCAGGGCACAAACTTGGCAGCATCATCCCCAAACTCACTGAGAAGGGATAGTAAGAAGGGCTTGCCAGTGTCCTGAGTTTCCTAGTGGGTCTTGATGACATGGGTGGGTCTTGGCCCATTTTACATTAGACAAACCAAGGCTTAATTTTTTCCCAATCTATTTGAAATGCATTAAAAGAGCCAGTTCACATGAAAGGGTCTCAAAAGTATGACAGACAGGAGACAAGTCCTGAGAGCCTCTCTCATACCTGTGTCACAGATGCTGAGGGGGGTACAAGAGGTGAGGCAATTGGTAGCAATGCTGCAAATATCCCACAGCAAAAAGTCTGCAAAAAAAGTCTGTAAAAAAGCTGTTGTGACCTTCAGCAGGATGGAACTTGGTGACTAAAAATCGCCTTACACTTTGTAGGCAATGAAGTGTGAGTATTGTTTCATGACACAGACCCTAATGATTTCAACAGAGATAACTTTTTAACAAAATTTATTATGCATTTCTGGATGCAGGCCTACATAGTGTGTCGTATCACAGTAGCAACAAGAGCAAAGCAATAATATGATCCAAGGATGTCAAATGCTGGTGTACAACTATTTGTTTTGCTAGCATTTCAAACCTAGGACTAGCATCAGGCATTTCACTGCAGAACTGGTACACTGTGCACAACCACACAGAGCCCTCCTCAGCCAACTGCTCCTGTCATGACACACAGGTGCATTTTTCTGTCTGTGCAGGTGGTTGGGTGCCTACCAATACTTGTTGTGCTCCATAACAAGGCGTGTTAGATGATCTGCACTGAGCCATACGTCATTTTGCAGAAACACGCCTTTAACGGGAAAATGGACCACTGCAATTTGAGCAGGGCTGTGCTCTGAATTGCCAAGGGCATGTGGTGACAACTTGAACTGAGGGGAGCTTGGGAGAGGAGAACCGTAATTAAAATCTCCACTGAAGTTCAGGAAAAATAATGATAAACTGGCCCAGAAAAAAAATAGTGACATGGTGGTTGTCATTTTAGATTAAATGGATCCAAGTTAGTATAGGGATGGTGAGAAATATATTTTAAGAGAACATAAAGGGCCTTTATACACCTCTTTCTAGTCCTTGGAAATTTAGCAAAGGCTATTTTTCTGGTTGCCTCACCCCAACCATAATACCTGCAAACTTCAGCCCTTCTTGCTGCTGTAAAGTTCAGTAAAAAAGGTTGGGCTTGAAACTCAGCCCATGTAGCAATTTATTTACCCATTTAACAAAAGAGATTGCAAGAGCCCCAATGAGAAATCACATTTCTGTGATTTTAATACCCTTACTTCTTCCTAAATTATGAAGTAATGCTGGGCAAAAGGTAGCTGAGGCAGCATGGTTTGGTCTAGAGCTGGTTGAGCAGCAGGACTGAACCAGGCAGATGACCAATTAGTGAAGGTAAATAGCATAGGAGCAAGCTCTTTTGAGCCAGGCTGCTGCTCCAAATGAAGTGAAGGAGTTTTCGGCCTGGACCCAAAATTTAATGAGGCTTAAGTTAATCCAGATGTCCTAGCTATGCCCTCAGTATCAGTATCCACATACACTATGCCTACGCTAGTGAATGTTATTTTGAACCACAGGACAAAGACTATGAGGAATTTGGAGAGGTGTCTGCTTTGTTTTGAGCTCTTAAACCTCTTTATTTCCAAGACCTGTGCAAAAGCCTAAGGAGGTTTTAAAGTGCACATAAGAAAATACTGAAAAATCTCACTCGTGTCATTTCTGCTACCAGAAAATGTGCTGGTAGTAGCAGGTCCCTGAGGTATTACAGGTATTAAAGAAGAAGGTCACAGCCCATCAGCTCCTGAAGCTGCTGGACTGGGAGACTGGTGTAAATCAGCACACTGCTCTAACACCAGTCATTCACACTGCAGTGCCAGGCCAAAACTGGGAACAATCTCTTCAGCAGCTGCCCTTATTTTGCTAGCTAACTTTTTTGTGTGTTTCTCGCTCCTGAACTCCAGAGTTCTCTTTCCACATGAGCTGAGTTTTCTTGAAAACGATTGTTTAATGGGAACATCTGGTGTGTGAATGGAAGACTTAGTTCTCCTTTTCCCTTCAGTAAATGCTCATTGCACACTTTAAAAGTTGATATTTTTTTTCCTTCCCCAAGCAGAGAAAAAAATATGGATCATTACTTGACAGAACAGACTGGGCTCTTTAGTTGCTCAGTGTGCAGGTGTAACCTGTGAGCCCTGACTTAAGAGCTTTCCCCATAATTAAAAGTTTTCTGCCGTAAAATCTTGGTTTCTGATGAAAATGTAGCAATCCTTCCTATTGTTCAATTAGTGTTAATTAGATAGTACCTGTGCACAATACTCCCTGCCACTCAATAACCACAATCTGTGGTAGTTGTTTTCTCATAGAAAAACATTTTCCAAAAAACCCTACAAAAATTCCTGAGTTATATAGGGGTGTGCTGTTTAGAACTGGGGAAAATTTAAAGATGAGAGATAAGTAGGTATAGAAAAAAAGTATTATTTACATTCATGTTTTCCCTTTCCCTTCTCTCTTCCTATTTGCAATAGAGGTGCTACAGGAAGGTGACTGCTTCATGGGCTTTTATCTAGTGTTATTGGTGAATTCATAGGCTCCATAAAGTTGTATTCATGCACTCTGATGGCTTTTTTCCTAAGTCAGCTTTAGTTGTACTGTGAACAGCTGAAAATGATTAACGATGATCCAATGGGAATTGCATAGGCGATATAGAAAAAGTGGATGTGCAAAGTTTTACTGTACGATGCTGCATATAAACACCAGTGAATCATGATGACTCCCAGCAGACCTGTGCTGCTTTATACCAACCCTGCCCTGACACGGACAGATGGCAGAGATCCAGTGTTGGCATGAGAAAGGTCAAGAACCATCTCTGTGTACTCAAGAACATCTTAAATGGGGAGCTGGCACCCCTGATTTGTTTAGGACAGGCTCATATCCTCTACAGATGAGAGCAGTTTTGAAAACCCCCATGGCAATGAAAATCAATACAGCAGTGGGCAACGTTCATCTGTACTTTGAGTTGCAGCGTTCTGCTGTGGATCAGCCTGTTACAGCAGTGGCACTGGTTGTAAAACTGAAGTGACAGGAACTTGTTTACCAAAATGCATTGAAGACTCTTTAGAAGACAAAATAGCATCCTATTACTAGGATCAAAGCACTAGAAAGTTTGGCTAAGACAGAGTGGGGCAGACATATGGCATGACGCGTCACCTTGGGCTGAGAATCACAAAATAGAAACCATTCACCATTCTTTTCAAATGATTCAGTGTCAAACAGACAGAAAATGATGCCAAAGTTTAGAAAATGCCATCCTGACCTCTCTGTGTCAGGTAGAATTACCCTTTCCTGCTAGTTTTGGGCAAAACCAAACTAGCAAAATGATTTACAACAGCATGACTCATCAGCCTGTGCCTCATCCACCTGCCCAGCCAACTGTCTGGGAAAGAACTGGCTGAGTCCAGGAGTTCC
The DNA here is from genome assembly GCA_013396755.1 of Sclerurus mexicanus. Lineage (NCBI taxonomy): Eukaryota > Metazoa > Chordata > Aves > Passeriformes > Furnariidae > Sclerurus > Sclerurus mexicanus. The sequence goes on along the minus strand of VWZF01006236.1, from coordinate 3,323,891 downwards.
GCAGTTGTTCCAGTTCATTCCCAGCTAAGCCAAGCAAGGTGTACATACCATCTGAAACTGCCTGCGCAATCCAGTTGCATGACAAGCAGAAAAGAAAACTCTAAATCAGAAACCAGAGCCTCATTTTCAATGACTGATTGGACTCATATGCTACGGCACATGAAGTACTTATCAGGAACCTCTACCCTTCACTGGCCCTGTTGGCTGGAGTAAGTAGCATCTTGTCTTTCTCTTCTTGCTTTACTTTTTCGCCCTGGATTGCAAAAAAACCAAAAAAACCCAAACCAAACCAAACCAAACCAAATGTATTTTGAATAAAGATGAGAATTTGTTACTTTTAAAATCTACTTGAAATTCCCTGCAGGGGACCTCTGGGCTTCCTGTAAAAGACCTCTTTTGGCCTCCAGTTGTCTGAGATATTCAGAAAATCTGTGCCACATCAGCTGGGACTTTCAAATGAACCCATGTAGCACCAGGGACACTCTACACAGGACTGATTAAAATGTCACCTGGTAAACGAGAGCTCAGCTATCTTGCAAAACAACCCACCTCCTCTCTAATTTTGAGGCAATGTGTCCCACTGTCTTCATTTCTGCCTGACCGCTTCCTCTTTTGCTGTGACAAGAGGCTGTTCTCTGCATACGCAGCTTGGTCCCTGTCCTCTTCCCCTCTACTGCTTCTCTTTTAAAAATGCAAACATTCAGCTGTTTATCAGGAGCCTGCTGTTTCCTAGACATTTTACTATCAGCTTTGTGACACTGGCAATTTGGATTGTTTTGCTGTAAGCATTTTTCATTGTGCAATTATAATACCAGGGCTGTGTCAGGTGAGTTATACAAATGACACTTTGAATGCCTCTTTGGGGTTTTTGCGTGTGTGTGGTGTTGTTTTGGTTTGCTCTTATTGAGCTTCAGTCTCAGAAATAATAGGCCTCTCATTTATTCTCTAGGTTTAACAACCACCATGGTAACTATCAGAAACCACAGTTACACAATGTTACACACCTCCCTTCACTATATGAACTCCTTCTGAATTTTGTCATGGAAATGGGCTTGGTGAGTTAGATGCAGATAAAAGGTGGGCAAAGGGGAAAAAAGCCAGGACCACCATTCTCTGTCACTGCCAGAAACTTATCTTTCAGTTTAATTTACTAATACCTGTACTTCAAATAATAGGGCTTAACAACCAGAGAGCTGCTGAGATGCTGAAGTTTTCATCCAGAAACAGAAGGGATAGGGAGGAGTGTTCTGACTGTAAACATTAGAATTAGTGCTCCCCCAGACTATCCAAATGAGGATTATTGTCCTAAATTATGCTGAGTCAAGAACTTGGAGCAAAAAGATAGGGTCTGTTTTTAGCAGAAGTTTCTCTGATAAAAAGGAACAAATGGCCTGTAGGATGGATGATCTCCCTCTTGGTCTCTTCTCTCACTTTCCCCAACCCACTGGGAAAATCTTTGCTTATCTCTGTAGAGATGAACTTTCAGCTGGGGAAAAAAAATCAAACCCAAAAAAGCCATACCCCCAAGCCCTTCACAACTCAATGATTTATTTCCCCAAGTGACTTGTGTACTTTATCTGTGTAACAACTCTCTACATACATACTTCTATTTTGCTATTTCCCCTTAAGGGGCTATTAACTATGTAAACAACTTCAAAACAAAGAGCCAGGACTGTTTCATTAGGGGAAACCATCCCTGCTTCCAAAGGCCTCTTGGGAAACAGAAGAACTTAATTAAAGCCACGGTGGTGTAAAGGCTTTGTGCACATGCAGAAATGGAACCACCATGAAACATTAATGACCTCAATGCATTAGCAAATCTTAAGCTAGAGCAGAATTACATTGTCTCTGGGGACCTGAGTGCACCTCCTTGGGTTTTGTTTTTTTAATGCTAGGGAAAATGTAGGCTTCAAATTTTAATGTGAAGAGCAAAACACTTTGATGGTGTGAACTGAAGAAGGCAATCAAGCTGGCCCTAGGCCACTGACGTGTAGAAAGTGAGCATCCTAATTGTCAGCTGCTCCCTTTGCTCCAGTCAGTGATATTGCCAAGACATAGATGCTTAATCCATATTGCTAAATAAAGGCTCACCTGGTATCTCTTCCTTTTGATTCTTCATGAATAGAATCCACTGCTGAATCACTTTCCTTGCTTTGATAAGTAACTATATGTCTTGCCATTTATAAAGCACTGAAAAGATATTTGGCAATGTTACGTCAACATCAGGCAACCATTCCAGGCTGTATTAATCCCCATGGAAATTACTGCATAGGTCTCTCCTGTGAATTATGATCTCTATTAAAGTTGGGTGACATTTCTCCAAGGAATACTTTGTCCAGCAATGGCAGAAAAAAGCACAGTTTCAAATGTGGTGAAACCCTGCTGAACAATTTATGCTGAAATCTGCAAACACTATCAGTCTGAAGAAAAATATATACCTCTCTCCTTAAGAAATTCAGTTTGGAAATGATGGATCAAGTTTGTTTAAAAGTTACTATTGAAAAGAGGAGAGCATGTCTTTGATGAGAAGTGGTGTCTTCACAATTTTTGAGTTCTTTTGTCTTCCCTTCTTCTTCTACCACAGGGTGTGAGGAGCCAGGTCTCACATGGATGACAAATATTTCAACACTCAAGAATGTGGAGGAGCTGGGGAATGTGCCTATGATACAGATTGTTTGGGAAGAAGGCATAAGCACAGTCTACTGTTTCTCATCTTGGGAAGTGTGTGTGTCCTTGAAAGGCAGGAAAAGTCACCTAGGATCAAAATAAGGGACCACCAAGCCCAGGCCTTCCTTTCCAGCAGTGGCTGTATGAAAAGGCTTACAGAAAAGAAGAAACAAGGTAAGTCTGTGGGATACTTGCTTCCTAGTGATAAGCCTGTTCCCAACTATTACTAGTTTGGGATTAAGTCTGATGAGGTTTGTATTGCAACACTGTAAGGATCTTTTCCAAGTACCTCAGCAGTCTTCACTGGACCTCTGTCTGAGCCCATAGCATCCTTCAGTAAAGGATACTTCTCCCTATAGTGGTTTGCTCAGTCTGAGAAGCACCAGTCCAGAAGAGAAGCAGGCTAATCTTTCTCCTAACTGTTCTCATTTGCTCTTTTTAGATACACAACTATCTTCCAACCCAAATGACAATGGCATTTCTCTGTTACAATTGTCCATTGCCTGTGGTGTATAAAGCCTGTTGGGATTGCCTGAGACAAAGAACTAATGATTCAGTGTTATGTCTAATGCTATTTTGCTAATGCCGGTTGGTCTCTGTTCCAGTCCTAAGGCTAGCCCACCATTAGCAAGACCCACAGCATGAAGTTCCCACTGTGCCATGGTGCCTGAATGGCACTGGTTGGTAAGACCAGGGTGGAGACAAAAAATAGCTATGCTCACTCGCCTTTGTAAGGTGGTCAGTTAACAGGCAAGAATATTAAATGCTCCTTGCTACCTCAGGAGGTGAGCAACCCTAGCAAGCAGGTGTGTGTATATAGGGAGGGAATCAGATGGAGTGTATTCATGCTGGCTATCATTCTGAATTCTAATTTGAATTCTTTGTCCAGACTCAATTCTAAAAATAAGCATTACCCACTAAAAACATTTAGCACAGATGAAATTAAAGGTAATTCCACAGAATGTGCATTTTTAAGTTTTCAGTTACTTTTTTTTTTAAAGGAAAGAATGGACTTTTTAAGAGTATCTTTATGTTCATAGACAGATGATGTGGTGCATTTCCTGTTTGTCTGAAGGACAAGTTCTTCTTGTATGAGGCAAGGCTTTTATTCTGGTTTTAAACTTTAATGTTGGTTAAAAAGTAATAATGCATCTATGTGGCAAGGTTATGGAGGTAAATATTTAAAGGAATTGCATAAATCTGCCCTGTATCAGAGGCAAGAGTTTGGAAAGGATGCTGCCACATTTGGAAAGGGAACATTTTCTTCTTTTTTTTTTGCAGCAGATCAAACATTATTCTGTCCTCCTCTGCCTTTCCCCAGCACAAATTCTGCAGAGAGAGGTACTTCTGTTCACAGGCAACGGAGGACCTGAGTGTCTCTGCCATAAAGAAGCATCCACCACAGCAGTGTCTTTTTTTTTTTTTTGTATGTGATCTGTGCATGTCTGGAACATTGATTTTTCCATGGTAGAAAGCAGAGCAAGCTCTCTTTTTAGTGGAGAACTCAGAAAGACATTGTGTAAAAGTGAATGATTGTTGAAAAAAATTCAGCATTTCACTGTTCTTGATTCTTGCTGAGACAAACTGTTCTGGGGCCATCCTCAGTCTGAGCCTGCCAGCAAGTATCAGATCAACCTGTGGGTAATAATCTAGAGTGGAAGTTGGCTGTGGGGTTGTTTTTGGAAGACTGATACCACATGCAGCTTGTGACACTATTAGTTATTAGCTCCCTTAGAGCAGCAGGGGCACATTGATCCTTGACTGTCCTGGTGGTGCAAATACATGTTATCCTTTAGCTCTCTCAAGCCCTAAATTCATCAGCTGGTATAGACAGAGCTGTAGCTGCACATTCTGCAAGTCAATTTTACAGTGTTCTCCCAGACCTGAAGGGGAGACATATCTTTGACTGCGTGTGAAAATTCTCTCAAATTTTAAAACTGGAGGCTTGACAGCCTCTTTATTTATTTTTTTTATTAATAGTGAAAATCAGGTGTTTTACTGCTAAATTGAAAAGGACCTGAGAGGGGATCTGGGAGGTTTGTCACTAGCTGAGAGGCTGTACCAGTTCGGTGGGCCAGTGTGTTCTATAATAGCACCAAGTTACTATTAAAAAAATCAAGTGGTTAGTATTTTCAGAAAGGCTTAATCCTGTTGCTTGTGCAAATCCCAGAATCGGGAAAATGACAAAACCCCACATGTGCCAAGCCTGGATCTCTATGTACCCCTCCTGACTTTCAAGGTTGCAGTGTCTACTCCAGGAAAGCATCTTTTCTTTCTGTGCTAAGTGATGGACACTACAAAGTCTCCACTTGTCATAAAAGTTTTTCAGCTTGGCACATTTTAATAGACTCTCTTTGCAGCCATGATCAGAAAAATTCAAGTCAGAGACACTTCCAGTACTTCCTGGGACAGAATTTTCCATCAAAATAATCCAGCAGCAATGCTGATTGGAAAGGACCTGTGGAGGTCTTTGGTCAGCTTCCACTCAAAGCAGGAGTTTCAGGAATGTTAGGGCAGGTCAGATGTGGCTTTGTGTAACTGAGTCTAGAAATATGCCAAGGGCAGAGATCCCACACCCCTAGTGACCTGTTGCTGTTCTGCAGCAGCCTCCTTGTAAGGAGGTTTTGCCTGCTGTCCCATCTGGACTACCCAAGATGAAACCTGTGGCCACCACTCCTTGTTTTAGTAACAGAAGCAGGTCTAGGGATCCTTGCTAGTCTTCCTTAAAACATTTGTGTCAAATATGGGACATTATCCTTAGATCAGATGTGTTTTGTTGGATTATTGAGCACATTAGTCATTGCCAGATGAATCTGTGAGCACATCATTGCCAATCCACCTCTCCTGTAGACCATCGGTACAATGCACAGCACAGCAGTTGGTGCCTTGCCACAAATGATTTTTGGTGAAGGGAAAAAAATTGAGGGAAAGGAAAAACAAGTGCAAATTAGACAGCACTCCAGGTTGCTCTGTTACAAGTCTTGTGTTTGTAGCTCTCCTGCCTGCCTCCCTCCCTCCTTCCCTCAGTTAATTACATGTCCAGGCTGGGAAGATAGCAGGAATATTAAAAAGGCCTGTGTGACAGACTTGTTGCTACAGCCAGCTGCCATGCTTGCCCAAATTCAAGGGAAGGAAATGAATTAAATGATCTTGCCTTGCATATGGAGGATGATTATGCTACTGAACAGAGAAACAATTTCATCAATTCTTATGGAAGGAGGGAGAACTGGGGAAGACAAGGGGAAAAGGTGACTGAATGGCAGCTGGTGGAGGGCAAGCAAGTAGCATTTTCCTATTATAGAGCTTAACCGGGCTTATGCATCTCTTATTCTTTTCACGTTTGGCACCTTTCATCTGAAATCTGGAGACCACAGGCAGCACACAAACTAAACTTGGCAACCTCTCATTCAAAGCTGCTTCTGGATGGCCACGATGCCAGTTTTGACAAACACAGTCACTCCTCACCCTCCCATCCTCAATATCCTTCTCTCATTTATTCTAACTAATTCTTTTTCTTGCTCCCATTATGCAGCTTTTCCTGCCATAATGAGAGAGACCTACTCATTAGCATCTGAGCCTTTAAATGCCTTTCTGAGGAGACCACTGCACCAGATTGTTAGCAAGGAGAAAATAAAAAAATACTGAGCCCTGCACAACAACAACCAGGCTCCCAAACAAATGATAAGCTTGTGTGTTCCACCTGGTGTCTTGCATAGAGAGATGCTATGGGGGATCATGACTAGATGTGGCATTCTTACCACTACCAGCTGACCTAGTCATATGGGTGTGCCACCCCTTTAGCCCTGAAATGCAAGGCAAGAAAGAACAAGTTGTGGATCTCATACCTTTTCTGAATCACAACCACAACCAATGTTTCTCAAGACTTCTTTACTTTGATGGTGACAGAACACTGGAACAGAGAGGCTGTGAAATCTCCTTCCCTGAAGACATTCAAAGTGCTGTTGGATGCAATCCTGTACAATGTGCTCTAGGTGAACTTGCCTTAGCTGGTGGGTTTGGTTATGTGATCTCCAGTGGTCCCTCCCAACCCCAAGTATTCTGTGATTCTGTAGTAACAGAAAATTTCCCAGGACCATACACATTATACACACTTCCACATTCCTGTGTTGGGCATCATGTCTTCAGCCCATGTCTTCAGAACTCTCCAGTTTAACATAAAGTGCATTTTCCTTTATTTCGCAGTAGAAAAAGACCACAATGGTCTGGAACAGATCACTCTGTTCATAGCAAGGATATGAAAAAACCCTTGGTCAGAATTTATATTAATCCTTTTTTTTTGCTTTTTCTGAAACTCTAATACTAGTTTGTGTTTTCATTAGCTCTTCTTTAAAAAAAAAAATTAACAACCCAAAATGTAATTTAATTACTAATAGCACTGTGATTAAATTTGGCCTTTTGCTTTCCTTCACAGTCAACCTCCTCGATTCCATCTCCCTGATGCCTCTCTCTGTTGTATTGATTCAGTACTGTTAACCTTTCTTTATTACTTGTTTATGTTCCCCCATCAGTTTAAAAACATCAATAAGAGGCTTTTTAAAAAGGACAGAAACAACAAATAGAGAGACATTGAGGAAAGGTCAGGGATGCAGAAGAAGGCATTGCCTGCTTCATGGAAGGAGCAAACAGACAGTACAGAAAGGTTAGTGGTCCTGTTGAAGTGAAGGAAGGATTTGTTTATTCTGCAAAAATGTCTGCTACTGTGCTGCTTTCGCAGCAGACACAAGTGTCTGTTCAGCCCAGTCTTTGGGGTGCTTTGGGGGTGCTGGGGAGGGCTGGACCTTGCCTCAGTAATATGATTGAGATGGTCTGCAGTATCTTTACCTTTGGGAATCAGAAAGCTTTAGATGTGTTGGGATGTTTCTGCTTCTGTTTGAGCATAAACCCAATCTGAGGGCACACACAGCTCTGCATGGGGCTGTGCTGGGTGTAGATGTGTTGGTTGGCTGTGGCAAGGACGCAGAGTGTCTGCTTCAACGTGTGACTGAGTGTGTTCAGCCATCAGCACTTATATCCTCAGGACAAGCACCACGCAGGAGCCCAAGATATCTTCCTCTGTTTTGATGTCTGCTAAACTAGGGAAGCACCCCAGCTTGGAGGAGCTATCTCAGGGTCCTCTACTTCCTCTTCATCCTCTTCTTGGTCCGTAAGTTGTGCTCTGAGCAATTTAGAGTTCACTCTTGGATCAAATGCTCTCCTGAGTTATGCTAGTCCTTTTGATTTGAAAGGAACAAGGGATCGAGCCATTATAGTAGTAAACTTTTCAATTACTTCAGAGGAAATGCTTAAGGGTCTTCACCAAAGAAGCTCATTAAGGCCTTTCCATTCTTGGCTCCTCATAAAGATCACATCACCTGGGAAACAGAATGTTATTGTGGTGGAGGAGGGGAGAGACACCTTGTCCAGCCCAAGCTCTCTGAAGACTTAGAGACTTCTAGCACTTAAAAGGTAAGTGCTTCTCACTGTTTGTCTACTGTTACCACAGCCACTACCAGACCATGCCACTCCTCTGTCTTCAAGAGTGGACTGTGGTTTCAGATTTTTCCAATCACCAGAAACTCTGTCTTGCATTTGAGAGGGCTATCCCAGTGAAACTGTGAGAAAATACTTATTATTTTTCTTCTTTTCATGGTTGTCTAACAGCTATAATACCTATAGCTTCAGGAAAACAACCTCTTGCCCTGAAGACTTTCCTTCTTTTGCAGTCCAGTACAGGCACAGTGCAGGAAATGCTATCCAACATAGATAAGACCAATTCCACGCATTCTGAGTGTTCTGTTAAAATAAGATACAGAAGTCATTTCAGTTATTAAAGACACATTTCTTGTGAGCTTTTAGGAAGAGATGTAAGTACATATGACATGTCCTCAACTCTTAGTTGTAGAAAAGAACATAAAGTTGTAGAAATAACATATCTTTCCTGTTTTGAGAGGCAACATTGTGACTAGAAGGGTTCTTAAGTTTTACACTGAAACACAAAGATGGTCAGTTAGCATCCTTCAACATCACTTGTAGTATTGTCAGGTGGAAAAATAAGAACAAACAACTGACCAGAAATAAAGTAACATTTTAAATCCTTACGGTAAGTACAATGTGATCAGGACACTGGATTCTTATTTTGCTTCTGAAAATAGGATGATGTATGCAGAGGGGTATTGTGCATTTTGTCACACAATAATGATTCATTACTTACTATGAAAGTTCACCTGACAGAACAATTTTCACTCAAATTTCATGAACAGACATTTCCTCTCACCTTACTCTTCAGTCTTAGAATGAGTTGTCTACTAAGCACAGTACAGCAATTTGTACAGAAATGACTATTTGTATGAGGTTGCACAAGGGACTCTGATTTTTCTGAGATACCTTCCCATCTCTAGAGAGTGTCCTGGCCTGGGTTGTCGGTTACCTCATGAGATCACTGGTTTTGACATTTAGCTCATTAGGCTCCATTTTCCATCCCAGGGAGGAAAGCCACAGAGTTTAAAATTCCTAAAATTCCTAGAGTTTTCATTCCTAAAGTTCAAATTTCACCTACTATTATGGAAAGGCAAGGGATAGAATAGATTTTTCCTTTTGACTGCCCAGTCACCTGACGACTTTTACAGACAGTCAGTAAAAGTGTGTTAAAGCTTTCAGTTTTCTTTTCTTTTGAAGTTCTTTATTGCATTACCTCATGGATATTTTATTCTTAGGCATGTTGCTTTTCTGCTAGTTTACAATAATATTCTTTTGTAAAGAGTAAGTGGAAATCTGATCCACATTTATGGAAGAGTCATGCACCTCTTGTACATAACATGTTAGCAATAATTTGGATGTGAGATTGTAATAGCCAAAGTTAGTTTATTTCTTCTGGTAGAGTTTGATTTCAGGACTGACACTGGCATATAAGTTAGTGATTAGACTTGCCCTCTCACAAACTGCATTTTTGAGCAAGGTTTCTGTCATATTTTAATTCAAGGTATGACACATAGAGAGGAGAAATTCAAACCTTCTAGTCTCCTTGAAGACTTGCAATGCACTTAAAAAACCTCAGAAGCTGATAAGTCTACCACTTTCCATCTAAGAAAATGCTGGGAGAAATAGTGGCTTAGCTGTCACCGAAGCAGAGATGACACCGTTTGCTCCTCATCAAGAGAAGATATACTTGCAAATTGCACTGCTCGGTGACAGAAAGTTGGAAAGCCAACAGAGTCTGTGTGAGTGCTTCTCAGGGAAGTCTTGTCTCCTTTTCTTCCTTCATCTGGGGAGTGTGCTGTTGCAGGGTGAAATCAGCATTATCCCTGCTATGGCATTTGTAGATAAAACCACTGAGGAATTGCTGCTCTGTGCCATGCTGTGAAGAACATAATCACACTTTCAGGGTTACCAGTTTTACAAATGAAAATGTAAAGAAGGCAAAGAAAGTAAAAAAGGAGGAGATCCCTGGGCCATGAGATAAGGGGATGACCTTGCAAAAAATCTTTTACAATTCAACATAGGGTCTGGGTCACAGTCTCTGTCTTTTGTTGTCATGGTGTGATTCCAGGAATGGGAGTGAAGTGAGAGACAAAATGTTTTGTTCTAGAAAAAGCTGGAGCCAAACTATAGTTTCAATATTACCTCAGGAACAATATTATCCCTGTTGCAAGTTTTTCTCAGCTAAATCGAGATTTCTGTCTCCTGTTTTACCCTGGTTACTCCTCATAATTCTCCTGAAAACACTGGGATAAGAGTTTTCTGTAGCAGCACACTTACCCAGCAGAGAGTATGGTATGTGCAAGAGAAAAGAGTTTCTGCCTGAATGGCTTTCCTTGATACTCCTTATTCTCTTATTTGGAAAGGAGTTTGTCACCCAATCAGGGAACAGAAAAAATGAAGTCTAAACCAACAATGAATGATGACTGTAATGTATATGTCTCTTACACTCAGACAGTCACATGACAGTTCCAGTCCTTGGTGACAGTGATTTAAGAACCAACTTATTATAATAGATAGGCAGTAAATCTTCATTTAGAAAAATGAACAACAACAGCATTCTTTACAAAAATCCAACAAAAATCCAACAAAAGCTCTCCTTCTTGGTGATTCTGAAGAACTGCAAGTGCTTAATCTCCAGAAGGAGAGATAGTAGGATAAATGTTTTGTTCAGAGACATGGTGGAATAAACAGTTAAAGACAGGGTGAGAAAACTCATTTCAGCAGCAGAGAGAAATTACGGCTAAGCCTTTCAAATCAGTGGTTAGCAGTGATTCATAGAAATCTAAGTATCTTCCTTTTGAGGTAACTCTTTACACCAGGGAAGCCAACACATATCAGCAGTCAAGATGGGTTAACAGAAGTGATTAAGAATCACTGATGGTCTTATTAGGGAAGAGGTTTTGAGGTTTTTGCCTTCTTTTTTACAAACAGTGGTTCTGCCTTTCTTAGATCCCTGGTGTAGGTCGTCTTGAATGTATAGGTTCAAGCTGAAAACATTAAACTTGTGCATATAATGACCCAGCAAAGAGAGCGAGGCTATTGGAAGCAAGACATCTCTAGGACTAGAAGCAATATCAAGAACAATGCTTCTCAGTAAGCAAACAACTCACACCATAAGGAATTCCCAGTTCTCCTGAAAAGAAGCTGCAGAATACAGTTTGTAGACTGTTCCAACAGAAAAGACTGTGTTAAAAATGAAAGCCAGTGCTTAAACTTACCTTTTAGCAATGGATCTGAAGTCCAACTTTTAAAACTAATGCCTGTAAGCTTAAGAACAATGCCAGACAAATTAAAATTGGGAAGAAAAGAAAAAGACAGAAATGTCATGTTTGTTAGAGGGATACACTAACAAGGAACATTTAGGTTCACTATTGATGCCTTCTTGTCAAGGATGCCGTCTTTGTAGAAGATATGTTGGTCCAAGCATATTTTTTGTGTTGGTTAATTAGCTATCAATTAGTAATATCAATGAAATGTCATAGTTTTGATATTCAAGACAATCTAAATAAGTTCTTCTGACCCTGGAGAATCAGTCAGGAAGGAAATCACTGAGCACAAGGAGTGACATGGAAGGGGAGTCCAGGCTCTTGGGCCTACTCTGCAAGAACAGGATGCCTACCCATCTCTTAGCTTCTTCATAGAGCACTTCTAATAATGTGGCTCAATGCATTGTGTAAATACAGACAGAATTGTTTTTTATCCTGTGACTGTAAGTAGCACTTTCAAGAAAGAATCCAACAGATACACAGTGAAGTATTTTTCTGTAATTATGATTACGTATTCCTTATAATTAGTCCAACCAAAAAAAAATAAATTAACGAGGGAATTTTCTATTAAATCAGTTAAGTGAAAAAGAAAAAAGAGAAGATGGATAATGAGATGCTCTAAATAGCATGAGTTTCATTTATGTGAACTGCGCTGGAGGGTACATCGAGCATTTATGGGTGGACAGATCATGGACAGACATATCATGGCTTGGCAGCAATCTATCTCCTTCTTTCCTTGAAAGACCACTGATCTCAATAAGTAGAGATCAGACTCAAGGTATAAGTATTCAAAACATCAGGTGTGAATTAACAACTTGGAAGAAAATTATCTTCTCTACCATTACATGGTGTGATGGAGGACATTTGAAGACAATGAAGGTAATTTTTGACCAGAAAAATCAAGTGCTGGACAGTCTTCAATTCTTATACTGCAACGTATTTATGCGTGTAACTTCTGCAAGGACACTGTGAGGGCAGTCAAACACTGGAACAGGTTTCCCTAAGAGGCTGTAGAGAATCTTTCCATGGTGATGTCCAGAACCTGACTGGGTACAGCTCTGGGTAAACTGCTCTAGCTGACCCTGCTTTGAGAAGGGGGTTTGGACTAGCCTAACCTGAGAAGCCTGGGAAGGTTTTGTTGAGCTATTTGATACTTAGTCAGGTAATTTGTCTACTCACAAATAAATGGTATGAATGACTAAACAAACAGTAATTCTAAGAGAAAGAAAAAAATAATCAAAATTTCTAGCAGGGAAAATAAACATATGAACCACTCCTAAATTTCAGCTATATCAAGAAGGATTAACTTTCCTCTCCTTTGGGTAGACAAGTCCTCACTTCTTCTAAAGTAACCCTTCATCATAGCTCATGATTTTAAGTTTTGCTGGGTAACAAGACCTGATGTAAGGTGGTCTAATCTGTTGTCTGGTTTATTTTTCATTTGCTCCACCAGACTCTATCAGTCTTAGCTATGTTTCACTCCATTTCTCAGCTCACTGTATTCCCTAGCTGGCTCTCTGTTTTGCTGCCAGATTTTACTACCTCAGTTCCTGTGAGAGAATGGAGAAGAATGCACCAGTCTCAGCTCAACTCACAGGAAATTAGTAAGTAGCCTTTTCTGCTCATACAGCTGCAAAATCTCCTGCTTTTCCATGTCCCATCTGTAGCCTTTGAAATATATTGCTGGAAGCGACTGTCTAAAATTATTGGGATGATGAGACATAGCTAATTAGCTAAAATTTCTGTACACTACTGTAAACAAAAACTTCACCTCCTTTACTATACAGTTCCTAATTTTTCTAGTGTAACACTAGAACGCAGGGCAACCATATTTCAGGCCTCTACTTTTTTCCTTTCTTTTCTTATTCTTTCTTCACCACTTGCCCACTGCATAGTCCTTTCCTTGTGTTGTTGAGGTTTTTCTGTTTGTTTGGTTCATTGGTTTTGTTTGTTTGTTTGTTTCCCCCTGGGTTTGTTCTTTCTGAAGCTTGTGGAGGAGAATGCATCTGAACCTTTGGCTAGAGCTGATTCAGAAACAGATGATGGGTAGATTCAGATTCACTTTTATGAGGTCTCTTTGTCTAAACCATTGCCAGTTTCCAAGAACAGATTGTACCAGAAAATTGTGAACTCAGTGAAAAATTGAAGTTTGAAAAAAAGTCCTATTCTTTTCAGTATCTTCTTGAGAAAGAAGCAATGTCTCATATTTAGCTGTACCATAATTCTTGAAACTCTCTGGAGTGCTTTCCCTTTAGGAAGGAATATGTAATTGTACGTAATGGTATTAGCTGTTAATCCTTGCTATAATATTTATGTTTTAGGACAACAGGTGTCACTGTACAGTCCCTATGTGTGCACGTAATAAATGAAAATCCCTATCTCAAACAGCATATTGTTTAAATTGACAAGTCAGATGAAGGCACAAAGAGACTCTCATGATCCTCATCTTAGAGCTGAAAATTCAAAGCTTGGGGACATTAGACAAGCATTTTGTTGCCATAAAGTGGTTTGCTGCTGAACAGGGAGATGAACAGAATCTCAGGTTCATGTTTAACAATAAATAAATGATTTTGGAAAAATTATTTGAAGGAGTACAATCCAGCAGTGTATGCTCTCCTGGACTCCTCTCATTCAATCTTATGAGACAAGGTGCCAGAAAGAAGAATCATGTAAGCATCACACACACACAAATATCTGCTACTAGAACAGTATGATAACGTTTCAATTTGATTTACCTCTCAAATTTGAAAGTTAGAAAGCAGGAAAAGACAGACTGGAAAACCTGCAATAAACTGCTACAAGATATGGTTTTGAGATGTACATTTGACTGTGTTTGAAGAAAGGATCTTGATAGTTCTTTTGTTTGGGTATGTTCCATATCTAACCTGGTAAACAATCAACCTGATTTTCTGTAGGGAGTGCTTAAGTGTGAAAACAGCTTCCTCTGGAACACAATGAAACCCAACCCCATACTATCTCTGTTAAAAAAAAAACATTGGATCCAGGTATTCAGCTTGCACTGCTGCAAAAAACATCTGGAAGCAGCTCAGATCTTACTCTCCAAGGCAGAGCACATTGTGTGCTTGAAGCCTTGAGCGGGGTCTCTATATCCACATGATATCACAGTTATTCTGGCCCTGCTCTCATGACATGAGGCCTTGATGCAAAGGTCTTTCAGCTCCTGAAGGCAAAACAGTCTCGGGACGGAGAGAGCATGGCCATCTCCAGCAATGGATGCAGATTGCCTCCTGGCTACATGGGTTACAGAGGGCACCATCTCGACTGAAGCGGCCATATGCACAGCTGAGGCCTTTTCTGAGCTTCCTCTTAAGCCCCAGGTTTCAGCTCAAAATGCCTGATATAATGAGAGGGCCATGCTGCAGCCTGCCAAATTGTTGTTTTCCTGCTACGATGATGACAGTGTGTTTCACGTGTCCTGCGGCAGCCTGAATAGTGTTAGAAGACTGTCCTGGGTGGAGAAAAGCAAACGTCTCTGTTATTTCCCAGTGAAAGTGGCTAGCTTCTCTCTACACATAAAAAGAAAAAGCTGCATTGGATCTGAAGACTGCGTAACTGGAAAGAAGCACGTATACAATCTTTCCATCAGAACAAAAGTGGAAACAGGAATGCAATGTGCATATTAATGGTTTCCATCGAATCGAACAACATCATGGAAGAAAATCCATCAGAACTAAGAACTATAGAAACAGTGGCTTAGTGCAGCCTGAGAGAGTGTATCAAGGAAGTACTGCTGCTTACTTGCCCTGCTATAATATTCTTCCTAGGGGATCTTTTAATTTCTAATATTGGAGATGCTGAACTGGTGGAATGAAACCTTATTGTGCAGCTTTGATGTGGTCCCTTACTAAGATTTCTGCAGTGTCATCCATAATTTTCTTTCAGAACAAAACAAATAAACAAAAAAATGAGTTATCTAAGTTGACAGAAGAAACTGTCATCAGAATCTAAGATCTAACTGCAAAAAAAATAAATAATAATAGTAGTAATAAGTGTTCAGTCTTGCTTCAAAAAGACTCCAGTCTTTTTTAAGAACTTTGACTTTTCCTTAGTATGAGTGTGAGTTAGTCAAGAGAGCCTCTGTCTTCCATTCCCCACTTAGTACACTTTAAAATGGAGGGGGGATGTTTTAACAACTGAGTAGTTGCAAAATGTGACATTTATTCATACCCATGTCACTCACCATCAAATCAGTGTGCCTACATAAATTAGACAGGCAGACAACTTTAAAGCACTTTGGAAAGAGATGTTTAGGGACTGAAATTGCCATGTTTTGCTAGCAAAGTGGGACATGGTGTTTAGAATGATTTTGTGCACAGAAACAGGCACACGTTGACAAGTGCAGAACTGCTTTCAGGATCACCTTATTATTATGCAGAAAAACTGGTGGTCTTTGTTTTTAGCCAGCAAGTTCATGTGTTTAATGCTGTATGGGAGCAAAGGGTTCACAGCATAATGAGTCAGGGAGCAAAGCAGTGCTTAGATGGGCTTTTAATGCTGAATCATTTAAACCCTTGCTGTTGGAGACGGTGGGCACAGCTGGTGTGCATGGCTTTCACTGAGTGGCTTCAGGAGGTGGCCTGGCCTGGCTTCCCTAATGCTTACAGTGCACAGCTCCCCAGAATTACAAATCTATGCAAACAGATTTAAGTGTTTGTGACTTCCAGCCATGTCTGAATTTTAAAAGTAGCTTGGAGGAATGGATTTGAATCCACATCCCAAAAGCAAACAATGCCATAAGCTACTGAATTACTCCTGGACCTTTTTTTGTATATGTATAGCACTGTTTCTACAAGCAAATCCCTGATGCCCTTTAATTCATGCATGCATCCAGGTGGTGTATTTAACCTGCATCATCCTCAAAACTGCTCTTCACAGCATTTAATGATCCACCATATGGGTCAGTTTCAGTTGTGGGAATTATTCCCAAGAAGCAATGTGAATGCTTGAACTCAGGGCTCCTCAGGCCTCTTCCCTCCGTTAGAGATCATGCTTACATGCACAGAACAAGTCCCTGTGGGATCAAATCAACTCTGTTTTGATGTCACTTGCATTCACAGCTGCTTATCTTGGGTGCAATGGCTTTATGACCTTCATAAACCAGTGCTTTTAAGTATGTACATTTCAAAGTAATTTTAGAAGCATCTAAAAGTGGATAGATGGACAGACAGATAGAGGCACAGGCATGACGCTTTACATAGGGTCCCAAGAGGGTTGATGGAGGAGAAGACTTGAGATTCCCAACAAGCAAACCCCAACAGGCCTTCATCTGAAATTACCACATTTTTTTTGCCTGTTTAGTTTTTCTGATAGGAAAATGCTTCAGGGAAAAAAAAAGAGTAAAATGCAAATGCCCTTGCACCTGAACCATGCAGCCAGTCAGGGAGATGGACCCATTGCCACATGCTCCATGGTGCCCAGACAATATATGCTCCTCAACTCAGTACAGACACAGATAGCTCTTGGCCATCAAACCTTGATGAAAACCCTCCAGGGTTTCTGATTAATGCATGAGGCTGAGGAAATCTCCACAACTGAAGGGAAAAAAAAAAAAAAAAAGATTAGGTTTGTCAAACTGGTACAAGTTACTTGTTCAGGACTAATAAAATGGCGTGACAGCTGAACAGAAGAACAGAGCTTTCTTCACTGCTTGAGGCTTGAAGGACTTTGTTTTAAGTTAAATTACTCTGTCTATAAAATGAGCAAATCTCGCTCCTTTTTTCATAATCTTCCTTGGCTACCTCTTACTGTCATCACCTGTTGCTAGATTTTCTGTGACCCCAGTCTGATAATTCTGAGGCTATCACAAGGTGAAGGTTGTTGAATCCCTTGGAGTGCTGGCACCTTAAAAGACTTTGGATCTGAAGTAACACACCTCATCTCTCTGCACTTCAGTTTCTTCAGCTACAGTGTACAGATCTTAGCCTTTTTTCCCTACCTATGAGACCTGTGTCTCTGAAATCACTTTCTAAGCGGAATACACTTCACTTGAATTATTGTGGTCCTTCCAGACTGTTACTTGAGATGCTTTGTGCTGCTGCAAAAAAAGCGCTATACATCGGCACAGCAGAATAATATATCTCATTAAAATGCACCTACAGACAGAGAAGTTGCTCTCCTTAAGCATCGCGCTCAGGCCATTTCTGACCCACGTAAAGTGTTTCTGCCACATGGACTAAATGAAGTTCTTGCTTAACACTGACCAGCAGAGAATCACAGAATATACTGAATTGGAATGGACCCACAAGGATCATTGAGTCCAACTCCTGACCCTACACAGGATCATCCCAAGAGTCACACCAGGTGCCCAAGAGCATTTTCCAAATATTTATTGAACTCTGGCAGGTTTGGTGCTATGACCACTTCCCTAGGGAGCCTGTTTCAGTGCCCAGCCACACTCTGGGTGAAGAACCTTTTTCTAATGCCCAACCTAAACCTTCCCTGACACAACTTCAAGCCATTCCCTTGGGTCCTGTCACTTGGCACCACAGAGAAGAGATCAATGCCTGCCACACCTCCCCTCTACCCTCATGAGAAAGTTGTAACTGCAGTGAGGTCTCCCCTCAGTCTCCTCTTCTCCAGAAAGAACAGGGCAAGTGACCTCAGCTGCATCTCATGCAGAGCTCCTGAGAGAATAAAAAAATCATCTTTGATACATGTGGATTCAAACAGCAGCTGTCTCCAGCTTCCACTCCCTGGTAAGTAAGGACTGCTCAGTTGAGCAGTGGGACATATGTGTGCTTCTAGTCTATTGCTAAGGAAAATTGTCAGGAATCCATTTTAAGTAATCTGATGTATATATATTTATTTTTTTTTGTTAGTGATGGATTAGCAATCTGGCCAACAGTTGTGTGCTAGCATTTTAAAATGCTACCTGAATTGCTTGCTACTGAAATACAATTCCTAGACATTTCTCTGTGTCCTCCAGCATTTCTCGATGCTTTTTATCTTTGCCCTGTAAAGTAAGACAGAGCTGTACTAGTCTCATTAAAGAGATCAGATAGTTCATCTCCATGATCCCCATTAACTTCAGGAGTGGATCTGGGGTAGAAACGAGCATTTTTCAGCTCTTTTACTCCAGTCCCTCAGCTCCTGCAGACTGCAGAGCTCAGGCTGAATATCAGAGGATTAGGGGCTGGAGTCTACTCTTGATTATAGTGATATAAAGCTGGAGCCCTCTGGCTTTGAGGGACAGGTCTATTGTATTTGCAAACAGACATATGTTTTCAGAGAGCGTTTTTGCTCCCAGCCTGCTGTGCTGGTGTGCAAACTTCCCCCACCTTCCTCCCTGTCTGCCAGCTCCCTCCAGTCACTCATTCAGAGATTTTATTTATAAAAGAGCAATTAACAGAGAGAGACAGTAAATGATCTGCTGGGGGAACCAAGATGAACCTTATTAATATTCTGCCTTTTCTCCCAGGTCACAGGGTAGGTGACCACAGCCCCATCACTGGAGTCCCACCTGCCCAGTTCTTTGGAGAAACAATTATAAGATGCAAATATTGACAGAACACCTCAGTATCTCACAATCTTCAATATTATTTCCTGGACACGGGTTACATGTAAGAAACAAAGTCCAATAAGCCTTTTTCTCATTAGCTTGGAGTTGCTGTTCAAATAAGATTGCGTAGGGTAGGGAGAAGGCTGAAATGGATGCTCTTTTTTCATGAGCTAAACCTCACTGAACAGGAGTCACTCCAGACACAGCCAAAAACTTCTTACTTGCATCCTTAAATGACTGGCAGGGTCACAGCTCTTCTGTTAGCTGCATCCTGGAAAAGCCTGTCCTCATTTCACTGGAAAGAGAAAGGCTTAAAGAGCTAGAGTTGGGGATGGAAGGGTGGGGAGGTGGCGGGGACAATGAGGTCTCCTGGTGTCCAGTCCCTTCTTACCACTAAAAAAAAGCCCTGCAGATCTCTTCTGTGTCTTAGTTTGTTTCTCAATGGAAACCGCTGCCACTCTGCCTTTCTTTGCTTTGTCAAGGCTGGGTTTGAATCAGTGGAAAAACCCTTGTAGATCCTGAATTGGGACCAAGACTCCTGAATGAGGTAATGCATGTTAAAATTATCAGACAGCCTAGGAAAAGCCCTCTGATATCACAGTCAGAAAAAAAAAATATAGCACAATGGGTTCCCATTCTCTGGTAACAACTTTTGGCAAAGGATGACATGAAAACAGGGATAGTTTCAGGAAAGAGTCAAGCCTGCATTTCTTTATTTAGCAGCTCTTCCTTTTGATGGATACGGCAAACCACATACATTATCAGGCACCAAGAAAAACTTTGAATTAAAAATGAAATAGACTAGAATTTATTGACAGGCATGAACATATTAACCCAAAATAAACAACAACAACAACAAAAATGTTAGAAGGAGTCCATGGCTTCTTTTTATGGTAAGATACTACTAAGTGATTCCTGAGAGGGAAAAATGAAGCTCAAATCTCAGACAGTCATTCCGATGATGGGACAGTATTTTTGCCTTGTAAAGCTGTACGATGCTAATGCTACTGCTGTCATACCAAAAAGGTTTATGATTTCTGCCTGAATTTGTTTGCTGTTGTTCTCCATTTTTAAAAGCCTATTAAAATAACCAGGTTACTTGTAAAGGAGAGTCTTTCAGTATTCACACACGGAAATGAGACTCAAGAAATCTGGGTTTGACTACTGATAGTCTCCCTGGACTGTACATAATCTTAAGCAGTGGCTATGGAAGTGAACTAAATCAGCACAAGACAAGCTGTCTTCATTAAAAACAAAAAATGTAAAGCCTGCAAGCACAAGATACAGGCTTTAACTGTTCTAGTTGTGTCCCAGGAATGACAAACTTAGCCATGGATTAATCAGGGATAAGCATTTCATCATCTAATACATCTGCCTTTTCATACAGTTTTTCCTCCTTCATACACAGCCGTGATGTGGTGATTTGTTGGGGTTTATACCTTATATTTTATTTCTCAGTTCAGGTGACTCTTATTCATAGCCCTTCAATATATCTTGAGCTGGGAGGAACCTTTTCTAGACGAGCAGGTAGAGAATGAATGAATGCAGAAATTCAAGGTGTTTGGGGTGAATAATTTCCATCCAAAAAGCAAAAAGTGAAAATAACTTGACAAGAGCTCTGCTGTGCTGAGTCAAAGCTTTTGCAGAGGTTCCATTTATTTTTTTTGGAAGTAACAATTTGTAGAATTTTTGCCAATTAATCTTTACAATAATGCTAGAAATCAAACCTTTTTTTAATGAACTATTAGTTATTCTTTACTGAAGGGATTCCAGTTAGAGACATAGAAACACCTTCATCAACCTAAATGGACTGATTTTTTACTTTGTTTGGCCAGAGGTGTAAATGCATAAAAGAAAAATCAATTGTTTCTGCCAGGTCCATGTTCTATGAAGGGAGAGCCATAGCACCTCTTGTCTGTGAGTCTGCCCACTCTGGAGGCTGTGGTTACAAAAGCATTTCTTTGGGCAGTTGTTCCAATTTTATCTGGGCTTCTCCCATAAGCACCCAGTATCTCATCACCTCTTTCCCACCCTTGGCCATGCATTTGTGAATCCCACATGGCTCTCTACATCAAGATCCTTTAAGGGCTATCTAGATCACAGAACTGAGCTGGTTTAAAATAACCATTCCTTCCCTTGCCCCTTTTTATAAAGTTTATTTTTAATCTAGATCAGTTCTTTGAGTGACTGATCACAGAACGTGATTCACCAGATGGTTACATCAAGGCAGCTGAACTGGTATTTTACATAAATGGGATTTAAGCAGGAGGAGGAGGTGCTGGAAGAGGGGAGTTGCAGTTGTCAGCGATTTAAACATTCTGTTAAGGTGGCCTGCTGTCAGAGCTTCCTTCAGACTCCCCTGGCTTTAATTTACTGTAGGTTTGTCAATGCAGGGTTGTATGGACTATTAGATAAAGAATTTATCAAGTATTGATTTAACCCTGCTAGGTTATCCAGCCTTCCTTCACCCTTCTGCTGCTTCAGTTTCATTGTTATTCATGTCTGAATAGCTGTTAGTAAAAATTAGGGTTGGTAATTTGGGTTTGTAATTGCATCTGATAACTAAATAAGTAGGAGAAGAAAAAAAAAAGGAAAAATGTGCTAATTGTGAATAATTACAAGGCCAAATTAACGACTCTATTGCCTCTTCTCCAATACAAGCATGCCCCACTTCAAACTGAGTTTCAGAAACTAAGAGTTGCAAATTCCTAAGCAAAACCTAGAAAGTAGGATTATTCTAGGAAGTCCTCAGCACTGAGACCTTTCAGAACTAAGCTACTGAGCTGGAAAATGTCCTTGGCCCAGGTTCACAGCACAGAAGTGGTAGCTCTGACAAAGGCAGTTTTCGGAGATCAGCAAGATCTCAGGGACAGAGCACGGGGGAACCTTTCTGCAAGGCCTTTCATTCCTGCTGCAACACAGCAAGAAACATGGGATGAGTCTGAGGAGTTCTTGTCAGAGTGAGTTATAGGCAAATGGAAAATCAAACAAACCTTCTCCCTCCCTCACTGGAGCCTTCAGTTGCCATCTCAAGGTCCTAACTGTTATGCCAAAGAAGTGATTTTGGAAATAGACCTTACCTTGTCCATTTTTTATTTGGCTATCATATGACTCGTGGCCTACTGACAAGTTTTCTTGCACGCAACGTAACACATGTTGGTTGACTGAGGAGAACGTTGTTCTGTACTTGGGGTGGATCAATCCCCAGAAAAGATCTAGGTTTATTTTCAAGCAGACTTTCTCCATTACTGTGTTTTTACCAGCAACAAGCAGCCTTATTGCTTACAGCCCTAATCAGTGTGGCTGGGAAGCTGCTTGTACACACTGAACGAGTGAGAGAATATTTCTGTCCTTCCACTGAATCACAATTATGGGAATCTCACTGTAGGCATTCATTCTGTACTGCAGCTCATTTGTGACTAACAAAATGGAGACTGCTTCTCCTTAGAAATGTAAGGATGCAAATGTAAGATACCAGCAAGTTTTGTATTGCTTATCTGAATCTCTGGAAGAATGCAGTCTCATCTATTTACTCCTTGCTGGTAACGGGTCTGTGTACTAATTGGAGTTGGATCTCATACTTTTAGGACTGCAAGAGGCCTTTTGTGTGAAATAGTCACAACGTACCATGCAAGCCTATGAATCTCCTACAACTGCATGGGTCATTTAGGGACAGAGGTTAGTAAAGCATCCAAATGTTCATTTCCAAATGGCAAAAAAATACTTAGGCAATCTGCAAATTTTTGAACTGCATGAATTCTTCCATAGCTAGGTGGGTTTAATATGATATGCTTTAAGGCTTCAGAAGTAACAGTTCATTTGAAGGTTGACATCACCCTAGCTTGAGAAAATGCCTTTTCCTCTGACTAATATCCTTGGAGTTTTTTTTCCCAAAAAGCAGCAATGGAGTCCTCTTGGCCCACTGCAGTGTCCTAGTTTAAGCCTATGTGTGAAATTTCGAATAAAAGCTGTCATGCACTGGCAAATCTGACCATTTTCTTCTGAGAGTGCAAAAAAAGGTTTAAGTAGATTTCAGTCTATATGACAGTATTCCTCTATCTTTTTTCAACATTTTACATTACAAGCTATCGGCAAAGAGGCAAGGAAGCAATCAATAACTAGATCATTCAGCACCCTGAGGAGGGATCTAAATCATGGAGTACTGTTACCCTGTGGGACTGGCATGTACAGTCCAGAAATACTGCAGCTGTGTGAGCATGAAGATAGGAATCATGATGAGAAATGTCCCAGAGGCAGCTTTTCCTGTTGTCTCCTTTTTTTTTGGGAGGAACAAAAAGCCACTGTGAAAGCCCATATAACCTTTATTTGAAGAGACCATCTTTCACAGTGTTCATTTACACTTTTGTCCATTTTTTTGCCACTCCCTTAGTTCTTCTTTTTGCATCGTCTAGCACGGAGTGGCAGTTGTCTCAGCTCCTAATTTTGCAAACATCTACTTCGTGGAACAGCTTTAATATTTAGAAATTTCTAATCACTTTGCCTCTTCTCTCTTGGGAGCATTTTGCTTTGGTGCATTGGTTCAGAATATTGTATATGTAACACATTTACCGGCAGTTTGTGACGGTCCTTGGACACTGTGAAAAGTACTAGGCAGAATATTGAAAGATGAAACAAAACTGGGATTCAGGTTCTAAAAATGCTTTTTTCTTGTTACCAAACGTTGTCCTTCAAGGTCTGAAGTGCTCTGCATCCTTACAGTGACTGCAATACTTGCAAGTGTACTGGCAAAATACACGTGCTGAGCAGGAGGTCTCGTCTCTGTCCAGCTTTGTCTCTGTCTCTCTGTGTATATAGCCTCCACAAATGGGAATATGGGGTTGGAATATTTTCTCAGCCCTCTAATTCCCCCTTTCTCCCTTTTTTGTGAAGCCTTTCTCCTCCTCCTTGTCCTATTCTTCGTGTCAGTTGCAAAGCAGGCTGAAGCAGTCTGCTCCTTGTCACATTTTAGGAGGAAAATGACGTTGATACAGGACTAAATGCAAAAAAGAGACTTTCCCCTTGTGAAAACTGCCTAATTGATGTCAAATCAAATAACTTTAAAGAGTTGTGATGGCTATAAATCAGATCAGAGAGGGCAATACCAGTTCATTCTGCTTCGCACAGGGGCTGTGCTTTGGTATTCAGGGCTTCTTTATAACCCAAACAAATCAAATCTCACATCTTTTTGAGCTTGATGCCTGACAATGGCTGATGATTAAAACTATGCAGTGGAGCCTGGGAATGGATTATTATTATAAATAGTTGCAGTCTTGCCATTCCTTAAGCTTTTTCTGTGGGTCTGGAGGCTCAAGGCAAGGAAATATGGAGAGAATATAATACATTATAACATGAGAGATCAAGTGAGACCAGGTGAAAAAAGTTTTTTCCAGTAGATTCATTTTAAGGATAGCAAGATTCTCTGTCTCTTTACCTCTGTGATTTAGATTTCATCCTAAAAGGTAACAAAACATAAAAGGTATTTTAAAAGCTAAAACCTATTTTCCCAGTGATAATTCTCTGAATTATAACTGAATTATCTATTGTTCTTCATTAAAGAAATACAGTTTTAGATTGAGTCCACTCGTTGCACAGAGATGCAAGTTCACTCTCCACATGACTCTCTCATGACACATGACATTCCAAACTCTTCTCTGGAAATTACACTATAGTAATTACTTTAAAGAAGAGCAAAGAGGCCAAAAATGAAGCAAAGCAGAGTTGTGAGCAATGATGACTGACAGAACAAATTAGAGATTTTTTTTATTATTATTTTTAATCAGGAGGATCATCAATTTACTGATGAGGGGAAATTTTCCTTAGTTATGTTTGGATCCAAAAGTTTTAGAGGGGCTCAAACTTTTTCTAATAAGGTTATTAGAGAGGATAGGATAAAAAGCACTTCTATCCCAGAAGTCTTAAGGCACATCATTGTCCCTTGGTTGGGCCAGCCAGACTTCGTGAAAGGCCAGATAGGGCACAGGACACTGCCAACAAAACTGTGAGGCTCCTGGCTGCTGAGTGTCTTCTAATCACTCGAATACAGTCACTTCTATATTTCTGCAAAGAACTGTGAGCATATGCTTTCAGAAGACACAGAATGTTGTGAATATGGACTATGAATATGATTTACCATGTATTTATGAAGATATGGTCCAGGTAAGCTTCCTCTATGTGGAAATTTCCTGTGTTCCTCTTATCCTCCAGCCTTGTTTGCTGCACAGCATGGGACAATGCTCAAATTAACTCTGAAGATGCTCTGCCTTCAGTCAGTGGATATTTTTTTGCTCAAGTAATCCTGAGGTTAAACAAATACCATTAAGAAAGGCTGCAGTTTTTCACCAGAAACAGTCACACTAGAAATAGGTCTCAGGGAGGAAAAGCCTACATTTGAGCCATATTCCTCTTCCTGCCACAAGCAGCTAGACTTTGAAATCTTAACCAAAGCCCAGTTTCCATCATGGACTGGAGTGAGTGCATTACTTGACAGATTGGCAGCAAAATGTTTGGCACACATCACTGCTTTCATCCTTTCCAAAGCCCTAGAAGGGACTATTAATCTCTTTCCTGATCTTTCATATTAATACTACAATGAAAACATAGGAATATCTATACCTGTTCAGATCAAGAGCTGTCAGAATTTTGTCTCCAGCAGTAGCCATCAGCAGGTGCCTAGGGAACAATAAAAATGAGACAAGTGATTTTTCAATTTCCTTCAAATACTCTCCCTGCCAGACTATTTCATATCAGGAGACTTCCTGAACCTGGTTTCATTTGCCTACTATGCAGAAGAATTTTTCTGGAAAACAGGAAAATCTGCAAGAAGAAAGTTCTTTAAATATTTTAAAGGTAGTGGACTAGATTCTTCATTGGATTAAACTAGTACAGTGGAGATGAGGCTGATTAGTTGATAGCAATGCAGGCAAAATGAGTCTTCTTCTGTCCAAAACTTTAAACATTTTGCTTTTAAAAATTCCAACTTTCTCTGTTGTTTCAGATTTATATATTTAATAAAATCGTATAATGAACACAGATGACTATCACTAATGAAAACCTTGGAAAATGTTCCATTTTTCTAATAAAATCCTTAATTAGCAATGTTCCATTACTCTGTTAGGAAGGACAGTCCAAGTCAAATCAAACCTTTTTGGATAGCATCACCCAGATCTACTCTGTGCCTCTCATTTTATGCCAATTTAGTAAGAAAGTAGCTGTTGTTGTGTATTTTCAGGAGAAACAAACCAGGTCTTAAAGCTGACTTTAATTTTTTTTTATTTTAGATTCTTTTTTCTTTAAAGAATAAAAATGGAAGAAAAGGTAAGCCATGTGTTCCAGTGTGTTTAGTGTGAATTAGCATCATTCTTTGCAGCAGGGACTTTGCATACTGTAAGGCAGCAGCCAGGCTGTATATAATGTTTTACTCTCTGCAGGATGATAATTAGTATTAAAGACTGAATGACTCTCAGTCTGATTGCTGACACATGTTTACAATTTATGTCATGGCAAGCTCTGGATAGACGACATTTTCAGAACAGATTGGGAGCTCAGCAAAAAAGATTCATGTTAAAAGACATCCCTTATGACTTAGTTAACAAAGGCTTAAGCCTAAGATCAGCTTTTCAGCTTGTTCTTAGTATTGATGAAATTCAACTGTTTTATAGATATGTGGAGGGGGGAAGGGTGGACAATCATTGAAGAGTTGTATATTTAGACTAGAGAGAGCAGGTGGTGTAACCTAATAATGAGAAAACAGTGCAGAAGAAAAAAAAGGTTCACCCCTTCTTTTTACCATTTAGTTTTGGTTCTGAGAGAAATACAAGCTTGGTTTCTTTATTAGGCACCCATAGCACAATCAGGAATGGATATTGCAGATCAGCTTCAATGCTGGAAACCATTTGTCTTGTAAGCACAAAGAGTGACCAATTAAAGAGAACTGGAAAAGTGTGCCTTTTCTGCTCTTCGTATTACAATACAAAGCTGATCTGACATAGGAGCAAGAAATCTTGTGCTGCAGTAGTGGCTAAAATCAGAGGGACAGAAAGAGTTTCAAATAATCATTAGTAACTTGAACCTAGTAAAATGGCCCATAAAAAGACTTTCTTTTCTCTCCAGAAGTCTATAGAATTGTCAATATGCCCAATTGGCCTTGAGGAACTAATCATAAAGAATTTAAAGGACAACAGGCTAAACCAACCTTAATCTTTTAGCACAATATTGACCTGGAAGGACATTCATTACAACTAAGTGTTTTAATTTCCAAACCTTTTCAGTCATCTTCACCCATTCAGTCCTCGCCCCCTCTGTGGAGGCTACCCACGAGGAGAATCACTGAATGTCTCTGTGTGATGGTAATTTTTGTGATGCAGAAATATCTTCAGCAAAAAGACCCTGAAGACATCATATTCTTTTAATAAAAATTATTCAGCCCAAAGCAAGACAAGAGTTACTATTTTGCTATGTCTTGGACATGAAATAGCAGGCTTTGAAATTCTGCAGTGTTGAGCTAACAAGCCTGCCTGGTGATGTGGTGTGAAGGGGCAGTGATTTAAAGATCATTTTAAACATTTACTCTGTTTTATTGCAGTGAAGACTTTCCCTTCCCCAAAATTTAAAATTTAAAATGTGCCTCCTCTGAGCATAAGGGCAGTGCTTTCTGCTTTCTGAGTTGGAACAAAGTATTTCCTTGATGAAAAAAATATGATTTTGATTTTAAGCAGTGGGAACATTTTCCCACTGCATATTTTTCATGCTGTGGAAACTAACCATCCACCAAATATTTCAAATGTGAACTCTCAGACAGATCTGCTGAAAGACATTTTCCTCCTCATTTTATATTAATGCCTAGCCCTGAAAGTTGTGATTGCAAACAACAGTCTCCCAGCATCCCTTTTCCCCAGATATCATGGTATCATTCCCCAAATTCCCTATGCAAAAAGGAAGCTTTCCATTGCCCTTGTAGAACTTGAAAAGCAGAAGGATAAAGCTAATGGGCTGGAAATGAAGAGAGTAAGCAAGGAACAATATAATTTCATTTTTAAACCTCAAAATGGGGGAAAAAAATGACAGAACAAATTTAAGACAAGTGCATGGTTCATAGATATGTACATGAAAAAGTACAATAGCACAGACTGTTCATTTAGTGAAAAACTGTATAGGATCCCTTGAGCTTTCGTGTACAACACTAATTTACACCTTCTAAGAATCTGACCTGAGAGATTAGTGGGGCTAATTCCTCTTTAAAAGAAAAAAAAATATAATTTGCCTTAATCCATTTAACATTCAGACACCCCATTAACCTAAATTAAATGCTTTCTTGTAGGTTTTTAATTTAGCACACTGACCCCCAAAATGGAAAGGCCACTCTCAATTACAAACCCCATAGTGCAGCCACCACACTCTCCAACTTGCAGTCATCCTTATCATCCCAAACATGTTTCTCATCTTGGCAAGCAGGAAGCCTTTTTTCTGTGTGTGTGTGTGTTTGCATAGCAGCAGATTTTCACCTAGGGGGTTTTCTGTTAGAGTTCATTAATTTATGTGGCTTTGGCAAAATAATGAAGGGGAGGAGAGGGATAGATGGCCATTATTTTATTTCCTGAGGGTTCATGGGTTGTAAAGAAATTGTCTGAATGTGAAGAACCACCAGTAAAATATGCACCCCAAGAAAAGCTCAGGAAGTTTCCCCACATAACTGATAGCTCAGGTCTGCCCTGTGCTCGGAAGGCAAGGTTAGAGTTCCTGCAGAAGGCTGCCACTGAAGGGTCAGGCAGCTCTAAACTCTCCTGTAAAACAAAACATCAGGGTGTTTCTCATGGCAAGAGGGGTTTTTGAAGAAAGACGGGAGCAAATGCTTTGTTTCTGTTACGTGGACCATGCAAGGAAGCTTCAGGCATGAACACAAGCTGGAGAAACAGTCCGGAAGCTCTTGAGATACAAGGAATTTTTTAGTGTAGCCTGTTGCTATGCTATCATAATTGCCCTGCATTATGATGGAGAGAAAGCATTGCCTAATTTGTTTCAAAGACAGCTCAGTGATGTATCAATAAGGATAGATTAATTAACTGGAACGCGTGTGAAGAGATAAGTTTTTAGGTGCCCAAATTATCTGTCTAGTCTGTTGCTCAACTCTCTGCCCAGCATATGCCTCTGACACACATTAGTCTGCTGGGCTCAGTGGTCAGCTGAGCCAGCTGAGCAATGGAAGGTGGCTGTGTGCCCTCACCCCACAGCTGGTGTGAAGACAATTGTAATTATGAGATTGTATTTGTTGTGAAATGCAACAGCTTTTGGGGAAGCTGTTGCTGTGTGCTCCCTCTGATGCAGTGGCCCATCAATCTGTCCATCACAAAAGGTCTGCCCAGCTCAGTCAGGCTCTGGCACAGCTTCAGCGTTGACCTACACATTTGAGTGACCTACACCACTCAAATTATGAGAATTTCTGTCTGCTATTACAAACAAATAAACAGAAATATCAAGCACCTATTTTCTGACTGCAGTTTAGGTCTCATTTTAGGTACCTAAGCAAAAAACTGAGATTAGCTCCATGCTAAAGCAGGAAGAACCAAAATGTTTGGTTTAGCTCTCAAGTGGTTTTCATACAGGTGTCTAGATGTACATCAGTATTGCCAAGGCTGGAAACTTGTTGTTGGTCCTAGACCTGAGCCTGAACAAGGTTTTCCTCTGTGTATGGGCCTCATGGACCCAAACACACATTATCTACCAAAGCCAGAGTTGGTTACTGGTTTTTTTTTAAAGATGGTGTGGTATTAGTGTCTGCGGGGAGCCTTCTGCCTCCTTTCCAAATTTCTGATCCTCTGCACAGTGAAGAACATGTTCAATTCTTGCCTTTGCCTGGGAAAAATACAAGCCTGCCTCTTTTCTAGCTCTCTGGGAAACACCCGGCACACCTTTCTAGACCAACCTGGGCTGTTTGCACCGGGTGTTACCCCATAAAAAAAAAAAATTATTAATGCAGAGAGAAAGTATCTCAGAAGAGAGTTTCCCTCTGTAACAGTTAGGATACTTGTGTCCCAAAGATTGCATGCTACAAGGCACTCGGACAAACTTCCTTCCTCCTTCTTTTCTACAGTAAAGAACAGGACTCGCTCTGTTTTCACCAAGAAGAGGTGAGCCCCAGTGCCAGATAGTACAGAGAAGATCAGAATATCTTGTTATTAACCTTTCAGAGCAACTCAGTTTTGTCTAAAAGGAAGGATTATACTAAACCTCATGATGTCTACCAGAAGGGCAGCCCATCAGAGCAAAAGTATTGTCCCTCATGACACACATCCACACCTCTTTTGACCCCCTTCCCCATGGATTGGCACAAGAATACTGATGTACCTTCTCTTATCCAGGCCAGCCAAGTAACTCAGGGCAGGGATAAACCCACTGAGCAAAAATATGTCTATTATTTCTTAGTTTCATCTCTCCTTTTGAAATAAAAAAGAATTCAATCACCAAAATCCCAGGAGAGCCACCAGCCTCCCAGTCATCTGCCTTAAAAGGGAATGAAATGAATTTAATTTCCATAGATTCCACTGCACACCGCACTGCCAGCTGTTTCCTAGCAGGGGCTGCTGTTGCTCAAAGGTCATAGTGCAAATCCCTTGATTAAAAAACAACAACAAACATATTTTAAATGGGTAAAACCATAAGATGCTGCCATAAAGCAGATTATGTGAAGTAGATACTGTTAAAACAGTTTAAATGCCTCTTTCAGGCATGAGTTTAGTTATTTCAAAGCATATTAGAGAGAGCAATAAAATTTAATGGGCAGCAGTAAAGTGTTTATGTGTGGCCCTGAACACAGAATTGCCCAAATGAAGAATGTGTTAACTTTGCCACATGGGCCAGTCATACTCAGCAAATGAATTTGGGCCCCCACTGGAGTTGGCATTAGATCTGCTTGGGGAGAGCTCAGCAGAGAGACTCCAGAGAGCCTGCAAATGGGGAGAAGAGGAAACCAGTGCCACTGCAGCGTTCTCAGTTCTGGCTTGCATCTCCCAAGGACCTGATTCAGTTGGAAAGTCTGTGTGTGTGTTTGTGTGTGTTGAGACACAGCCCCTGAGAGGATAACATTGAATTTCCACCTAAAAGCTGTTGTTTTTCCAGCCTGGCATGAAGACTGGCGTACTTCCACGCTGATAGCAGTTAGCAGGATCCTGGTTTTCCAAGGTAATTGCAAGGTCCCTTGCCTCTCTCCTTGACTCTGCCATGGTGCGTCCTAGGACAGGCCAGATTTGTGCCATGTCAGAGATGGTGCTGGTGTTCATTTGACATAAGCCACAAACTTCTGATGGACCAGCCCTGGAAGTGTAAACCTGTCTGTGCACATGGACACAAGTAGAGATGTGACTCTACGATAAAAGACAAGGCTCTCATCCTTACCTGAACATGTTGTGGGCCACTTTTGGGATGGGTATTTGCAAGGACAGCAGAATGAGAAGCAGACAGTAGGAGTCCATGCCATTAGCCAAGATACCAGTTTGGGATTCAGAAATCTCATCTCCTTTTGCTGACCTGTCAATGACTGTGATGTGTCATGCTGCAAAAATCACTTTACAAGCCACCCCTTCCCATCTGAGTTTTTATATAGACTTTTTGGTCTCTACTTTTCCATGTGTTTGTGTAGCACCTAAACATCTATCTAGAGTGGAGTATCTAAGCATTTCTGTTATAAGAAACAACCTTGGTCTGTCAGGGTGAGAAAACATCTGGAGTATGGTTGTCTGAAAGGTGTTACATAAATACACAGGAGGTGGATTGTAATATAAACCATTTCCTAGAGTCATATTCTTTTATTAAATTCATCTTGTCTTCAAAGTGAGCAGATATGTTTCTGGCTTTTCAGTACTTCTATTTCCCCTTAAACATGCCAGTTTCCCAGAGATTTGCTTCCGACAACTTCAGACCAGAGGCCAGCTGGTTACACCCGGCTGGTGCCACCTGCATAGTTGCTTGGCTTTTTCAAAGTCCAAGAGCTCATTTTGTATCAAGGGCCTTGTTTCCAGCTGGGCATAAAGCTCAGCAGTGGCTTGTGGTGCAGTTAGTCAAGTGCCTTGTTCCAAGGTCTGGTTCCTGGATTCTGCTGTTTCTGTGCTTTTGCCCTTCCCTCAGCTCCCTGGGAGCCCTGGCTCTGCAACAAGGAGAGGGCATTTCCCATGGGATAGTTCCTTCTGCTCATGCACAGAAAGCAGTGTTGTCCCTTGCCTTCAGCTCTCCAAAGCTGAGTAGGATACACATTTTGATAGAAAATGGGCGGAAAAAGGAGATCAAGAAAGGATCGGTTTGGAGAGTCCTCTGCTTATCCCAGCTGAACCCTAAAAGGAAATGGAAAAGAGAGGAGAGGAGAGGAGAGGAGAGGAGAGGACCTGGAATATTGCCATAAGTAGCAGGCACTGATGCTACTTATTCAGTATTCAAGGTGACTGAAGCAAACAGAGATGTATGCATGAGCACAGAGTTTTCTTTTCCTCACAACATGCATTACAATATTTCTTAAATAAATTAAAAAATGGGATTAGTCGGTTCTATTTGTTTTCAGATGGGAGTTGTGGATAGGCAGGAGATGAGTGGGAAGGGAAGGGGACTTGCATTTTAATTTGCAAACTGGCCAACTTTTTATGCTTTAACCTCCCTCATCTTTGCTTGTCTCCCAGAACCATACTAGACTCTCTTGCAGAATAAAGCATGGAAGGGGTTGTCTTATCCATGCATATAATTTTTTGCCCCTTTTTTTTTTGGGTTTTTTTTTTTTTTGCTGTTTATATGCCATTGGGAGAACTCCAACAGAGCCTGGTGAAGGCCTTCAGTAAGATCTGCTTTCCCATTGGGCTGAACTGGTGCATTTATTCTTTATTGAAATGTTGTTATTTGGGAAACAGGAACACTGGTACCTGAAGCATGTCACTGCTGTGTTTCAGGAGCATTCTGATATTATACCTTAACCTCAGAGCTCACAGGTGATGGAGAGCATTCAATAAACCTTCTCAAGGTTAATAAACCAGTCCCTGGCATTGCTTCAGTTTGTGAAACTGAAGTGTTGTCATCCTTGCTTATCAATACATTGGACTGTGTGTCTGCTGATTATCTTCAGTTAAAGGGTCAACCTGGTTATAATCAAATGTTATTTGGCACACGCAGAATTTTACTCATGTACCCAGGAGTGGAAGTTGCTGGTTATTACATGGCTGTTAGGTATGACTACTTACGAGACTGATCAACCAGGGCAACAAGTACTGAATTGTCCTTACATCTTGCTCTCCTCATTTGGATAAGCAATTGACTAAGCAAGAGGTTGTTTTTAATTTGTGCTCATAACACACAGCTCAGCTGTTGCTCCTCATATAGTACAAGGGAACATCTCACCTTTTTCCCATCAGTTATGCACTGCTTCCCTCTATATCATGCCATACCTAGCAACTGCAGCAAGAGTTATTTAATTCTTTTTTCCTCATGTTTCTGGAGCAGAAACTTATGTGCCTCTTGGCTTAGGTAGATGAACAGTCTCCTTGAAATCACAAAATCCTTCGGCTCAGGAAGCAATGGGAATATAAAGCTTTAAGCCCACTCATTTTAAAAATAGCCTACATGAGGTGAATGTATTTTTTTTTCTGAATATTAGTAGTTGAACCATAGACAGCTCCCAGTATTAAGGGTGTTGCTATGTGAGTTTCAAGACCTTTTGACTTTTGTTGTTGTTGTTTTTATTGTTGGTTGTTTGGTTTTTTTATATGACTCTTAAAAGGAGACTATGCTTGAAATGAGGTCTATGTTTACTGGCTGTATAGGAAGTATAGGTTCCTAAAGAATTAGTTAAATTGGGCATAAATGTCTCCCTATATGTTCTAAGCAACTAGATCATCAGCTAGTATAAATGAACTAAGACTCAAAAATTTGTATTTGTGGATCTGGTTTAAAGGTCGCCCTCCACAGCAAGATACATCTGTTTTCTTCCTCCTACTGGACAACAGAAGACTACCTTTTTTAATTTTTTTTCATTTTAAACAAATGTGTATCTGTGTGGGAAAAATTATTAGAACTTATAAAATTACTACAAAGGAAAGGAGATGACATTTTTGTGTACAACAAAATTGCCTCAGCATTTGGAAAGTGGGAGGACAGGGGAAAGAAAGAAAATGGAATAAAAAATAAAAAGTGAAAAAGGAAACAAAAAAGAAATAAGAATCCATCCTTGTTATATAAAGTACCCTGTGGGGATTTTTAAGGGGAGTGGAATTACATGTTACTTATTCGTAATCTCTTGCCTAACAAGGTGTTCGGTATCTGCTGACTTAAGTAGCAAAAGGAAGCTGGGGTATTTCTCTTATCAATATTTAAATGTTTCATAAAATCCCTGCTAACTGGATTATCACCATGCTGGAGCTGTCACTGTGTGTGTCTAGCTACCAGACTAGTGTTAGTAACAGAAGCGTGTGTGTCTGTGTGTGCCTGTGTTTGCACAGTTTTGTCCCTCTTTCTCTTTGCTTGAAAGAGAGATCTGGGATACTCCCACTGGGCCTGTGCACAAGAGCATTTTAGAGCTAATAGGCAGACAGAAAAATTGGGATACTTCTTCAAACAATGAGAGCTGAAGACAAGTACAAGCTTTTACTGACTACCCCAGTGACTCACAGTCTATTACAAACCTTGCACGCATCCTGAAAAACAGTAAAATGGACAATGTTATTATTTTAAAAATCAGTATAGAAGTTCCTCCCTGCTTGAGTCAGGCTCTGAATCACTAGAATTCAAATGTCTTTAAAATTAGAAGCTCCAAAACCTTACATTTTTTAATCAATTAATGATTAATTTCTAACCTAACAAGACTCCAGAGAAAGAGGATATAATGAAATATAATTACTATATCATTCCTAATAGTTTAGAAAAATAACCATAACCCCCTTCAAGATTAACAGTGGAAAAAAAAATTGTATTGATTTTGGGTATGAATATATTAACCTGTATAATATTAAGGAAACAGAAACTATTTTCTTCCAGCTGTAATGAAAGGTGTGATCAGATGAGTTCTTGTGAGCCAATTTCAATTAGTTAACACCAGTCAGCACCAGTTACTGGTTGCTTATCTGAGGTGAGCCGCGGAGGGAGTGGGAAAAGATATTTAATTAGGCAGGTATCTAGCTTATTTTCTGAGTTATGCATGTGGTCCTGGAGGACCTGCTCTTCTCAGAAACAAGATAAGCTGAGGGAAAAGGAAAAGGGCATTTATTAGGACTGAAGAGTAGAACTAGATCTTGTCATTACTTCACATCACACTCTGATTGCTCTGATTATTGCTCTCTGATGCATGAGCCCATCACCCTCTGAAGTCACTGGGAATACTTGGGGCTCCTTTTCAGGTTATAGGAACTACTATGCTAAAAGCATGATGAGCAGCTCTAAACTGAGAGTTTGCTACTGTGAAAGAGGGTGGTCTTCCCTCTTCCTTATCCTCCTCCTGCTTCTTTCCCTTTCCCTGTGCCAATTCATGCAACCCCTGCTGAACTGGCTCAGCACTCAAAGCAGGCAAAAAGCACTTTACTTTTTGCTGGTCATGACTTTTCTGATCACCTTTTAAGCAGAACCCATTCACCAAAGGTCAGCTGGGCATTGAAGCCTGTGCAGATAAACGGCAAGACCATATAACAGTGATGCTTTTTTTTGTGTCACCAAGATTAATTCTGTTTTTCTCACCTTACTTCACCTTCAAGAACAGACAGTAAGGCACTACTGGCAAATGTGGGAGAGTTGAAGGAATAGGTTTTGTGTGAGTGTAGCTGGAGTTGTTTCTGAAGGTGGCAGACTTCAGTGAGAAGAGCTGTCACACCTTAAGCTTTTGCCTGTTGGTTACATGCTCTGTCTAGCTCTTGAGGCAGCTGTGATAATTCTTGTCCATTGCCGCACAGAATAAATATTGTATGGCTGCATTATGGATGATGAAATTATAATCATTATTGGATTAAACTAGAAAGGAAGCTTGGCTAGATGTGAGGAAAATTGATTAAAATGAAAAAAAGAAATGTTCTGTCACTGAATAGAGCTAGAATAACTGTGGAGGCTGAAACCTTCTTTAGTTCAGGTTGGCCAGCATTGGGTGAAAACTACACTCCACATTGGTACAGGCTGTTGTAAGAGTTTAATGCTTTATCAAAGAGAAATTTGATTCCTGCAGTCTGATTTCCCTGATATCTTTAATTGATTAGGTGGTGTAATGACAAACAGGAAAGGTGGCAGGATTTCAGATGTAGATAGATGCCCACTAGGAATATGAATGACTTAATCTAATCCTTCTACAGAGGACTCTACCCATAGCTAAGTAATAACTTCTGAAACTAAATCAGTTCTTGAATGACAGGTTCTTGCTTAAGTTCATGACTCCAGTGCAGCTATCCTTATTTACAGAGTAATTCCCAATTCTGTTCACAATTAATCTAGCCTCTCTGTTGACAGCAGCACACTTATGCAATGTTGTAAGTAAGAGCATAGTCAGGCCTTTAGAGAGAAAAATCTCTCTATTTCTTGGAGCCACATATTCCCCAATTGCTTGTTATTTCCAGTATCTTCTGCTTCTCCTGGAGTGAAGGTATATTTCTCACTTTAAACTGACTCCATCCAATCATCTTTCTGTTTTTCTGCCTCTAGTAGTATACCTTTTCTCCCTAGAACACACTCACTGCACCCATTACTGCAGTGATTTAATGGCTCCTAAATTTCTTCAGCCCTCATCAGTGGGCTTTCAGTTCTTATGCTGCAATATTTAACACAAGAGGAGAGGGTGGAAGAAAGGAAGAAAGGACACCCTACTTTAAAGTGTTCTCCAGGAAAATGACTTTTACATTGGAATTTATGAACTGGGCTCTTCTGCTTTTCCATATTAAATAGACAATTTTTAAATTCTTCTCCACACATGAAAAAAAATCTTTAAAAAGACTGTTTTAATTCCATTTTATAATCAAAAATCCTATTTCTACAGGGGAAAATAAAAGAACAAAGTGATCTGCCTTCAAGGAACTAATCAAAACTGAAAATGGGACTGGAAGACATATGGGATGGCACAGAACTCACCACATCTTGAAGATGGACAGAAGTTAATGAAAGTACTCTCTCTTTGTACCTTTCTTTCGGCATCTCTCATCTACATTTATATTTTGCTTCCTTTTACAGTAGGATCTCTATGTGGAATGGAATGAGTATTTTCTTGGATATTTGCACATTCCACTACAAAATGCATGGAGTCCCTTGTGCTCTCACTCCACAGATGTGCCAGGGATGTGGGCTGGGTGACACATAGTGCAGAGGGAAAATGGGCATCCTTGGACAAACATAAGTTTTACAGGACCACAGGTCAAAGCTCTCTGTTCACAGCCTACTGCATAATTCTGGTAAAAGAGATGTCCTCCATCAGCTCTTCTAAAAATCTCCAATAATCACTCATCAAGATCCTAGTGCTGCAGGATGTTCAAGGAGAAACAGCCTAGGAATGCTTTCCATCTTAGGTATTGGCAATATCTTGCAGGAGAGACTGTCTCCTGCTGAAGTATCTCTTTTCATAAAATACACAAGTGGTTTTTAGAGGTATTGAAGTAGATACTGCAGTGCTAAGAATGATATTCAGAGAGACAGCTGGATGTGCTAAGTAAAGCTGAGATCAGGAGATATAACAGGAATTCAGCAATGGGCAATGAAACCGTGTATTACCTGAGATTTATACTTTTCTGCAGCTCCTGTATTGCTGGTTTTACTAAGAAAAAAAATAACCCAAAAAAGTGCTGGGTAAGATATACTGGTTATGTGATCGCACCTGGTAATTCTAAGGATGCTACAGAGGCTGCTGCATCCAAAAAATTATAGAGATTCCTTTAGCAGCTCTAAGCACAGGACACGATATTATACTGTTGAAGATAGCTTCAGGAACTTCAATCAAACCTGCAGGCCTTCCAGGAGATG
The DNA here is from genome assembly GCA_013396755.1 of Sclerurus mexicanus. Taxonomy (NCBI): domain Eukaryota; kingdom Metazoa; phylum Chordata; class Aves; order Passeriformes; family Furnariidae; genus Sclerurus; species Sclerurus mexicanus. The sequence goes on along the minus strand of VWZF01006236.1, from coordinate 3,286,016 downwards.
TTGGAACCAAATTGAAAACTGGAGAGGAATTCCCTCTGCCCAGGGGAAAAGAAAGCTCCAGACAGGAGAGAGTTAAAGCTCTCTTCTGCGCAGAGTGCTAGGTGTTCAGAACTCCCAGCAGTGTATCTTCTAGCCATTCTTACCTGCTGGCAAGCTCAAATAATTGAAACAGATAGTTAATTGAAGGAAAATGTGAACCTCTTTTGGAAAGATTTTTGGCTACGGAAAGAGTTGCTTTATAGCCAAAAGCTGAAGCCATGTTCCAGCCATGAAAACAGTTCCAGCCTGCATAAGTAACCACAGCTCCGTGTCTGCATCCCAGAGTCCAGCCTGGCCTTCTGCAGCAAGGGGGTACAATGCATCATTTAGCTTCCAAATCTTGCTCAAGCAACCAATGTTGGGAATATAGAAATGGGAACTTTTGCTCTACAAAAAGGACTGTCAGCATAAAGAGGTATTGAATGTATGCTCGAAGTGGCCTACTCGTGGATCTCATGGCCTAAGAACTCACGGGAGCAAGAGCTACTTACTTTTTTGGCTGTTTCTCTCAGTAAGTGACTGCTGGGAAAATGTATATGAACTTGCGAAAACAGCAACGTAGCAGAGATTACTGGTATATAATATAAGGCTGAGATTGAGTAAGCAAAGCTTTAGTAGCCTCTTGTCAAGGAAAGAAGGGAAAGTTACTGAGACAAGGGTGGTCCTGTGGCAAATGGATTTTTCAGACCACAAGAGATATGTATCAGATCTAGAGACATGTGAAGATTTCTGTGTTCTGGAGTTAAGAAAGTCCATTCTCTTGGTGTAGGGAAACTAGTGTGCATGTCACCTAGTCTATCTTTTCAGATGTTTGAATTTGGTTGGATAACCAAGGTGTCAGAGGAAAGGAGCTCTTCTGACTTCAGGGCCTTACTGGGAGTACATGCGCTCTGGCAGAGATAACGGATTATTGTGATGGTGGGAGAGTCAGACCTCACAACCCAACTGTTCTCAGTTGCAGAAATAAGTCCTCCTTGCCAAGAGTTTACACTCAAAGAAAGATCCCAAATTAGCTTAGGAATGCCAAGGCACACATAGTAGAAGCCAGCAACAACTATGCATAAGCAATTATTTGTGGATTTACTGCATTCATCAGTATAACTGAGCTCGTAACAGAATCTATCACAACTCTAATCTACAGGACTGCCTGTTGTTATATTACAGGGCTTTTAGGCAGAGAAGTGAATAGTAACTTCTCTCCTCCAAGTTGCCTCATAAATTTATATATAAACAACCTTTCTAGAACCTCTTTTTTTTTTTTTCTCTTTTCTCTTTGACTCAAGAAAGCTGGAGATTACTTTTTATTCAGTGTGAAAGCCCAGAGATGGAGTGAGAAACAGGGAAGTTAAGATCAGTCACTAATTCTGAATGATCAACTTGAGAGCAATAGCACAGGCTTTACCTGTTTGAAAGTAAACATGTACAAAGTGTAGTCCTGCATCCCGGCTAATTATCTCAGGGGTGAGAGGAGAGAAACTGTGTGTAATTTATCTCAACAAGAAGATAAATAGATTGTTTTCCGGATGAGTATTTATTTCTTCCCACTGACTATGATGTGGTTGTGATAACCAACACAGGTAGAGATGCTTACAATGTAAACAGCTGGAGGTAGGTGAGGAGAATCACAGCCCTGGGTCATCCTATGAGGCATCAGAGTTTACTTATTCCTGATACATTACATCTCATAGGCATTGCTATTAGCGATGGAAGGTATTCACATTGTTTTGCTTGAATTGGTTAGCTACATTCTCTAACCCACTCCCTTAAGGACTTTCTAGAGAAATCCCAGCATACACATATTATATTTTATGTGGTGTGAATGCATTTCATGGGGAACTTTGATCCCTCTCACCATCCACAGCAACTCATTGTGGTGCTACAAGACAGCTGGGTCAATCTCAATTACTTCATATTAGATACAGTTGCTTAATTGGAGGCCGTGCTGTAGAAACTTTGTGAACTAGCAGCAAAAATAGCCCAATTAAATACATTTTACCTCTGAAGATGGACACAGCATATGAACTAGCCATCTCCTCAGCAAAACTTAACAATAACTAAATGAAGCTAACATTTTCCAACTCAACAATTCTCTAATGCACAGCATTTACGTAGGAAATAAAAAGAGGTTTTATTAACTGACCCAGAAATTATGACCAGTGCCCAAGAAATACCTCATTCCTAGCAAGAGGAGAAAATGTAAATTATTCAACCACAAAAAGAGAAGGATATCCGTAAAGCTAGGTACATTCAAAAGTCTGCTGTAGTAGACTTTCTGCTTTTCACCAGAACTGCTCAGTGACAAAAATCGTAATGCACTGATAACTATAGATGCTATTCTATATCTGAATATAGAATATAAATATTTTCTCCCACTAATCAGGAACAGCCCAGAGTCTCTGCACTGATTTCAATGAATCCAGTCAGCAGCTTGGATACAGCATGACTGAACATTTCAGATTGCACTGGGGCTGAATTTAAACTTTGCTGCCAGTGAAGATGGAGAACTATCACATTTGGGTGTTTTATTGACTACCACAAATGAAAAACCAATCACAAAGCGGGGTTCATGCTTGTAAATTAGATGCAAAGAGGAGGAACTGGGTGGCAAAAAGTTCTAATGTGCCAGGTGACAAAATTAATGAAATAAAAGCAGGTGGTCTGCAGTCTTACTCATAGCATGAAAAATCAAAATTGTGGACATTGTTGCATTATCTATAATATTAAATTAACATACCTCTTCTGTGGAACTCAAGGCAGACGGCATCAAAAAACCATTTCTAACAATATTACTTGTACCCTGAAGAAATAGGATGACTGTACAGAAAATTGCTTATTGCAACAGTCTCTGATCATCTGCCCAGAAACTAAGAATAATTTTGGAGAGTCCTAGATCACCTCTGCCAACATCAGGCCAGGGAATGCTTCTTAGCCTTGTTTAATCTGCTGGTACAGCCAAGTGCTGGGTTAGCAGGACAGATTTCCCAGAGTCCACACCAGAGCTGTGTCTCATGCCTTCTGGCTAATTTAATTTCTGTTGACAAAAGCTTCGCAATAAAGCACAGATGTGGTGTTGTTTGCTTGACCAAGAAGAAAGATAATTGCAGTATGACAAAGAACCCAAACAAAACAAATTTTTGATAAATGCATTCTTTCCAGGGCTGAAGCTTCAAGTAAGAGCTGAGATGTTTCAAAAAAAAAAAACAAACCAAAAAATACACAAAACCAAAACCTAAACAAACAAACAAAAAGCAACAAAAAAACCAAAACAAAACGCAAAAAAATCCCCAACCAAAACCAACAAAAAATTCAACAAAAAACCCAAACAAACAAACAAAAAAAGCCCCCAAGCACAACTCTACAGCAGCCTTAATCCTACTTAACTTCTCGCCAAAGTACTCTGTAGTCTTTCTTCAGCAAAAATGTAATGGGCGATGCCACTCTAGAATTCTAAAAGAGTTTAATGTAAACTGTGACAGTGTTGGGTAACTTAAAACAAGGCTGGCAGCAGTACGTGCTCTGAGTGGATTCCTCAATAAACCATTCCCACTTTGTCTTTCAAATAATTCATTTTAATTAGTCCAAACCTATTCAGCAGATTATTCACACATAAGCTTCCTTCTCCAAGGAACATATGGAAGTTAATGGCAGCCTCTAGATTTAAAGATTTATATTGCTATTTCCTGTCATCACAGACTGAGGTCCTTTCTAATCCTACTCTACTTTCAGAAGAGTGAACCACCTCCTGCAGGCAAAACACAGCAATCCCAGATTTACCTGATATTTGTGGAGCTACTGTGACTACTGACAGTAACCTGTGGTGAGGATACTTATTTAAATCTTCCACTTTTCACTTCGGTTGGTGGGCTGGATGACAGAAAATTTGTTTCGGTTCTTTGCTGTCTGAAACCAGACAGAAATGAGGAATTAGAGATTAGCACCTCATGACAACGAACAGGGATCAGCAAATGGAGAGTTAAACACACATATAGAAAGCTTCAGGGGCATGTTTTGCATTTTTTCTGATGCTTCTGTCTTCTGATCTTAAAAGGTAGATGTTAGTCTTGCTTTTCTAAGTAAACTGTCTTCATATTTCTAGGCAGGCATGTTGCATATGCATGGTCAGGATTGTATTAAAAAGAAAAAAATTCTTAAATAAATGGTTATGCTGGTGGAGAAGTCAATGTTTGGAAACTATGTATTATATAGGGGAAAGCTTCACAAACTGAAGGAGAAAAATAATGAGTAATATTATTATTATTAATAATAATAAATTAGATAGATTCAACCAATTACACTATTCCTTTCTTTGGAAGCAGAAATAGTCATCAGCTAATGAGAACTGACTCCTGTCTCTACCACTGCACTGTGACCTATTCAGTGAATGTATTCATGCTATCTACTGAACAAGAGAGTGCTCCCAGAAAGGTTTTTTGGGAAAAGTTAAAAGCTGGAAAAGGATTATGCAAGCTGTGTTTATAAAAATGGCTTCTATATACAGGGACTTCCTACCTGGTTGTGAAACCCTTATGTTCTTCCTGTAAGGAAGCTACATTTTCCCAACTAACTTGATATCTTGGGTTGGATTAGGGTTCTACCATACCAGATCATGGAAGAAACTTTTCATTTAAATTCCTAGTTTTAAGTGAGAAAGCACACAAAAAACTGTCAGAGAAAACACAGGAAGAAAGAGATAAAAATCGTTGAAGATCATAGAAAGCTCCTCCGAACTTAGTATTTTACTCATTGAGAAATAGCAGCTCCTAAAAACATGCATTAGGCCACCACACAAAAATCCCTCAATCTGTCCAAGAGACAAAATTTGTTCTTTCTCCTCCTGTACCTGCATTTCTCCTCTTCTGTCCCGATTTCTTCTGATAGTTTAATGATGTATTTTACCTCATACCTCATACTGATTCTCAACACCCTATTTCATCTCTCTCTGGCCTAGTAATAACATTGCAAGGCTCACATTTCAGTTTCACCCTGTGGATAAGCAATGCTGATTTGCTTTCCTTCCAGATGTGAAGCAACCCGTTTATGTTTAATATTCGCTCTTCAGTCACACACATGCCTGCATTTAACTATATTTTTATGCATTATAAATGCACATACATTTGAAAGAATAAAATTCTCTCTACCCAACATCACTCTAAATGGAGCTGAGGTGAGCTCTTGTTTCCCTGAGGCAGCCTGACATTTGAAGATCATTTTTAACCATTTCAGTTTTGAACTGTACTTTTTCCCTTCTTAGCTCTTTGTGTTGGTGGGTCTCCAAGCACTTCCCAAAACAGGCAGTGAATAACCCTCCAGACAGTGTGCAAAGGAATATAAATGTAACTTTTATCAGAGGAGGAAAGGGGCTGAAAAAGAGAACAGACAAATTTAAGAAAGGTCTTGCAGGGATTTGCTGTCAGCTCCCATGGATGCTTGATGCCCAGGTCTCTGACCTATGCTATATTGTGCATGCTTTTCATAAGCAACTGGCTCCAAGTCAAGGCTCCAAAATACACTTTCCTTCTTGTACTTGGATAATAACTGGTCAGTCTGCTACACGCACATCCACTCCTCCCTGCAACCCATCTCCTGGAAGGAACACTGTCAAGGCAGATTGCAGATTCTCTCTAGGCACCCTGACATTAATAGCAAGTGTGGGTAATTTTGCTTAAGGTGACTGAGTTGCCCAAACTGACCAGAGGGTGGTAGCAAGCCCAGAAGTATCTCACAGACTCACTGGAGGGTTCAGGATCCATTCACAAGGCTGTGGAAGAAGAACCCATAACCCTGTAGTCCCCTGCCACTTTGACTTAGTACCCAATCAAGTGAAATTTTCAACTTTTGCAGTCAAGAGAAAATCTCATGTGTAACACAGGCCTCCACCAACCTGCAATAACTCTTGGCTTAACCTGGATGTCAGTGTCAAGTGCCCAGCCTCTGCAGTGCCAGAAGAGCGAGAGATACTGGGTTTGTGCTTTGGACAAGACACATCCCTTGTCATGAGTCCAAATTTTATGCAGCCCCTTCAACCCCACAGTGTATGGCACTCCTTTAGTCTTCATGTGGCAGAGACAGGGCTCATTAATCTATTCATACTGCTATAAAACTCTCTCTGAAAAAGGTGGCAAAATTTTGTAAAACAAGGCACATTTCTTTAGCCTTCTTAATCTGTGTATTTGTGAACAACTTGTTTCTGAATGGACTTCACAAGTCTCATTCACAATACACGGTGAGTAGGGACTGAGACTGTGATGATTTGCTTTGGAAAAAACCCCACACAGAACCTGTCTGTCTCCAGCACCAGCTGGAAATGAATTTATGGAGTGACAGCTGCTTGTCACATGATGTGAAATGCAGTGTTTTCTGGACTGATCCTTTTAGATCTCCAAACCTAAGGAAAATTTTGGTTTAATCAGAAATCAGAGCAGACCCACTACAGAGCATCAGATGGAGTGGCACTGACTATTTTTTTGGTTTCTTTAGACAGTGCCTCACCACAATGTTTTTAACTCTGATTTTTGAAAACCAGTAGAGAGAAACTGCTGACAATACATACTACATAATCCAGCAAGCAAAGGTCAATTAGAAATTAGTGACATGGATTTCAATACATAAAGCATGACCCATCTTGCCACAGTGAAAAGAATCACTGAACAAGGTGACTAAGGATATGGTAGATTTAGCAGCATATGAAGCCTTGAAATTAATTTGTTTTCAGACATAGCAGTTTATGCAATTTACCACATAGTCACATCAAGATTTCTCCCCAGCACAAGCGAGTGGGAGAGACTGCACAGCCAAGGATAAGATCCATTTTCACAGTATGCTTACATCAGCTACAATCTCCCTGTACCCTGAGGAAGCACAGAATACTTTGTAGTATAAATAAGATTATTACTCTTGAAGAGCTTATTCATTGTGTTTGGAATTCATTCCATACAATTCTGGATGACTACAACTGAGGCAGTCACCTTAGGCTTCCATGCTAATTACTGAAGGAAAAATAGGGCACAACTCATACAGCTGGGATGAATCACATCTTAGAGGGGTCTGTTACTCCACTGACTGTCAACAATGTTGAGTGTGACTTAGAGAGGTCTGCTTTATGAATCTCACCCTTTATGTCTCTCACCTTTTATGTAGGAGAGACAGTGAGGTGATACTAAAGAAATTCCATGTGTATTGAGGCTTCCTAGGATCCTTGATGTCATAACTGCGTGGTTCCTGCAAGGTACTTATGAAGGTTATTTCCTTTAAAACTTCTGCCAGATTCTGTTGTGTTTGTGCTGTCAAGGAAGCGAGATGAAGCACTATCCTCTGCTGATCTCAGTTTGGCCATGACTTCCAGCTGGGGGCAACAATTCAGTGCTTTGGGGTAGATACACAGAAAGACACTTCCATAAAAGTGTCTGGATCATGCCCACCTTGCTCCTGGACAACTGTTTCAGTTTGGAGTAAAGCTCCATGGTCTTAATTCACTGGCTGAAAGCAAGACCTTTTGTGGGAAGGAAATCTGAATTGGATCCCAGCAGCACAGTCCATCCTGATTTCTCAGTATGTCAGAAGGGGCTTCTCTGCGATAGGTACTATGAGCATATTAAGGACAACAATATCTAGCCAGAGTGTATAGAAAATTGGATTTCATAGAAAATGGACCCCAGACATCTTTGATGACCTTTAAAGAGAAAAGCAATGTCTTTCCTAAACACATGGGAGAGATGTGAGGGGAAAAAAAACCCTAGTAAATGGCATTTATTTAATTTTTAATCTTTCTAAATGAAATTTCAACATGGTATAAAAGATAGTAGCATGAGCAGAGATTGTTACTTCAATAGGATTATTTTCAGATGCTGGCTGTGTTTGTACTGCAGTGTGGATACATTACCTTGCTTGATAAGTTACAAAGACTGTTAATAGCATTTCATTTTAGATATCAGATTTTCAGCAATCTCTGCTGAGACCCAGATTGTAAATTCTAAAGGAAGTTTGTTGAAAGTTTGTCATGCAGTGTTGATTTACTAATAGCAGTTTGGTGTGTGTAAGTACCTGTCTTGAGGATGTGTTCTGGAGGGAACCAGAAACTGTCTATCTTTACTTATGACTAAATTACCCTGAAGTCACTCAAATCCAGTGTTTGGATGCAGACACAGGCTTTGAGCTAGACTGGAGGAAAGCTGACTTTTCTGAGCCTTCTTACATCTTAGTATAGTTCTAAATCCACCTTCCATATAGGAAAAAGACCCTGCTTGGTGGCTGTAGCTATCCTTCAAACATGAACCTCATAATGCTTTGCAGTGATATTATGGGGGCAAGCACCAGGAATAAAAGTGAGATGGACTTTTCCCTCAAAGCCATCTGTCACAAGAGTCTGTCAGAGCTGTGGGATGCTCAGCTTCTGGATGTAAATACATGGTGTAAGTACATGATGTGTACTTCTAGAGTGTTCTCAGGCTTTCACAGATGCCTTAGCTTTGAAATTATTTCTAGTGCTAGATTTCATTTCCCTCAACTGGCAAGCTGCCAATTAATTCTTTGTAGTCTGTATTTAAGCAACAATGATTTACAGTTAAGATGTCTCAGCTAATCATAGCGTAATTAATAGCCTGTAATGCTTTTATGTTCTGGAGAGGGAAGCATTTAATACGTAGGAGTTTTAGCTGCACTGCAATGATGGTCTGTAGGACATCACTTTTTTTTAGAGCTATTGCCTCATTGTTTTGGAAACTGAGAATTCCAAAGAGCTTGAATATAAATTTGACATTTTGATATATTGTTCATTACTGCAGCATTTTCAGCTCTTAGATAGGATAAGTAAACACAAACCAGATGAATTTCATTTGCCGACACACTGTGAAATTTCCCACTAAGAATGTAGCAGAGAGCATCAAAGATTTTAATGCAGAATTTTTACATGTATACCAAAAACATGGGATAAAAATAAACTCATTGGGCTGGGAATCAAGACTTCTGTCTTTTCCTATCTGTTTAATGGACTGTCCTTATAACCAGGAGGGGCCCCATATTCCCCAGCGCCAGGAGATTTTTTGAGACCAAGAGCAGAAGTAGTTTGGAAAAAGCAAGAAAAGGTGCCTTTAGAGAGCCACAAAGCCTCTCTAAGAGTCAGATCTGAACTTCAGATGGCCTGTGGGACTAGCTTTCCCAGGCAGATCCCAGTGCAGACCTTTCACAGGAGCTGCACAGCTGCCAGACTCTTTTTTGGTAGATCAATCATTCTTCTGCAGAAGCTTTATGTTAATAGCAATGCTGATTATGCCTCCTTTAATCATTCACAATCCTGATGTCAAAGCCACCTGTGTCCAGTAAGACCACCTGCAGCACCACTGTTATATCTCTTAGACAGCAGGGTTTGGAGAGGCTCTAGTGGAAGGCTTTCTAAGGTCTTGCTATCACAGCTGATCTGACATTAGAAACATGTCCTGGGGAACTTCATCATACCCTCTGTGTGGTGTCCTAAGAAGCCTGGCCTGGCTCAGGGCTGGATGTGCCAGCAGAATAAAATTCTAGCCAGTGCTGTAGGTTCAGGCCAGGAAAGTGACTCCTGGCAGGCACTGCTTGAGAACTAAGCTCTGGGCCTTTTCAGCAACCTTTGTTTGGAGAGGCAAGCTTAATTGTCAGGAATACTTTTTCCTGCTGTTTGATGGTTAGCCTTTGGAGTAGGTGGTTGTTGCAGCTTCCCTACTGGTTCTGCTAGAAAGTTATCAGCTGAGTACTTCCTGCCTCATTAAAAAATGGTAGAATGATTAAGGATTTCAATTTCAATTTTTTTTTGGTAGAGATGATTTACTGAAAAATTGTCTTTAAGTTTTCATACCAAGCCAGTTGAAGAAATTCAGTTTTTCTATCACAAGTCCCTTGGAGACTCGTGTGAAACCCTACTAACAGGTTTCACATCAAAGCTTGCAAAGTGTGTAAGTAATGTAGAACAGTCATCTACAGTTGAGTTCTTCTGTCTTTGCACAAAAAGAGTGATTCTTCCTTTCAGGTTCCAAAGTGAACAACCACTTTTTCTTTTGACATATCTGGAGAGTGCCCGGTACAGTAGCACTCTGAAAAATCATTCAATATTATTCAAAATACCATTAGGGATAAGTGAATTTCAGTCTACGGGTCTCTTGGAAGCTGGATTTGCCATCTGGACTGTGAATGATTTAATTAGGAGGTACACTGGCTCAGATGAGTCACACAGAACCTTGTAGCTCTATTTGGGTCAAATTTAGTAATTACAACAGAGGAAGAGGGAGAGAAATATCACATGCCTGAGTCTTTGATTCTCTTTGGCCTGATGTGGGAGGGAAAATATAATTTGTGCTGCTCAAAGAATTCAGAAAGAAAGGCCTTTTTTTCTAAGACTTTTTTAAGGGATTTTCTTTCTAAGGAAGTAGATGTTCCTAGAAGCCTCACTACGACTTAGAAAACAAAACCTCCAAACAAAAAACTCCCCAAAAAACAACCCTGACCCCAAAAATAAAACAAAAACCCCCAACCAATGAACCAACAAGAAAAAAAAAAGAAACCAAAACCCCCTCTTCTATTGATGACGTTTCGATTAGTCTGCCTTAACTTCATGCAAGTGAGTCATTGGGCAAAGACATATTCCCTGCACAGTGGTGGATGCTGACCTTCAGGTAGCCATTAAGAGGACACCCAACAGTGGCATGGGGTGTCAGTTTGTGCCTCTATCAGTCACAAATTGTTTCTCATTCCATTTGCTGATCTGACCAAACTGGCTTGGGACTCTGATCCTGAGTTCACAGACTTGACTCAGGATTAAAAGCATCTATGAATATTTGATCTGTGGAGAGGTGAGGGTAATGAAGAAGAGCTCACAGATGGCAAAGTTAATCACATTATCATCTTGTCTGCAAGACATCATCTTGTCTGAAATCTGTGTATTTTAACCACACCATACCTATGGAACAATTAAGCTCAGGTGGACCTTTGATTAAAAATAACAGTTAGGAATATTTACAAATGCAAAGGGGGTATGTTACATTTTTACAGCATAGATAGCAGAATTACAGGTTGTTTCATGAATCCAGCAGGAAAAAATTAAGTTCAATTTAATTAATTGCTACAGACCCAAATTGGTATTCTGTTAGTGCCAAGACTTTTGGTTTCTCCTTTCTCATTTTTTCCAAACTGTGGAGCTTTCTCTCAAATGCTCAATCTATTCCTGGGCATTACTGTTAAATTTAAATACTAAAAAAAAAAAAAAAAAGGAAAGAATATTTAATAACAACTGCCAAAGAATATTAACCTTTTTCTTTTCCTCGTGCACCATTTGTCATGGTTCTTGAGCTCCAAACTCTAACAACAGCAGGTGGGATACAGCCCTCTCATTTCTTTAGGGCATCAAGTGCAAGTAGGCATCCAACCCACTCTCTGAACCTGGCAGACTTGAGTCTGCTGAGAACCATTTCCTGACAAAATGTCTTATCTACTCATCAAAAAAAGCATCTTTTATAACTGGAATAAAAATGAATTCTGCTGATCCTTTCCCACTTTCTGTGGAGGATCATGAACAGATCCTTGCTCACTCAGTTCACAGTGCTTATCTCTTTAGGGCTGGAGCATAGGGAAAGAATTTAATTTTGTGATAGGTCTCACAATCTAGGTTAAAGAAACTAATGGATCTCAAAGACTGAGAAAAATATTCCTTTATGTAAATAGCCCTCAACTACTATCTGTACCTCTATGCCATCACTGGACATGTGTCTACCACTTTAGTTCACAGTCTAATGTGATGCACAAATGATCTTTGCCTGCTGTTCAAGACAACACAGAAGAGAGGGCTGGGATGTTGAAAGGGAGCAGGGAAGTGCACAACAGCATCCTAAATATCCTGTGCACCTCCTCTGGAAGTCAAAAGCCCTCTTGTCCCCAGTTTCTGATCTGAGAAAGATCTTGTGTGAGTTTATGCAGCTCTGGTACCCACAACAGGATATTACTGCTTAATCAACAGGGACTACTCTGAAAGTCCCCAGCTAAGAGATATCTAATTTTCCATCAGTAAATCCTTTCCTCTGCCACTTTGCTCATTGATATTATCTGCCTGTAACCTGGGCTAAATCTCACATGTAAGGTCTAAACCTAATAGTCACTTGAAGCACTGTGTGTAACAGCAAAAGTAATCAGAGGGACTCAACCATGATCCTCTTGCTGTAGAATAGCTTTACATGGGCACCCGTGTTCCAAATAGGAGACTTGTGTTCAGTTCAGGAAAGCATCTTCAGAAAGTCTATGTCTGTATACACTTTCCATTTCAGTTTTGTTGAGGAAAAAGCTTGGGAAGGAAAAAAAGACAAAAATTTCTAAGGATTTACCTGAAAGATAGGAATAGAATCACCAGATCCCGGCATTTAAAGCAGCAATGGCAGAAAGAGCATGTGTACAACCCATGTTTATGACTGCAGTCAGTCCATTCTCTTTGAGGTTTCAGTACGAGTGCTAGCTCCCTGCTTCAAAACTAAAGGGATCTCAGTTTCTAGCTTAAAATGTAGAGGGAATTTTTCTCCCCTACAGGAGAAAAGTATGAAAACAGTGTTAGGATGTACTCTTTAAGATCACATGCCAACAGCAAAAAAATTATATATACTACTTTAAAAATAGCATGTGCTTCTTACAGCTACTGCCTCAATAATGCCAGGCCCACAAGAATTGAGGTATCATAAGCTGCTAGAGAGAAGAGGAGTCAACAGTCAGCTCTTCCAAGATTTTCTCCCTTTTTCAGGGCAAAGTGATGTCTTAACACAAGTCCGTGAAATTATTCAGCTGGGGACATGCTGTAGGATTTAGACAAAAGGTTATTCTCAATTATGTAACATTCAGGGTTTGGGGATCAGGCAATAGTACTTGGATAGTCCCAACACTGAGTTTTCTGTTTGGCAATGCGTTGTGCATGGCTGTATGTCCAAGTCTGTTCAAAGGGGTATGTTCTCCAGTGTGACAAGGGAGTTTCTTTCTCAGGTTCAGAAAGAGCATCCTGAAGCAGAGATAGATGCAGGAACTCTCCCTTGCTCCCTCCTCCTCCATCTTCTAGAACTGACTCTTAAGTCACCCTTCTTTCTCATTCAGGGAATCCTGCTCCCAGAAACCAAGGCAGCGAGTGGCAGCCTCTTTCCACATCACTGTCATATTCCTGCCTTGTGTTTAATGCCATTGTTTCAAGGCAAAGCAGGCAAACCCAAAGAAACTTTTGCAGAACAGTCACATCTGTCAAGGGAAGATGCAGACATGGTTGTCTCTAAAGCAAAAGAATAGAGCTAGTGTGTGTTTGGAGGATCACATCTGGTGCACAGGCACAGTAGCATCACAAGACAGAGAGAAAAGATACAACACATCTGTTACCAAATCACCTCTAAGTATATATGGTCTTATAGAGATAATATATACTATATAATATATAACACATAGTATACAATACATACTATATTGTATATTGTATATAGTATATATTATATAAATTTGCTTAATGGATTCAATTGAACTGCACCTTGGAAACACATTTCTCAGCACTTGAACAGCTTGGACCTGGCCCAGGATTCCTTCACATTGCAAAAATGAGAGTTGCTTTAGTCCTTGAGAAAATGACTATCTACCAAATGACCACACCACAAAACCTCCTGACAGAGTACCACACCCACCACATGACAAAGATGCAGATTACTGAAAAATGGTGCCAAAGAAGTTCCACCCACCCCCTCCATTGAGCAGGTAAAGGTCACTGGAATTGCAAAGGGGTTTTCCGTCTACCAGACTGTATAACTGAAATCCTTTGGACACATTCCCTGGTGTTCCCTGCTGGGTTCTTGGCATTCAGAGAGAAAAGTGGGTTTTTTAATCAACATGCAGGGCAGGTGTGCTGTGGTTGAAAGATGATTGCTTGCAGCTCCCCAACAAATCCCCAGTATCAACAATGTTAAAATAATACAAACATCATTAGTGACAAAGACAGATTTATTGCCTCCAGCCAGACTATGCTTGTTAAAGAAGTTCTGTACAGCTCCATAACTGGATATGAATTCTAATAAAGTTTGTTTAAAAACGTGGTGGTATTCCAAAAGCAAATGTGCAAAACAGGCAATTCTGATTTTAACAAATCTACTCCTTGTAACTCCTCAGAGACCTGTGATTTTGATGAGAAAGGCCTTTTTTTTTTTCTGTTTTTTAAACACCTCTTTAAAGAAGAAAGAAGAAAGTCGGATACTTTCCTTATTCCAACCCTCACACATTGTGGGTCTACTTAAAGGAAGTAATTATTTATTTATATACTGTGAAGTTGCCAGATATTCATGCATACAGAAACCTGCGTAGAAAATGTATTCACAGTAATGAGGCATAACCATGCTCTAATCCCAGAGGGACAAGGTTGCTTGACTTACTTCACCAGAAGGTCATGTTCACTCCGAGACGATGCTGTTGGAGCTCCTGCCAGTGCTAGATTCTATTGAAAAGAAATAGAATGAATCTGTACTGATAGGTATCCTGGGAACTCTTCCTGAGTGTGCAGTACCTCTGGAAAAGTGTGGCCATTTAGTCTGGATTAGTCCACTGATGCAGAAGGAAAAAGTGTAAATGGCATTTATGAAAGAAAAATTGAAAAAAGGCAAGGACACAGCAACAGCAAGCTCAAAGAATTTTCTCTGAAGACTGGTGGTCCATGCCCCCTTTGAGACAGACTCTCTATCACAGCCATGGATTTTATAGGAGGACAGAAACCACCACCTGGAGCTGAAAGTTAAAGTCTGTGTGGGGAATTTTTCATTAGAGGCAACAGGACAAAAAAAGTGTTCGCAGAACATTTAGCAATGAACATCCAAATGAATACTCCACCATGCTACCTGTGCTGTTGCTTCACAGGAGCTGTAGTTTGGAAGACCAAAGCCATGGCTAAGCAAGAGCTCCTACAGTTCAATGCCATCTGTACTCTGCCCAAATAGCAGGACAGTCTTACCAGTCAGAGCTTTTGCTCTTCAAGTATGATAGTGGGGAGTAAAGCACAGGCCAGAATGGATTAACAAGTTAGCTAAGAAAACTTGTTCACTTGAGAAGCTTCTGAGGGAACAGAAAATTAAAGTGGGTCTAAAGAGTTGTCCATACGACCAAAGGCACAGCCTTTGGTCTTGGACTGCATCAAGCTTCATAAACAACATAGTAAATACATAGAAATATAGTAAATAAGAAACTACAACTTTTTTCATACTCTTTTGGAGAGTGTACTTTAAAGAGAGAAAGACATACCACTGCTATTTTGATTTTGTGTAAAGAGGGTGTGTTTGAGACTCCAGAGATGCTACAGAAGCAATACAGTGGCAAATAAAGCTATTATTAAAAATCTGACGTTTTTAACTGCTATTTGTGCGTAATCACTCTTAAATAAATGAAGGGAAAGTAAATGTTAGGAGAATAATTTGCTGCTAATCAAGAGTAATAAAGTGAGCAGCCTCGTTTCCTTTCCAGACTTCTCTGACTTAAATCTCTCTGAAGTTTGACAGCAGAAGGAAGCAAAAGGCAAACTAATGCTACAATAGTGTGTGTGGTAAGAAATTCTGGGGTTTCAGTACTCAAGTCTTGCTCTTTTTCTCTCCCTTCCATTTCCCAGCTCTAATACAACCCATCTGTTCGTGTGTGCATTTTTACAGACTGGGATGGGAAGTAACGTGATGCTGAAATCTTGGACACTACCCTCACCCCAAGAAACACCCTCTCTTTCCAGAAACTGGGCCTTCCTCCAAGAAAAAAAGCTCAAAAATGTTTTGGAAGCAGGTGCAGAGGATCTCACTGAGTTTTGACCAAGTTCAGTTCCCCGCTGCTCCCTGCCTCTAACCACCTAAATTGCACTGTCATTTAACAGTGGGACCATAATCTATTTATAGAACTGTAGAACAGGAAAATAAAATCAACCTCTTTTTTATAACATAATCTTAATTGATTTTGCTGAGTGAGGGTTTTTTTCCTTAGGAGCCCATATTTGGGATCTGTGTAAGAAATTCTATTCTAAGAAATTCTATTCCATTCAATTCAATTCAATTCAATTCTATTCCAACTCTGTTCTATTGTATTCTTAGTTATGTATCTGACATAACTAAGCAGAAATGACCATTTGGCTCAATCACCTGTAATGATATTATCTGTGCACAGCAGTGATGAAGGCACATGATGCTGTGTAACCACAGGCAAAACACTTATGAACAGGTGCTTATTATTCAGTTCTACAAGGTGCACGTAATCATTTTTGAATGGAAAAGAAAATTCCATTCCCTCCAATCACAATACATTGTTGCTGGTAAAATTGAATACAGCTTCAACAATGAAAAGACAACTGCCAATAAATTTACGCCATATGTAAGCAAGGGTGGGAGAAACTTCCACAGTTGTTACATGGTATTTTAAGCAAGAAAAGTTTGATTTTGGTAATGACTCTACTCCCAAAGCATGTAGTTCTTTTAATTTATCTTATTATTAGCCCATTCAGGAGGAATGACACTGACGATAAAAGAGAGAGCACAAACATTAACTATTTCATGACAGTCCTACAGCACCACTTTTGAACTCCCTCCTCCCTGTTTTTCTGTACCATTCCTACACCTCTACACTTATGCTGTTTCCTGCCAAGGCTGGTCTGGGCTCAGTCCAACTTGTTTACTTAGGACTATGTAAGTGGAAATCTGCACTGCAGCACTAATGACTAATTTGGGTGAGACAATCCCAACCAGTCCTGTGCAGAAGAGCTGATATACTGGACAACTCCCGCTCCATCTAACTATGTGGCATGCTAAAGGCCAGAGCAAGCAAGGGGGCTATGCTGCAATATGCCAGCTCCATCCTTGCTCCATCCCACAGCCCAGAGCAAGGACAGTGAACAGGATGAATGGTGAGGTGATTTTCCTCTGAGATTCCTGTGTAAATCCATTTTATGTTAACTCTTCTTTCAGAATTTGGAATGGACAGAAAATGAAGCAGAGGGAGAGGGTAGAAGATCCAGTTTGCTGGGGAAATGTATCTCTGAAGAAATTAAACGTTTTTCTGACACTTTATAATGGGTAAAAAAACCACACAGAAACGAGGTCCCAGGATCCTGATTTTACAGCTGGGACATGACTCTTGCAGGCTGATTGCCCTTAGTGTGAAGTGTTGGGAGGGCAAGCAGGGATGAGATTGTGCAACACAATCAGCACTGGGTTTTAAAGGAAAAGGATGTGAGAGGGGCTAGATCAGGAAACTTTTATCAGAGTGTGATTTTTGACAATGCTTCTTTGTGCTTTCAGTGGAGCAGCAGAGGCTGAGTGATCAGGTGATTAGCACTACAGTGACATTTTGCTCATTGTGTCAGTGAATGTCCATAAGTCCAGAGCAGAACCTAGTTTGAAAAAAAAAATAAATTATTATTTTACTCACTCTGGCGCAGAATAAAGACAGTGAATTAAATATGCCACCTTCAAAAATTCTGTCCTTCCACCACAAGACCATCTTGTTTTGTTCTTATCCTTCCAGAGTTCTCCCCTTCTGAAAATGAACAACGAAATTAGGTTGTGGGAAGGATTGTGTGGAGGAGAGGTGGATCTAGTAAATCTGGAAACATTTCAAGCCTAGTGGTTCCACTGGATGTGGGACATTCCAGCAACCAAAGGCTGCCACACATTTTTACTGTTAAGCTACTGTTAAGAATTATAAGTCTTCCTACACACTTCCTTAACCTTAATCCCTTCCCTTCTCAATACACTTCCTACTGGTCATCAACTTCTTTGAATCATACAAGTTTTATTTTGAATTGTTCTTACCAAATAATGTTTCAAAGTCCCACCATGAGAGAAATATCAGCATGTTTTATTTTGGTTTGTATTGTGTTTTTGTTGGTTTTTCCCCCCTCTTTTTTCTTTAATTTTCCTTCAAAAAAGATTTGCCATTGAAAAGTTTTTATCAATTGAAATTTCCTATCCTAGCTGAGTTTACTTACATAAACTACAAGGAATGGTTCATTCCAACATTTTTGTTTATTATGCCTTCACATTTGAAGTGGGAACTGACTCACAAAATAGTTTAACTGGTTTGCCTAATCTGAAAATGGGAAGTCTGTGGAAACTCTAGCTAAATCTACAGCATCCAGAGGCTTGATCACAAGGCTCTTCTGCTTCTTCATTTTATCTCCAACTTTCCATGAATACATTCACCAAATAAATTTATGAGAAGGAGGAATAAATCTGAAATCCCTGTTAGGGGGCATTTCCAAGGAAGGATTTCACATTAGTCCTATTCTAACCAGATATTTGATACTGCTCCAGTTGGAGAATACACACTTGGAACTGTTGCATCAGGGTCTGGCTTTCAGTAGGGTGATACTTGCAATGGTTGGCTTGGACTCAATCTGGAGATGACGAATTATTCATGGAAACCAAATGGGAGATGCTTATAAATGATAGTTAAATACAAGAAAGACATCTCCTTCTTTGACAGTTTTCAAGGAAGAGAACTTAATTTTAGAGTAATAAGGAACCCAGTGTTCACATCTGGTTGAGCCCTCACTCTTCCCCAGTAAGGATCTCTCCCTAAATATTTGACAGCAATCTGGGAAGAATAGGACAAAAAGCTGAAGACAGAAACTGTACTGTGCTAGGCTTCCTCAGCTGTCCTTTTCTGAATCTCTGGCATACCTCGGGAGGGAGTTTAATCTGTACAAGAGCTGAAATTGCTTCTATTCAAGAAATACAAAATGTGTAATTGCCTTTTTTTTTTTTTAACTATTATTATCTGTCCTTGTTTTCTGGACTCCTATTTGGAAACTTTTATAGAAAACATTTACCCTAATTTAAAAAAAACAAATGTACAAACTCCAAATACTAGTCTTTGGTTCAGAGTGTTTCTGGAGCTACTCACATTAGCTGCTTTCAGGGTTTGGTTCTTTAAAAAAAATTCTTAGTCTTGGATCAATGAACAGTTTCTCTTAAATCAAGAAGATTTGAAGCAAGTAAAGCAAAGAAGGAGGAAACTAAGTACAAAATAAATGTCTAGGTAATGAAGCTGTGATATGACTATCCAGAGTGGGTGTTAGGAGTTTGCTGAAGATAGAATGTTGGGCCAGCAGCACCAAACTGTACAGTCTTACTGAAAAAGAGCCTTTGTTCCTTCCAGAGGATGCTGGCATTTGAAATCTCTACACTGAAACTGTTTTTCATCTCAGTTTTACCTTCTCCTTTACCCTAATTCTCAGATTATTGAAGATTACTCAAAGTCTTTCAGCAACACCCTCTGAGATTGTTAACTTCAACCATAAATTAGAAATGGCCACCTTTGATGGTTGCAGAAACTTCTGTGCAAGCATAGACTAAGCTTCTGAGCTCAGCAGTCAATCAAAGGAGCCCATTAAAAACCAGTCAAGGGTGATTGACAGCTCCTCAATAAATTCAGCTTTCTTTGTCGTTCTCGTGGCCATAGTACCTCTTCTTCAAATCTTACCATCTTTATCAAAGTTAGGCTTTCAGGTGTTCCTCCAGTTTTGAAGCCAAATCTAATTTTTTGATAAATCTTTGCCTGATGCTTGAGTCAGAGAGACCTTCAGCTGGGTCATTGTATGTTACTTGGAGAAATATCATAACTACACAGTCAAAATCCTGCCCTTTTTATGCATGTATTATATCCTCTCTGGCCTAAATAGGCTGTGGACAGTGCACAGAATGTCTAATAACTTCTCATATCTAAACAGGCTTTTATCTTTCTATCTCTCCTATTTTTTTTTAATTTTTTTTTAATCAGCAATGACAAACCCCATACTCGAATTAATTTTTCTACTGAATGAAGCTTCCTCTTGTGCAAGCAGAGACAGTTATGTCAATATTCAAAACTGATCCAAACCTGGGGTGAATTTCTGAGTTTGGTACAACCATTATGACCTTCTGCAAATACATCAATTCTTATATAGGTAGGGTGCAAGTCCAAGGAATGGCTCTTAACACAGGCATAAGCAACCTCTAGGATAAGGCTTTGTATAGCTGCAAATGGACACTTGAAGTGCTTCTGGAACAAAACCAGTAGTGATTGTATACATTTAAAACTGTTCTTTGCCTTCTTATTCTGTGCTTGCAAGTTCTTGTCTTACTGGGTTCTCAGCTGGGGCTGCAAACCAGTATTGGCATACAAATACTCAGTCTCTGTAGTTACTATTTTAATTGTTGCACAGGAACAGATTCCTTCATTAAAGTGTATTGCAAATAATGTTGGGGAAATAATGTTGACTGCAAAGGGAAAGCACCTTTTCCAGCTCTTTCTGGAGAAAGCAGTGAGAAAAGTACCAATATTTTCAACAAATGTATTAGGGACCTGCCCAAGAATTGTGAAACTTAAGTCTTTATACCTCCTCAGCCCGCTTGGATTTGAACTCACATTTTTTCTAACAGGGTCTGGTTTAACAGGCATTGAGGGCAGAGTGAAGGGAAAAGCTTTGCTCTCCTTCCTTCTGAAGCTGAATCATTGTGTAGCCAAGGATACACAAGGTGGACAAGCAAGAGCAATAACCTCTGGGGTACTGGAGGCTTTCTGAGTTTATGGTGTACACTTCAGGCATTTCTAAGCTTACAGCACCCTGGGAAACAAATAGCACATTTAGATATCAAGGTTGCTGAGGTACAAAGTGAATAAATAGGTAATCTTTCTACTGTCTTAAATATGGGTCGATGGCAGTCGTTCTTCAGGCACTGTGTCCTTCAGCAGTGGTACCACTTTTCATGGAAAACTGGTTATTCAGACCAGCTTGGGTTCAAAAGTAACTGTACAAGCACATGTGTAAAAATCCTTTGAGAGCTATGAAATATGAAGAGGGTATTTCTGGCTAAGGGAGTGCCTGCGCTGCCATGACTGGAAGGTAAGATTTTTCTAGCCAGCAGCATCGTAAGTTCACTGTTCTTATTCACACCTGGACATGGGGATAGAGAAAAGATACAAAGTTTGGTGCTCCTGTTTTCTGATTCATTATGACCATTTTTATGTTTTCAAGTACATCAACACATCAACACTAACTCACGTGGTATCTAGGAACACAAAATCAATCCCACAGAGAACTTGGTTAGAGCAGAGGTTGGATTTGCAGAAAAGCCCTTAGGATGTGTGATGTATCCCTTAGGATGTGCTTTCTAGGTCTCTAGTCAGTGGTACTATGCGGGTCTCTGCTACAGTGACAAGGTTCTCTCTGATGTGACAGATCTGAAGGCTCTGGTCTTTTCTCTCCTGACACCCAGCCCCTCAACTATGCCTGGTACAACACCAGCGCTTTTGGAAAGGGTGTTTCTGGATTTAACTCACACAGCTGAACTCCCTTTAGCCCAGCCCAAGAAAGCCAGTTACCACAAGCTCCCATCTTGCTTTTTAAGTTTCTCCCTGCTCCTTGTTGGTTTTCCTTGGCATGCGCCTTTCAGCAGGGATAAGGCAAACACTAGACATGTGGCTGCTGTGATGACACTGCCAGAAAACGCATCAGTGGGAGATCCAGAAGAGCAGATGCAACCCAGCCAGCCTGTGTGGACTGCCTGCACAAGGCTCTCCATGCTCAAAGCAGTGCCAAGAGCCTGAGCAATGGGTAATTGGCACCATGCCCTCCAAACAGACGGACATGAGCATTGACAAACTGGACACGACATCCAAGCATTAAACATAGGCTTGTTGTGGGGCACTTGTCCTAGCCAGACAAGTCAAAACAGATGGCCAGACCTGCAGATCTTTGTTTTACACATCTTAATTACATAACATATTTACTGACCCTGTTGGAAAGGCTCTGTTTTTGTCAAATCTTCTCTATGTGCACAACCAAGGGTTTAAAAGAGCTGTCAAATGTGTGACGGGAACAATTGCCCTATGGAAAGAAGCAGCTTATTTCTCTCTCCTTGGTAGATTGTTCTCAGATAGGAGGGCGGTGGACTATAATTAGATTAAATTCGGAACAGATACATGCAAGGTATCCTAGAGAAGACCTGAAAAGCAGGCTCAGCAAAGTGCAGTGAGGAGGACCAAGCTGTGTGGCCAGGCTGCAGACAAGGCTCTGAGGATTTTTGTTGGCCACAAGTTGAATGGGATTCAATAGCACACTGCTGTCAGAAAGGTAGGCCACTTTCCAAAATAGTCTCGTGGCCACCACCAATATGAAGCTCAGGGAATGTGGTCTCTCTGTACTTAGTAACCTTTACTAGACCTTTTTCTCCTCGTTGCTGATTTTGCAAGACCTGTGATTTAATTATTTCATAACCCTCATGAGGCCTTTTTGGTAAGGTATAATTTTATACATCCTACATTAACAGACATTTAGACAAAAGGGAGAAAGTCCAAAGGAAAGCAGCAGGGGTAATACAAGGTTGAGGAAACATGACCTATAGAGAAAGGCAATCAAAATGAGGTCTATTTAAACTGAGAAAGCAAGAAAGGCCTATAATGATAGTTCTCTACCCTGTCAAATGCTCTTAATGGCATGGGCAGAGTGTAGCTCTTTTTTGAAGGTGATAGGACGTGAGGTAATCAACTCAATTTGTTAGTAGGACATTTTAGGTTAGAAAAATGAGCGATTTTGCGGACAAAATCAGAGAAGGATTTTAAGATATTAAATTATAAGTTAGACCAAGTAGAAACATAACAGGATCTAAGGATTGTGATTAACAAGCACTGTCCAACTGATATTACTCCACAGGACAAGTAAAGATATTTTTACATCACTACCATAACAAGGGTAATGCTATGTGTGTAGTAAATGAGGGCAACCTTTTACAGGAAATTTCAGAAATACCTGTATTTTCAGTTTTCCCTCAGTAGCTTTTTACAAAATAATTTTTAGAGTTGTAGCAGCAGCTCTCCATGTAAAGGGGCAATATCAGGAGAATGAGATGCTTTCAAATGTAAGTAGAGGAGGTAGCTTTAGTTCTAACATTTTAGACCTGAGCTTGTCTGCATGTTGCTTTCTCACTTGCTCCAGAGGTTAATGAAGCCACATTGACAGAAAAGCACAGTGTCCAATTAGCAGAGTGCTGGATTTCTTCCATGCATATAATCTGCCATCAGATGGTAACTTCATGTCCATCTAGTTCCAGAACAGGTTATTTCACTGAGTAATTTTTGCTCCTGTTTTAGGGATTTTTTCTGAATTTCTTCAATGTACTTGGCTTTGGACAGCTGCAACTTCTTTGCTGGACATTAGATCCTTTAATTACTTAGAGAAGGAGGTGGAGCAGGCCTGCCTATGCCAATATTGGGTCCATATGCAACATGACAGCTCTTGAAGAGCAACCCACAGACACAAAAACAGATAGAGAGAAAAATCACAGACATACACATGCACCCACCACACATCCCCCTCCCTGAGATCATCATGCAGAAGAAATATTCTCTTCAGTACATTAGCCACAATGCATCTTGGTTCACGTAAATGAAAAAAATAATATTACGAATGTGTTACTCATTCGAATTTAAAAAAAAAAAAATAGAAAAAAAGAAAAAAGAAAGAAGGAAAAAAAAAAGAAAAAAGAGAAGAAAAGCCCAAGATCTAATAAGCTTCCATACATTTATAATGTCCTCATTTGGAAGCTACAAAGCAGGCAAGCTGAATATGTGCTAAATACAAGAACAAATAACCATGAATGAAATGTTAAGAATTCAAAGCCAAAACCATTTGCTAAAAAGCATAAATAGAACATAATTTCAGTTGGTTAGATGCCAAATTAAATGTAAAAAGAGACTAACAAAATAAAATCAGAGCAGAAAATGTTATTAGAAATTAAGCGAACAGAAAGTATATGTGAATATTTTCTTGCTTTCCTGATTAACACAGTCATATTTTGGGAGGGAGAGGGACAAATTTAAAGGGCAGGTGATAGATTTGTGTGTCAAAATAGCAGGATGTTCTGGTCAACAGCTAATGAAGGGAAAGAAATAATGCAAAATGTTTCTTTTTCAGGTCATGTCTAAGAGAACTGCGCTCTCTACCCAAATGATATTGTGGAGGATTTAAGTGGTGATGTGGGGGATTAGGTGCACACTAAACACCTCCATTTGCATTTCTGAAGCACTGTCAGAATGCATCCTAAACCCTCCCTTTCCGCATGTCTGAGTGTCACTGGAGGAGCAGTTCTGGACATGTCTGGAAGCACTCCTGAAGCAGTCAGGCTCCCACTCCAGTATTGGGGTGACTTGGAGCAGATGACCACTGACTTTGCATGAATGGTCTGGAGAAGCATTAGTGTGTGCTGGTTGGCCGTCAGGAAGCCTAACTTGCTCCTGGACACCACGTGCTGATACGTCACGGAGTAGATGATGCCATCAGGTTTCACACCCCATCTTTCCCCCTCGGTGCCTAGGAAATGTAGATCATATCAAAAAGGCATGCTCCTGTGCTGGCTGGCAGCACTCTCACCCTCACCTTTGCTGTCACAGCAGGAACCAGACTGGGCTGCCCTCTAGTCCTTCCCTTGTACTTCCAGAACTAGAACAATTCCTTTCAGGAATGAGTGAAGCCATGAGAGGCAGGGAAAAGGGTAGGAATGAGGGAGAATGGTGGAGAGCAGTGTATCAGTTTATAACACAGGAGAGACCTAAGATGGATTCTTGCAGAAAGTTTTCTCCTCCAGAAGAGTGCCCAAATGCTCTCTAAAGCTTAGTCTCATCAATATGTAGAAAAGAAGCAAACTAACTCTGCTTTCTCACATCAAGGAGAAGGTAAGTCTTCCCCTCTACTTTCTGGAGTCTTCTTGTCCCTTTTTGTTTTAATCCCTCATCATTAAAAGAATTCATTTTGCAGCCTACTCTCCTACTGGCCATGGAGGCAACTCCTGAGAAAATGAGGCCCCTCTGTCCCTGTCCCTCAGCATGAACTGTAGAGTTAACATGAGATCTGTGCAGGCATGTGTAAAGCTCTTACTGAGTAAGAATATTCACACATGGTGCTATCCAGAAACAAGTGGCTGATCCTGAATAATTTATTCCAGCACAACTTGATTTTGAGACAAGCTCTTCAGGACAGAAAACCTGTCATCAAGGAGACTTAAATACAGATAACTGAGAATATTTTCTCCAAACATTTCCTTGATTAAACAGGCATTTCCATTTTAAATTGAATGAAAATTCAGAATATCAAGCCTTTATTTTTCTGACATAAACTCAGCACTTTTTCATCAAAACAGTTTTGATTTCTGTTGATTATAGATCCTTCTTTTCAACAAAATCAAGTTAACAGCCAAGTGTTTTTGATAGTTCTACACAAAATAGGAGGCTGGCCACCATTTATTAAAGCCTGCCTACTCACAACATCACTAGAACACCTGCTAATATAAATACCACCACATATTTCAATTGTTGCAGTCAGCACCACTTGTGTTTTCGTCACAGAAGAATCCATGGCAGTGCTGAAGTCTGAAGGATAACCTTGGGAACTGTTAGTGGTAATTACTTCCATGCCCCTTTGAAAGGCTATCTCTCAGGTCTTTCACAGGCTATGCTTCAGATATGCCTTCGCCTTTCCCAGGCAGAGCCATCTCAAGGCTGTGAGAGCCCGGGGCCACACACCAGGCAGTGTGAGCCCAGTTCCATGGCCTGTTCGGCTGACAGCAGCGCTGTGATCAAAAAGCTAATGCAGGCCTGCAAGCAAAGAGACAGAAAGGCATTGTTTTTACCCTCTGTGCCCTAACAGGGAGCCTTGGTTACTATTGGAAGATGGTGATACCTTACTTTTGCCATGTGGCTGAAAGTAATTCAGCTTCAGAGCATGGTTTGACTGATACGGCTTGTCTGTGTAGCTTAGATTAACTGGGAGAAAGGCAAGGTACAACTAGTGGAGTGGGTACAGGATTCATAGATGCCTGCAGAGCATAGCAGTAATAATGTCTTGTGAATCTCTATTTAAGAGGTTCAAAATTTCAGAGGGAGAATAAGGAAAAATAAACCCTCAAACCTTATTTTAGACATATGAGGAAACACTCTACAGCTCTGCCCATGCTATTTTGAATTAGCAAGTTGTTCTCAAATACGGTGCAGTGGGAAATAAACCTTAATGAAAGCAAACAGTACCTTGTGTTTCACAGCCTGTCACTTGGTTTGTGACCCAAGAGGAAGGCACCAAGACATTTCTCACAGAAACAGTTTTAGTCTCCATGCAACTTAATACTGACAGAAATACACCCACTAGTACCACTTCTCTCCTTTACAGATATATTTCTTTTTTCCTTTCAGAATGAACAAGGCAAAACCAAAACATCTGTTTCTTCTACACACCTTCAATCTACCTGTTATTGTGGGTCTACATATACCAAAATGAACTTTAAATTAGGAGGGAAGAAAGTAGCAGAGTGAGAGATGTTTGTTTTCTATGAGCATAAAAACAGAGCCAAGAGAAGACCTTTCTCAGAAGATGCTCTTTCTCAGATATGTCAAAGGGCTTGGGCAAGGACCTGTTGGCTAAGCTCTATTCTCACTTAACATAACTGGGAGCTGCTTCACCCGAGGGCAGTTGCTGACCTTTTCCAGGGTTGCCACGTGCCCAGCCATCAGTTGTCATCCCTGTTTTCCCAAGTACTCACATTATCTGAGTAGGCAATAGCCACTTTATAATTCTCTGCAGGCTTCTGCTTAAGGCAGTTGTTTAGTTTGTTGACCTTAGACCTGGCCTTAAATTTACTGATAGGTTTACAGAGACTGGACCTGTCAAAGTTCTGACTCTCAGAGTAACTCAATGATTTTCATAAAACCTCACCTTCAGGAGTCATATGAATTACATGTGATTCACTTTTTTACAAAGTATAGACTTAATAATTATCATGGTTTAGGGAAAAGCTGTAGAAAAAATAGATGTGTTATTTATTGTATCATAAAGACACAAAACTAGAAGACCCAAGAAATACTTCATAATTAATTTCAAATGCAGAAACAACATACAATGTAAAAAACACCTTAAGGTCCTGGAGCACCTGGCTCCTAGGTGCCAATTTTATTATTATATATTTACAAAACGGGTGCTTTGTACCTATAGAAAGACAGTCCACCAGTGAGAC
Organism: Sclerurus mexicanus; assembly: GCA_013396755.1. Classification (NCBI taxonomy): domain Eukaryota; kingdom Metazoa; phylum Chordata; class Aves; order Passeriformes; family Furnariidae; genus Sclerurus; species Sclerurus mexicanus. The sequence goes on along the minus strand of VWZF01006236.1, from coordinate 3,258,954 downwards.
AGGCTGAGCTGCTTCCCCAGAGCTGTGTGCTCAGCAGAGGCCCCAGCAGCGTTTGAGCAATTTAGCACTTTCCAGGAAGCCAGACAAACTAACACAGCCTGTTTATTTCCTCTTTCTTTCAGTACTCCCACGCTGGTGCCTCTGTAAAGGAAAATATTGATGGATCTGAAATATGTACGACATAGGCTCAGAGTCCATGGCAGTCATCCTCTAGCAAGCTGTTTCTGAGGCTGTTTCCTTTAGTGAGACCATGAATTATTTTCTTTGTCTTACCTTTTTTTTTTGGTTGTCACCTGCTAAGGTGCTGCACAACCACAACCACCAATGCCATGCAGAGGGAAATAGCACAGTTCATTCTACAGTAAGATGTTTGCAGATTTCAAGATTCAGTAAAGACATAATTTCCCGACTAAAAAGACAAAAATATTTAGGGCCAGCCTGTTAAATTTTCAACATTTCACTGAAATTTCTAATGATCCATTTAACTTCTAGAGGTTTTATCCTTCATTTCAAATTGTAACATTCATCAAGATCCTTACTTATGCAGTGAATATTTTTGAACCATATCCTTCATCAGGTTGCCATGAAAGATAGCAAGAAAACGTCATAAAAACTGTGTAAAATCCTACTCATTTTTCCCTTGATTTGCACAAAGAACTGGGCTGGGTGGTCTAAGCACCTGGAAATGGGAACAGGGAGCCAGTGGGGCACAGAGAAGTCCTGAGGTAGGGGAGTGATCAGATGCAGTGTCAACTCCCTCAGCAAAAGCCAAAATGAGGACAACCAAAGGTGCTGTCCCCACTCCCACCCTCCATACCTTCTGTAAGCATAATTAAAATCACATTGCCTCAGTACGGAGTTCCCACTTCCACACACTAGAAGAGAAAGGAGCGATTTTCAGTTCCCCCTCTTTAACAAAGCCCAAGGAGGCACCCCTTCCACAGGATGACTAATCCCCTCAGAGGACTTCAAAACTCACTAGGGGGAGTTTAAACCTCGGTGAGGAAAATGAGGAGCCGGAAGATTGCTCAGGAAACCCAAACTGAGCGTATATCATCCAATCCTTTAGTGCCAAAGTTTTCTGGTAGCAAATAAAGAATATTCCCTTTGGAGGATGTGCCTGGTGCTGTGCATCATCCAGCAGAGACCACAGCACAGTCTGCTATGAGCAACTTCCCAGCATGAAAATTGATCATGGAAGCTCTAATAGTGCAATATTCAATGAAACAACAATGGAACTTGCATTTTTCAATATAGGCAGTGAGATGATATTTTAGTAGTGACTTGTGGGAGGCAAGTGTTGAAATCTGTGTTAACCTGTGTTCTCTGCTGAGCCTTCGTTTGGTCGCAAAGAAAGAACCCAGCAATGTAACAGAAACTGGGCTCTACTTTTTCCCTTCAAAAATTAACCCTTTTTCACTTTTATGCAAAATTCACAGCGACCAAAAGCATTTCAGAAAAGAGCCTATTACTGTAATTTCCTTTTCTTTCAGAAGGTATGTTCCTTTGTGAAAATATCTGGTAAAAAAATATGGCTCCACCTTCAAGGTGTGTTAGATCACAGTTGGAAGCCAAAGATCAGACACAACCACCTGACAAACCCTTTGAAACCCAAGCAGAGATACTTTAACATACAAAAGGGATAGTGATTCATGTGGTTGCATTTCCTTTTCTTACTGTATCCCCATGTACTTGCCTGTTAGGCTTCCCTGTTCCATCTCAACTCTAAGACCCCAATTAATCAAGACCCTGAATGTGCTCCTTTTCTGGCAAACCTCCCAAGGCAGAGTGCCCTGTGGATCTGCAAGCCACAGCCAATAATTACTTTAATTTACATTATTTTCTGTGTCATTAACAGCAAGTTCACACATTTATACACAGAGAACAAGGAATTTCTACAAATGAAAGCATGCTTAGCAAAAAATTTGATCAGGAGTTTTGCTTATAACTGTTTTAAGAAAGCAATCTGCAAAAGAATCTTCCCCTCAAAAAAACAACAAACAAACAAATGAAAAACAAAACAACCAAAACCCCCCCAAAACCAAAAACAAAGTAGCCCTGGGGTTTGGGTCTGTTATTTTACTCTGCCCTGTTTCACAGGCAAGTCAGTTCCAGTGCTTTTCTTTTGTCCTCTGAGTTTCCTGTTCCAGACAGGATGATTTTCACAAGCCATCATTCCGTGTAGTCTAACCACTCTCTTCAAGAGGACAAACCACATGAAGTTGCAGGGAACACATAGTCTAAAAAGCAGATTTGGCCTAAAGAGTTGTTTGTTTTTTTTCTCCCGAGGAATTTGATCAAGATGTTGTATTCTTTCATCTATACATGGCCACCTAAACATAGTCCATAATTTAAAAAAAAATATATGCCTGTATTTATTAATTCTGTTCGTTTGTTTAAACATTTATAGAATGCCTGAAATTATTATCTTTAGCAAGATGACATCTAAAACCTTTGCAAAACCTTATACTGTCTTGTTTTTCATGCTAGTAATTAAAAAAAAAAGATATTTTTCTCCTGATTTCTATCTCTTTCATGATTTTCTCAATAAAAGGCAGTAAGAAGGAATCTGTCCTTTAACTCCAATGTTGGTTTTATTTTATAATTGCCATAAGCCAGCCCACTGTCACAGCAAGAATTTAAGATTTTCTTTTAGGCCAGAGGATGGAGGAATGTACTTTTATTCCCCCTTTCATTAGGATAATGTTCCAGTGGTTCCTGACTGAAATAATCTAAATGATGTAAGTCTTTTAAGAACAAATCTAATAAGTATCATAAAACTGAAATGTTGTTGCACTGTGTCCTGCTTAGGCATGGTTAGATACCTCTGAAAAATTTCTCTTCCCTCCAGTAATTAATTTTTGTAGCTTGTTCGGTTTATCTGAAGCTGCAAGCAGAAACCCAGCCTTAGAAGTAGTGTTAAGCACTTCTTTGCATTGGAAATCACCCCCTGCTTTGTACCTCCTAAAACTTGTTTTGATCATTAAAAATGAGTGGAATGATCTCAGCTTAGTTTCAGGCTTTTCTACATGTGTTCAGAGGAAGTTTCCCAGTGATCATCTTTCTTTGGTCTGAATTGTCTTGACAGTCAAACATCTTCCTCAAATGTCCGCAGTTGCAATTGGAAACCTCTGAACGGTTTTTAGTCAATGGAAAGGAGATTGATTTTGCAGATGGAGGACCTAAGACTAGGGAAGAGGACGTAGGAAAAGATAAATGGAAATCTGGGAACAAACTGAATGAGGAGGAGGAACAGAAAGATAAAGAACAGGACTTTATGTGAATGTAGAAATAGGAATGGGGAGGGAGAGAGACCAAAGGACCAAAAAGTGTACAAACTTCAGAAGCAGCAATAGGGCATTTACGAAACTTCAGGATGATTGTGCGGAGTGATGTATTTCATGTATGAGCAAAGAAATCTTGTCTTCTTATCCTGTCCTTTGCCTTCTGTTCCAAGAAATAAAACTGCATGTAGGAATGTCAGCTTTTGGCTTTTCCTGTCATGTCCCCTAAGGCTATGTGCCCATATAAAGTCTCCAGATATTCACATAAGTTTCAGCCCAATTTTTAGTCTTCTGAGTCAGATCAGTCTTAGGTAGGGCTTTTGGCAGCCATCTGAGAAGAGATATTGTGTGAAAAATTTGAATTATCACCCTGAGTGATAGTATTGATGGTAGACAGCAGAAATCCACTGCCTTCAACTCTCTGTCCTGTCCTCTGGAGACTCGGTGGCAGTGAGGAGCTGCTGCTCTGCTCTACACAGGGAGCATCAATATTTCCATCAGGGAAAATAAAAAAATCCGTAGACAAATATAATCCTTGTTACTCTGAAGATGTATATGAACAAATGAAGGGGAAAACAGGAACTTTGCAAGAATATTGCACTCAGCAGGACGTACCACTGCAACAGGGTAAGAATGAAATTGTGCTGTAAAGAAACTTTAAAAAAAATTCTGAAACTATAAGAAAGTTGGGTTATATACAATTCTAGCCCATATTGCAGCAGTATATTATATTCTACTTTCTTGTTTTCCCTTTGGGTGTTTATTTGCATTTAAACCAGCCCGACATCTGGTAGAGGACAGTATTGCATGTTTCAAATCCTTCAGTTGGATAGCATCACTTTAGCATAAATGAATACCTGATTGCACTGCCTTGGGAGTTCAGTGATTTGTGTGGTTGGGTTTTACACATTCATTTGGAGAGGCAAGTGGGATGTGGAGCAGGTGACGAGGGAAGTACTGCATATGTGGCTAACTCAACACGTGCCACATGTTCTGAATGTAGGAAGAAAAGTGGAAAACATGGTGTGTTACAGGCTAGATAAGAACACTTTTTAAAATTGTGTCTCCATGATAACAGAAAAGCTTTGAGGAGCATTGTTGATAAATCACAAGAAACCACACAAACAAGGAGGAAAAAACCCCAGACAAATGGGTAATGTTTGTTAATACCATGGGAACTCTCTGGACACACAGAAATCTATTTGTTATAATACAGTTTCTAGCTCTCTATTTTCTATAAACACAAACAATTTGTTCAGCTTCTCTGCTTGTCTTTTGTGCTGGATTTCTAACAAAATGCCTTTAGTCCTGGCAAGTCAAGCAAGATGCATGGTGACATGCCAGCTTCCCTGAAGCATCTTAGGGACTACCAATTGCTCATCCATTCACCTGCACATAATCCCCTTAAATTTGCCTGCTGCAGACATTGCCATTCAATTACCCCTCATGCATTTTCCACATAATCTCTGGTATCCACTGCAGAACTAAAGTATGTGCCATATTCTGTCATACTCTTGAGTCATTTGGGAGGCTGATTTTACATAGAAGATTTTATTTTAGGCCAAAACAACCTGGAAGATAATTAAAAAGGAATCAGCTCTCTTTCATGGGGAGATGAAGTTATTATGGCAAAGATATGAGACCGAAGTGCATGGCATGAACTCTAGACAGAATAACCTACATGGGAAGCAATGCATGTGAGGTCCTGAAGAGGGGACAGTTGAAAAGTACAAAGTCAAGAATTTAGGTCTCCAATTGTGTATAATAAAAAAAACCAAGCCATCCAAAAGTTTCAATTTTTCTTGCAAACCTATTTACATGTTAAAATGGAACATTTCACTTCCTCAAACCTCAGGGAAAGTACCTGTTCTTCCATTATAAACAAGTTAATCCTTATTAAAAATTAACATATATCCCTTGATTTTGCACAGAAGATGTTTATACGTATTTGCTTTTCTGAACCACCATCTGGAATGTCTGGAATGTCCTCCTTGTGATCTGCATACCCCAGTACTTTTTAAATAAATGCAAGAAGAGGAGACAGCAGTGGGCAGCTGTACAGAGCTGGCTGAGCTCATTCTGGAGCTGAACTGTATCTGGATCAACTTCAGTGATATACTGAATGTGTGGTCAAGCAATGGTCCCCTCCTTCTTGCAGCAAAACAAGAGGAAAAAAAAAGGTGGGAGAGGAGACTTGGTGGATTGTGTTGGTTCAGGAACTCAACACCTGGCCAGTCTTCATTAATTACAGCACAGCAAAACAGAAGGCTATGTAAAGTCATCTGAGAACTCTGTCAGTCTCACTGACCCTGAGAAATGCCTCAATTCCACAGGACACAGAGCCACTGCACAGAACTGCATTGACAAAATCAGAAAAGAAGTTTCAAATGGTGTATTTCAGATACATCCAGGCCTTTCCTGTGCTAAGGAATTTATGGGTGACTCAAAACCAAAAATCACTGGGAAAATGTTTTTTCATTTGAGTGTTACTGATGAGCACCAGCAGTTTTGTTTCACTGTCTAAAAATGACACCTCTTTAAATACATGTTTAAAAATAAAAGAAAAAAGGGTCCCTTGTTGCTTTTTTTTCCTTATTATTGGAGAAGCAAGTACCCCTACAGCTTCTTAGCCAGATCTCTGACTTCCCAGGAACACAAACAAACAAACAAACAAACAAACCAACCAACCAAAACAGCTACAACAACAGCAAAAAAATAGTTCATTTAAAGTAGGCACTAAGAATGACTGCATGATCTTCTGCCTTGATCATCTACACGTTTCTTTCTTTGTGGAAAGGGTATTTATGAGCCTTACAGCAGTTGCTTCTGTTTTACTCCTCTCTCTTTGATTTCAGACAGCTTTTGCATGTAATGCATTCCACCAGAGAGGTGCTATATGGCCTGTGTCTCAAGCTGTTACAGTAAAAAAGATGATCAGGTGATGTTAATTCCTGGGTAGATGTGACAGAAGATGGAAAAAGATCTTGAGTGTCTACACTGATCTGTCATGTCAGGGAATAAAGAAAAGCGCAATATTCCTGGAAGTGCTTTAAATTACATTTTCATTCTGACCTACTTTTCCTGCAGTTTTAAAGGTTTGCTTGGTGATGACTTGACAAGGATGAAACTAAGAGTGACTGATAAGAAATCTAGTTTAAGGAAATTAAGACTAACTTGCCTGCTGGCTTGGACTAAAAGTAATGCCCGATTTACTATGATTTTTCATGCGTATTTATTTAGTCCTTTCACTGTAAGTCTTGCCACTCTGAGCATTATCTGTAGAAACCTGGCAAAGACTGCAAATAGCCCTTCATCAAAAAAACTCTCTTGTAGTAGGAGTTCTCCAACTTCAGTCATGGTAATCCCCTAAAAATGGGATTATTGGAGGTGCCATATCATGTTTTGGGCCTGGTCTTGTATCATTTATGACTGTGACAGCCTCTTCTCGGATCTTGCCTGACACAAGTGTCCCGTTTTTGTCTCACACTGCCCAGCATTCTCAGAAGTGCAAGCTTCCAAAGCATCCCAACTGCTGATTGCAGCCCATGTTCATTCCATATGACTCCAGATACTTTCACAAGACTTTACATACTTTATCTTCTACACTGAAAACCATTTTCATTCCTAGTCCCCTTTCCTCTCAAGTATGAGGGAAAGAGAAGCACTTATAGATCTTACAGGTTTGGCCAATCTCTCACAATCCTTTACAGTGCCTCCTCATGCTAGAAAAAATGGAACACCTAAGTTAGACACTAAAGAGAGGCACGACAAATTAAGGTGCTTTGGCTCCAGCTCCACTCACACTGTGAGCCACCTCTCAGGGCTGCTGTTGAAATCCAGCTGTTGGTTTGTGCTGGAGGTCAATACAAAATGTTTGTGGGAGCATGGCACAATTTCAGCTGTGAGGAAAAATTAACAAAAACTAATACATATCCAACAGTCACTCATGCTGGAAAGCTGAATGAGAGGCAAGCCCCTTGTACATGGGATAGTCCCAAACAAAACTAGGTGTTCAAGTCTGTAGTTTGAATACTGACAAGGTTTCATCAAAGCAGAGGAAATGCATCCTAGGGATAAAATACAAATAGGCACATGGTGGATGGATCCCTAAAATATTACATACTAAATCCCAGCAGCCAGAAAAAGAAGCAATAGATTGTTTCCATTTCCTTGTCTTCTCTATGCCATCAAATCAGTTCCTGCTGGGTTCACCAATGTTGTCTATGTCTCCAACATATACAGCAATCTCGTTTCTCAAGAGCTTTGGATTCACTTTTAAATTCCAAGCTATGGAAACATAATTTTGTACTTGATTTCTATTAAACAAACTGGGCTTCAATTCAGTCAAACTTTCCAATTCTAAGTACTCAGGTTGATGATTTCAGACAGTTTATAGACTATAACAAGGGGTTAGCAAGAAGCTCAACACCTGCATTTACATAATTACTTTTTAACTATGTTAGACTTTTTCAGGCAGAATATTCCAAATATGTGTATCTTTAAATAGTCTTTTAAAATAATCCCAGCTAAATGAGCTCTCAGGGGTATATATGGAAATTTAAAAAAAATAAAAATATTTGAGGGGATTTTTTATAGCTTGCTTTGATTTTAAGCCTTCGGATAATGCTGTGGATAGGGTTGTTAATAAAAGACACCAAATTGACACTAGGAAATACTTTTGTATCAGAATAATAAATGGTAGAGATTTGAGCAGACCAACATCCACAACATTTGCATGACTTGAGTAGCAGATACAAAATTAGAATACTTCCTTAAATAACTGCATTATAATGGAAACATTCCAAGGTATAAATTAGCACTGTAAAAAGAGCAGCAGGTGCTAAAGCAAATCTCACACTCATTTATTCAAGATGAAAATTTGCCAAATCACATACATGTCAAATTTGTTGTCCCAGTAATACTGGGGACTGTTCCATTAAGGGTTAACTTTCACAGACAGACGAGCCTGGAGAAACCCCACGTTGTTTTTTTGTGGTTAGGCACAGCCAATTAGACCTGCAGTAAAATGAGCATCTTCCAAGTGTGCAAAGCACTGAACGTTTGCTGAGCCCCATGTGGTACCAGGCACCCCTCCAGAGCTAGGGAATGTAGAAAAGTGATTATGGGATTCTATGACTGATGGCTCCATCACATGTTTGAGATTCATGGCTCACACAGCCACACTCCAGTGATGGGTAGTGGTGTGTCTGCAGAAAATGCAAAGGAATTTGCATTTTAATGTAGCTTAAACAGCAGCAGAAAAGGGTTAAGACTAGTCAATTTGCATTTGCAGTGGGCAAAAAAAATGCCTAAAGACAATGGTCACAGCTTGATGTTATGTGTGCTGATTTAATATGGCATCTGAACCTCTACTGTGGAAAAATCCTCAGTGGTCTGGTTAATCCACATACCCTCAGGCTCCCTAACTTTTAGGTATCTGTTCACACTGAGTCTCAGCTTTCTGCTGTTCCCTTTCACTGTTTCTTCTGTTGCCTTTGGCTATCAGCTAGCTGCATACTTTAAAAAGGCAGCATTGCCTCTAAGGATATTTCAGGCTTTTTGTCTCTGCAAGATTAGACAACCTCCTCTCTATTCCTTAGCTAGAAGAAAAAGGATACCCTTTTAGCCTTTCCATCATTTTAAGGACTGGTATCTCCTTGTTTCACCATCTCCTTCCTTCTATTTACAGTGGCCTTGAGTGCAATACTGTAAGTGGTCTCCTTTCAAAATATGAAGGTTTTAACACCACTCATGTAGATTTTAATGTAGTGCTTCTGCCTTGGTGTACTACCCACCCTTCTGCCTTATGTGAAAGAATTTGGATTTTAGAGGCCAGCTCCTCTCCCTTTCCAAAATCCTTCTGCAGGTTTTGCAAGAAAATGGTTTCCCTTCCATTTATTTGGCTTCTTTATTGGGTTCTGCATCTTCTGTTTAGAGAAATGAAGTATGCTGTGCCTTTCAGCCTTGCAACCCTGCTAGCCATGAGAGATGCAACAGAGGCCAGGGGTGAAGCGTTTTGTCACAAACAGACCATGGTTATAGAAGCCATGTTTCTGTTTTCTCAAACACAAATCGTGATGGTGCAGCTGCCTCCCATTTAAGTCATAATATTTATAGTTATATAGATTATAGACACTTAGAGTGTCACTGAAGCTGCCACACCCCTTCTTGGAGTTGGGAACAGGTCTACTATTTTTCTATAGAGTACGTGCTAAGATATGGCAAGATTTCTCTGACTTGTTGAGTCATAGAGAAAAAGACCAAAAAACTGGAGTAGAGCAGGGAACTGCTTAGCACACAATCCTTTATCTAATATTTAGCATCCTTTTCTACCTCCACATCTTGACACCAACAAAAGTTGATTGGAAAATTATATTAGTGGAGACAAGTACTGAACACAAGAGAAACCAATGAAAAGATTCTAACATCATTCCCCTTCCAGTGTTCAGATGATTTAGAAAAAGACAGATTTTTTTTTAAAGGCAAACTGTCTTTCCCTTCCCTCTAGGCTAGTTTACATGAGGAAGAATCCCAGGCCTTTGAAACTACACAGAAAAAGGTTAAAACAAACAAATTGCTGCAAGACTACAGAGGACACTTTCTGAAGCCTGGTCCCTGCTGTTGCAACTGGGAGAACTGTGGAAACTGTCTCATTATGTTATCAATATTGATCCTGAAACCAGTTAGGATTATCCCTTTGCTTGGCCATCTGAGAGGCTTTTCCAGAGCTCTTTTTTTGGCTGGTTAGCAGTTTTCTCCCATTTACCAGCTTAAATTATTATCATCTTTGTTTCGCCATTGCTTTGCTTCTGCCCTTTTTACTTCCCTATTTCACAGCTTCTTCCAAATAAAACCACCACCCTGGACCTTTGTCAATTGGCAATTTGAGACAGATTTCATTTCAGGCCTGGTTTAGGGGCCATTTATGTCAACAGGAACCTCTGTTGAGTTCAGTATGCTTTCCAAGAGAGTCTTTATAGTCTACCACTGTAGTCAGCTGGATATAAGAGGTCTATGTTGATAAAACAGTGTGCCTAACAAAATTATACTGCAATCTGCAGAATCCTTTATTTTCCTGCTTTTGTTGACCAGTTCAGGAAGGAAAGAGGGAGGCAGAGTATCCAACATTTCAGTACCAAGGGGACAAAAAGGAAAGGCACTAAACTAAAAAGCAAGTGCAGTAGAATACTTCCTTATGAAGGCATTGTAGTGACGTTACTGTCAGAATTCTTTTGCTGCCATTTGCCTTCACTCCTCTGCTTTCTTGGGCACTGCATAAACTCAACATTCCTGGGAAGAAAAATACACAAAATACTCTTTTCATGTTCTTTCCACACACACACATATTTTTTTTTAATCACATCAAAGAAAGGAAATCCTCTAATACTCCAAAGGTGACATTATCATCAACTAAATTCAACTATTAAAAAATATAGGGCTTTTTGATTGCTATTTAATACATAAGGGGTTTCTCGTTCTAGCTTTTTACAGTTTTTCCTCAAATGTCATTATGCAAAGCCATATTTTACAGTCACAAAGCGATCATCTGACTTGTAGTGATAAAACCACTACACTGTAAGAGGTGGTCAAAATACACTTTCAGAAGTAAACAAAGCTTTTGATTGACCTACATTGCAGACAGACATTACAGACCAACATTACAGTAGAAACTCAAATGGTAATTCATGCAGATAAACTAGTCACATAATATGAAGTAACAGATGTTAAAGGACTGCAAAAGTAACTTGAGATATAAGTAGCTTGAGACACAAACAACTTGTGGGAAATTTGGCTCATTGTAGGATTTAATGTGACCTAAACCAAACACAGCAGAAATGAAAGTAGAAATTTTGTAAGCTGGAACATCATAGTGGTAAATTAAGCCCAAGTAATCCAAAAGATACAAAGTCCACATGACCTCAAAATTTTCTCAGCACTTTTCCCAGAAGAATAAGGATTGTTTGTTCCCTTTGTAACTCCACATTCAGCTAAGGAGTTGATTTAACTATTTAAATGTTTGTAATCATTAACCTTCCAATAAAAACACAGCTTCAGCTTATTAAGCTCATTATCCTGTAACAAATGAACCTTTTGAACATGCCAAGGAGCAAAATATAACTGGATTCAGAAAGCAATTAGATGCATTTGGAGAGGATGATAGGTCTCTTGAGGACTATTCAGCACAGAGACGTGGATACAGTTTCTGATTCAGGAGGTCCCTAGGCTGCAGTCTGCAGGGTGGTTATATCAAGGGAACACCACACTTGTTTCTCTGGCTCTTACTGTCTCAGCTGCTCTGTGATCCCTGGGTCAGATGGCTCTTGATCTGAGTCACTACAGCTTATGTTCTTATGTGCTATTGATGCGTGGCCAACAGAAAACACGCAGCGTCAAACTAGCTGAAAGAAAGTAGGAGAAAGCACTGATTTGCACCTTACAAATTAAGCAGAACAGTGATACAAACCCTGTAACTGAAGCCCTCCACAAGTCTTGCTTTCAATCAAAGGATGAATATTACTCAGCATGTAAGATAAAGGGGTACTCAGCACCTGCTGATACCAAAATAGTTAGCAACCACATGCAGCCATAACAAAGCATCCCAAGTCTGATTTTTGTCCTTGCCATTTTGGAGGTATTTTTCAGTGTAGGCTGGATCACCCTTGAAACAGATGGGTTTGTGTTACTACACATTGTAAAAGACCACTTTTCAGTGCCTTGCAAACCTAGACTGTGTCAGGAAGGAATACTTGACTGTATCACCTTGCATTTTACATTTTCAGACCATGTGTTACTTTCTTGGAGTATCACTCTTCTTATTAAAGCTCTTTAAGATATTTTCAGGACACCTTTCCTCCCACCCCTCCCACCCCCCCACCCCCCGTGAGGATCTCTTCTAATACCAAAGCTTCGCATACACAGATTTCAACACTGCCACATGTTTTTCATGGATCTGCTTCAAATATTCACCAGTATACTCACAGGTGAAGCTTCAATTGTCAGATGGCACGGTTACCTGGCACACTGGAAGCAATACCTAAAGAATAGAGAGCTATTCAAGGTACTTCTATGATTAGTGAGAGGTAAACAGTATAAATCCACTTCCAGCATAATTCTTATTCCAGTTTTCATGCTTGCCATGCGCTCTACAAATTTCTCATCTTCAGTCTTGTGTGCTCTTAATGCCCCAGAGTAACGTTATTGCTCAAGTAAATTCTAAATCTCAAGGAACTATTCAAAATCACTGAGCTGACTGTGCATCTGTTTTATTCCAGAGAAAGTTAAGGAACAGGAAAAAAGGAAACTAAACATTTTGTTCTAGATTCTTCAACCAGAGCTGTGTTTACTGAACTTCAGCAATGTCACCCTAACACCACCTAAAAAAATTGTGTTCTCCTTAATGGCTGGGATTATCTGTACTGTCTGTGATGCACAATGGACATGAGATTCAGAAGAAGCATTAGGGTAGCACAGCTCCCTGCTTGCAGGGCAAATATGGTAAGGAGCACAATCATTCAGACAGGTTTTTATTGGCATCCCCAAATCTCTCAGATGAAGGAAAAAGCTGTTGCCTTCAACCCCATCTGTGTGACAGGTATCAATGCCACACGTGTCAGTTGGGCTACAACAGAAAATAGTCTCATGTTCATACTCTGTTACAAGACCATCATCTTATGCAAAGCTGTCTGGAAAACTCGATTTAGCTCTCTGAGGCTTCCGGTTTTATGTACTGTTGCATGAATTTCTGACTATGTCCCCACACATCTCTCACACAGATGGCCTCAAACATGCCATTGTTTGTGCATCTGATTATCAGGATTGCCTGTATTTTCTTTTCCAGATGGAGCAGAGTCCTAAGACTTTAACATGGGGTCCATCTGAAAACACTATGATGAGCACTACACAAATCAAGCTAGAAAGATGCATTAAATGTGGTACGTAGATCCAATGGCTTCTCAAGTAAGTAAGACCTAACTGATTTAACTGAATACTATCACTAAAATGAGGCGGTGACACCTGATCCTTAAGAAGGCCACTTCATTAAATGGTGTGGATGATGAGAGGATGTGAGACACTATGAAGAGACAAAATACATCAGCATAGAAATCCCACCCCAACTACTTTATGACTATGAGTGAACTCACTCATATGTGAAGATACTTCATCTCCTATTAGGAACAAGAGTCACAGAACAATTTACCATTGTAAAGTTTTGTCATGTATATGTAAAAGCTTTTAGAACAGAATAGTCATGTCTGGACTGTGTCAAAATACTGCATAGGTAAGGCTTAAGAATGATACTAGTAGATTCGTAGTTCAGGTGTTCTGGGGCTTTTTATTGTTTTTTTCCCCCTCATTTCCTGAGATTTCATCTGAGAAGACAATGGCACTGTTGATTTTAAAAGGGCAGATTTCACAAGCAGATTAACATGCTCCATATGTCTGGTCAGTTTGTTGAAGAGCCCAGAATGTGCCTCTATTAAATATAATGAACAAGGAATGATAGATGATGTCTCACACTCCCAAGCTTGTAATTAAACAGGAGGGAGAGACTGCAGGGGTAAAGCGTGTGGAAAACATCCTTCAGTCACAAATCCTTGACACAATTGTTCAAAAGAGGTTTTAACATTTCTGACATGAGGACAGCAAGGGAATGGAAAAGTAAGCAAAACAAAGCACTGGAAGGGTGTCTTAACACTGTGATAGTCAAATGAGAGGATAAATGATGACTGTATATTGGATGGCAGTGGGAGGGTTATAAACATTACAGAGACAATTGCCGCTAAATGAGGTGTATCCCAGGCAGCTGTCCTGATGCATTAGAAGGCTGTTTTCAAAAGAAAAGATTCTCCCATCAACATTAAAGCAAAACAAAATAAAAAGATCTCTTCCACACAGCTCACATGCCATGAATAACTCAGCAGCATGTGAGTCAAACCCTTCCAGAGGCAGGCTGTGATCTGGCTGCCTCCTTTTGGGCATTATTTAAGGATAGATGTGCACACTCTGCAAGCCTTAGTTATCAAAGCAACCATATGAGCAAACTAGCCTGCCTTGTTTATTGAGACATGGGGTTTTTATACCTCTTTGATCTATATGTGACAAATCTGAGAGCCTCCATACTGATGCAGCCACCATTGGAGGGACTTGGTTGACAAGTGTCTTACTGGATTGCTCTGATCCCCAAAATTATTGGTTGCTTTCAAGGTCCCTTTTCTTTATTTTTTTTTCCCCATGCCATGTACATGTCTGAGCTTTCTGTATTTCTTTAATGGAAATTGCCAGCATACAAATGTAAATGCTCTTCTGTCTGAGAAAGCAATACTCACATTAAAACTAGCAATACTTGTTTTGCTACTGTTAATAATATATTCATCTCTTTTGAAGTATTTTTCTTCAGTATGCTTAGGATTACATTATTTCACAGGCATGGAACCTGAGGCAGAGATAAACACATCTTGTCCTGGAAAACAGTGCCACAGATGAAATACTTTTGAAAATTTCTTAATTGTAGTGCAGTGGCCTGTCCAGATACACTGTCTCCATTTGGCATGAACTAAAATTATAGTCTAAAACAACTGTGGTTGCCACTTCAGTGAAATATTCTTGCTTCTGAAACTGAGCTCATAACCAATACTCTTTCACGTCCTTATTATGCTAGAAGCCTCAACAATGCTGACTTCAGGGAACTGAAAGACTGGGTCTTCCCCATTGCATTAACTGATTGATGCTGGCAGAAAGTTTTCAAGCCACATTTCTTTTCCAGTAGTCAGTAGATCAATAGTGATCCATGGTTCTGTCTCAAGTGTTCTACAGAACGATTGCAAATCCCCTTTAACCACCAAAAAATATGTCTATGCATAGCAACACAAAATCAAAATAAAGGAAAATACAAAGTCTATGACTAAGTTTTACTTGATTGAAAGTGAAATCTGTTTTGGCACAAGATGGTACGTGGTGTTTTTTCTAAAACACTTCACTTACTACAAAGTGAGTTACTTCAAGGTTTGTAAACTGGCTGTCCTCCTAGGAGTGCTGAGAGGTAGGATGCAAAGGTTCTGCTACTATACAGCCTATCACTTTAGAAAGGAATGAAAGATACCTACTGTTTACTGCTCTGACAACAGAGAACTGTGTCAGAGAGAATGTTAATATCCCCCCAAAATGGCAAGTTGGTCTGGAGCAAAAAAGCGTTTCAGTAGGATGGACTGCACAAACACCGGCACAGTTTGCATACACTGAGTATTGCTTTCTATGAGAGTTATTGCTGTTGTTTGTACTACAATAGCATCCAGATCTGCTCCAGGGCATCAGTGTTCTGCTATTCATACTGCAGACATCTAATGGAGTAGGAAGCATCTCTGTCCCCAGAACATTGGAGCCAGGTGGGTGAAAGAAAAAATAACAGTCAAAGCACAAAGAAAAACTGACCTATGTTTTGGTGAAATGGTGACCAGCTAGGATAAAGCTCAATTCAGAATGCAAGTCTTATAAAACAACTTTTAAGACGTCGCATTTTCTGACAAAAAGGTGTCAGACTCTAAAAAAAACCTGGTCCAGTTGAATCTGGAAAGTGAAGCACATGCAGCCATCTCCAAACAGCTGGTCAGCAGCAGATGCAGCAGAGAGACGAGCTTCCTGAGGGAGCTGGTCTCACACCAAAATGGTTTGCTTCCCCTTTCAGCAGTTTCATGTGCAGCCTGGCAGCAAATCTACCTCAGGGCATGGCAGGCTCACAGCAACCTCATGACCAGCTCCATCTCTTCACTCTTTATCCATGTAGTGTTTGGGTTATCCTGCTGTGAGAACTGGGCCCAGCTGGACAGGCTAGAGACAGTATGTGACCCCTTCTAAAATTGTGCCAGAGTATTGATCTCTGCTGTTGACTTTTAGAAATCCCTTTTTGGAGAAAGATGATATAGAGAAAGAAACAGGAATGAAAGTCTGGCATAGACTTGGCAGGAGTAATAGTGGTGATGAAGAAGAGAGTATTTAAACCTGAAAAAAGAAAGAAGCATTTTCTTTCTGATTGAAAACAACTTGGGCTTCTAGCTACAGTCCACTATTCCCTAGTAGGAGAACTCCATAGGGTTTTACCAAAAACGCATCGTGAAACCCTCTCCCCTACCTGGTTATCTTAGCAGCCACACTGCTTAAGAACAGGAAGGATCTTTGCTTCACCATATTCTGCCTTTCCATATAGCTGGGAGAACGGAAAGGGAATTGCTTGCTTCATTATATATCCTTTGAAAATTTTGATTTTCCTGTGGGATTGTCTTAATCAAAACATTCACCTGAAATAATTTTCTTTCTCTGTGCCCCTCTGCCTCAGTTTTGCTCCCTTTTTTCAGCAGCTGAATATGAATACAGTTCAACATTGGAACAAAAGTATTTTTTTTCCTTTTCTTCTGCGAAGTACTCTCATAATTGATTTGATGAAAGCTTCTGTTTTACAGGGAAATTAATTCCTCCTCCAACTCCACATAGCAGACACTAGAAAAATACTCATTCCCTTCCAAACTTGACAGATGCCACAGCACGGTGAGAAGGAACCACTATTTCTTTCAATACAGTCTTTTTTTAAAATATGCTATGTACATGGAAACACTTCTTCATCCATCAGTTGAAAAGTTCATTTCTTCCTACTGCCCTTCACCCCACTTTCAGGGCTCCCAAGCCAACCATGACTGTGAAACATAACTGACTTTGGTATAAATAAGAGCTGAGGAAATGAAAGAAATTAAGAACTCCTCCAGTCCTAAGGCTAAATATCACCCTCCTATTTGTTTTCTCTGTATACTAAGCTTAATACTTTTTCTCAGCTGGGTACACAAGCTAATATACTACATAATCAGAGGAAAAGTATCACTTTATAGAGATCTCATTTCCTATCACACTTGAGGTTTCAGTGGATACTGGAAATCCTTCACCTTTTTCATAATATGTGGGCAGAATAGGGAAGAAACAACAAAAGTGAATAAATATTTTCAGCTTTAGGGTCTCATTAAAGAGTTTAAGAACTGGAAGTGAAAGGAGACTCAATTTTCTTCGTTCTCATGTATGCTATCTTGTTGCTGAAATCTAAGTAATTTCCATGGAAGGACTCAGATTTTGCACTAAAATCTTCTGTCTTTGCGATGCATTTAGTGATGGACATCCACAGTCCACCTGCAGTACATGTTTCCCAGTCACAGCAGTGGTGTGAAACTGACTAATTATCTACGTTATGTGTTTTGCCCCCAGCTAAAGGGCCTATCCTTTCTGTGTGATTGGTATATCTGCAGGACGCATTTGTCTCGATGGCCTGGGTCTGTGTCAGGGTCTGCAGGAATTCAGCCTGTGAGTAATAACCTACTCATAGTGAACCTATCCATCCAAATGGGTCACAAGTCTAACCGTGCAAGCCTCAGAGCCCTTTAGCCAGCTGATTTTCACAATTCATCAACTCATATTTCAACTGTGGTTAAAAAAAAAATGAGAAATATGTTAGGATTAAGACACACATTAAGAGAGAAGCTAGTTAATCAATATAGCTCCTATCCTTTCAGAAGTCTTTTAAAAAGCTGTAAATATCATAACAGGAGAAGGCAATTTGCAAGAAAGAACTTAGCTTGAATCAGATATTCATCAGTATGAGTAGAAATTGATAAAACATAAACCCCACAATCTCTGTCCTCCAAGCCAAGACTCAAGACTCCCTTTCACTCTCAGCCCTGTTTCAGGGCAGACCAAGGTCAGCCAGGATGTCCCCTGGCTTGTGATCAAATTTGTGTACTGACTATCTAGTTATCTAAATTAAATGAAAGTTTAAGAAGCAAAATGTCTTAGGACAAAGAACAAATGCAAAGATGAGAAATCCTCTTACTTCTTTGGTCAAAAACCTCAAAACTATTTTTTTGGTCTTTGGTGCTTTCCATGCTAGACAGTAAAGATCTACAGTAAAGACCCTCCATGGCAGCACTTCATGCCTCAGGGCTACACTCCAGACTCAGGGCTGTCGTTCTTTCTCCTGAGTGGACTGCATAGTGCCCTGGCTGACATCAGTGAGTTGGTCACAGTAGTGTTGGTGACAGGACCAGCCCCTCTGGTGCTTTGTCCACTAAGAAATGGAGACAGACCCTTGCTTTACCACAACCAACCATGCACAGTACTAGGTAAGCATCTTGCTCTGAAGGTAGTTAAAGCAGGTTAAAATATTTGCAGAGACTATCCACATCTCTTATATTAACTCTGTTATTTCAGTTGCCAAGAAACTCCGAGCACGGTTGCAAGGACAAAGGACCGATGCAACGGGAGAGGCTAGGGTTGTGCTCAGACCAACTACTGCAATGCTGGAAATGGATCTAGTGTAGGTAAATTCATGCAGCCTGTGAATGATTCAAATTTCCCCTTACCAAAAATCATATCACACAATGCATAACTCTGAACATGACTCACTGTACTGTTCATGAAGAAAAGCATGATTGCAAGCTTACATGACCCCACTAGATCCATCTGACTGCTTCTTCTTTTCTCTACTGTGTGTAGAGTTAAAATAAGATGGAGTTCATTTTAGTGGTTAAAGTGGCACCATACAGTTCAGAATATGACTGGTGATTTTTCTGAGGCAACACAGGACACTTGAAGTAAAATACAGACTTGTACTGACCCTTTTTAAGTAAACAACACCTAAGCACATTCCACATGAGGTTCAAAGGACAAGACTTTTTTTAGCTGTTAGTCTCTTTAATCTTTTCTTAGAGGTAAAAATAGGACTTGTTGCTTACAGTGCGTATTTTAGCTTTGTCTTTTGTATAGACAAGGGAATATTGAATATTACTGCCACATTTGTGTGATTTGTAAGATGTTATTCTCCTTTTTTCCACCCTGAAATCTCAGGAGCCTGAAGATACCCAGTTTTGAAATGCTCTTAGATATTCATTCGCACACTCTTTCTCTAGATTCCTGCATCTCAGAAACAACTCAAAAATTGTAATCCTCCTTTCCACTCCTTTGTCTTCCCATGAACAGCAGCAGAATACAAGTCAAAAGATCACAATGTGACTTTTTAGAGCCTTCTGACTACTGAGCTAATATCACGAACTGTCTGGCAAGGGTTTGACTTGGGATTTATCCTTGTCTGAGCTTGGCAGTGTACGTGCTGGTCTACTGATTATAGCAGACAGATATACGATCCTCAGAGCACTTAGTTTCCTGTACTTCTCCCTGAATTGGTTAATGCTTCAGAGAAGCTGGGAGAGAGAAGTCCTTAAGTCTGTGTGTTGTGGAGCTGGATGCTGCTAGCAGTGCACTGCTCATGGGAGGAATGGAAACAGATGAATATTATCAGGCTTTCAGTGGAATCAGAACTACGTGGGAGTGACTGCAGTTCTTTAAAGAGTATCTTTATGGATAGTAATAAGAAAACCAGAAAGCCCTGGAGAGTGACTTACTCTGGAGGTCATGCCACGAAAAGCCATGGGCCATGAGTCTGATTAACAATAATGACTCAGAACCAGGATCTTTCCTTTGCACTGGAATCCCATTTGTTCAGCAGAGGCAGAGAGGGGGAAGAAAGAAAGGGGAATCTTGGGTATGGCCAAATGGAAGATTATGAAGTGGGGATCACGAAGAGGGTCTGCAGGAATTCAGCCTGTGAGTAATAACCTACTCATAGTGAACCTATCTATCCAAATGGGTCACAAGTCTAACCGTGCAAGTCTCAGAGCCCTTTAGCCAGCTGATTTTCACAATTCATCAACTCATATTTCAACTGTGGTTAAAAAAAAAAGAGAAATATGTTAGGATTAAGACACACATTAAGAGAGAAGCTAAATATAAAGTATTTTATAAATTGGTATTTGTGAATTATGAATTTGTGGAACAAATAATACATTGCATTTACCACAGAACCAAATATTTTTTGTCTTGGGATTTCTTATCCTCATGCAGATAGTTTGTTGCTAAACCCTAAATAAGGAGATACTATCAAAATCAGTCATATTCATATCTAACTCCCTGACAGTCACCCTTTTTATTTTGAGTTGAGCCTTTGTGAAAAGCTGGTACCTAGATCCATTGCAGCAAACACAGCTTGATTTTTGGAAGGGACTTTTATACTCCATCACAAGCTATTTACCTTTCCAGTCACGTGGCATCTTCCAGTCATGAAATCTTCAAGAGAGAAGTAAGAATGCCATGTGGCAAAATGGCTTGGAGCTCTCCTAAGAAAATGTGCACCTGCTTTCTCCCCACACATCAACACTCATCTCTGAACCAAGCCACAAGCCGACGCTACGCAGCTGCTATGAGGCACTATGTCAGGGCTTCATTTGCCAGCATTTCTGCCACTCTGGATTGCATTGTGTCTCATCACAGCTCCCAGAGCAGCTTCATCAAGCTACTAATGTCAACCAAGTAAATAATGCATGCTTCAACTTGGACTAAATACACATTAGTCTGATAGACCGTAACAGCCACCAAGTCTGTTGTGCTAAGCGATCCCTAGCTGTATATTTACCGGATCAGTGGAGTGCTTAGAGCCTTGGTACATAAATCAGTATTTAGGTAAGTTTTTTAATAGTTATTAGAAGTAAAAGAGCATTGGTGGCCACATATAGCAATTACATGAAATGAACCTTCTCTTTAGTGTTGTTTTGGTTTTTTGTTTGTTTCTTTGTTTGGTTTTTTTGGAGTCCCCAGAGCCCTGATCAACAAAGGTATTTAAACACAACGGAGTAAGCTGAAGTCAGTGTCTGAGCTTCACTCATTTTAAGAATGACTTCTGCAGAACATGGAAGGTACTCACAGGATCGAAACAGTTTCCTCAGTATCCTTTTAGAGCAGCTCACACTATCCAGGGAACTTGAATTATGTCTTGTTTGTTGTACAAAAAGAGATAGAAAACACTGTGATGCTGGTCTACTTACTTCAGGGCCTGGGAGCTGGAGAAGGCAGCTGATTTTATAACTCAATGATACAGAATAAGGGATTCCACTGACTTCAGACCTTCTCTGAGAAAAGCCTGAGGAATATACATGGTGAATGCTGCAATGAAATTGTGGCCAGAAGTGATCTGATCTCAAAGGTGAACCAGCTCAGAAGATTTCTTCTTCCAGTCTTTTCTGCTGGTAACCAGCAAGGTGTTGAAACATAGCATCTTGTCTCTCCTTTTCCCATAGATATTAGATATATAATTTGAAGTACCACATGTCTGTAGCTTTTTGAGTTTAAGCCAGATAAAAAAGCTGTTCCTGAATTTCAGGAGGTATTGCCATCCATAAGATGATGATTCCAGCTTCATTTCTTCATTGAATAGAGTCTGTGGAAAGGTGAAATGAAAAGGAACGTGCATTAACTCAAGACACCAAGACACTAAGAAGGCTGCATTTGTCTTGAGGGCTCACTGTGTCCTAGGCGGCAATAAAAGCATTACATAGCTGCTTAGTGCAAAACTAGTGCAAGTGTCTTTGGATATCAATCTGCAAGGGATGCTGTGCTGAGGGAGGCTACCCTTAAGGTCTGCTGTTCAACATCTAACACAGAGGCATGGAGAAATGTCTAACTAAAGACAGAGGAATAGCTGTACAACTCACTACAACAAGCTTATTTTGCCCAAAGTCTGTTCTTTCCATTTCTGTAGCCCAAAACCGAGTATCACTTCAATCCAGGTCTGTTTGATCTTGATGCTTAATGACAACACGCAGTGATTCACAATTAACTTATTACCATAGTCTCCACAGTCCTGACTCTCATTTTCCATGTCAAAGCATCAGCTGTTGGTTCCAGACCCTAACTGTGTTGATCATGACCTCTGTACACTACTCTGCTACAACCATTTGAATAATTAATGTCTTATGCAAAGAGTAGTACAATCTGAATAAATAAGAAATTGTAATAAACAGCATGTCTAGCAGCAAAATATCAGCTTAAGAATTCTAATGATCATCGTGATTTATTAATGCACTTGTCAGCATCTGTTGCTGAAACCATTATGTATGCTTCAGTAGGATTTGCCTTGATTTGTTGAATGTAAGTCAGATAGACAACAATCATGTAATGAAAAGTATTACAGTTTCTGAATCCCATCTTTTTAATGTCTAAGGGAGAGCTGCTTCATGCCCCCTCTGAATCTTCTCTTTCTGTATAACTTTATTATTAACAATGAAAACCACCTCTAAATTAATTTCTCAGTCTGTGTACCATATTATGTCAGCTTTTGTGATCAGGCAAATCCACCCCATCAAAGCTGATTTGAATATTTCAGTGCTTGTTGGTGAATTGAAGAGTAACATGCTATCTTTATAAAATTTTCTCCAAAAGAGGAATAAGCAGAGGTGAGAGACCTCAGAAATGGATGAACTTCCGTTTTCCAAATCAGCTACCTTCATCATCATTTCTGGGGAAGTTCTATTGATGTTAAAAGTAGATTAAACTGCGGTGTGAATACATATTTTATTTATACTATACATATCACAGTGCTCATTTAAGTGGTCTATTTTATTATTGTGACTGATGTTTGTGTGTTGATTTGCATTTTCTTTGTACTTTCAGATGTCCTGTCATATATCTGAATTTTCTCTCCAGGCATTTACTAGGGATTGACCAAAAAAACCCCAACCCCTAAAAAAAAGGATCACTATTATTTTCATACCTGAGTGAATAGGGGAAGCTAAATTCTGTAGAATTTAAAATTCATTTTTAATTGTAATTATTATTGCAAAAGATCTTTCAGTGTTTTAAGGTAGGGCTAGCTGAAAATCAAATTCTTACAACCACTATTGAAATTACACTTCTTTTAACTTTTGCAGTGTCCTCACTCCCTCTGAAATACAGCTCTTTTGAGTGTAAAAAAGTGCAGTGGCTGAAGTTCTAGAATCTATGGATTCCCATTCCCCCCAAAAATTGAAATTTTATGGTTTAATCAATGAACCTTAAGACATGAGGAAGAAGTATCTTGTCCTCTCCTGGGTTTAAGTACCCAAGTATCTTGAGTGGGATAGAGTTCACGTCTCATCCTGCTACTCAACATTTCCTATTGGCTGTAGAGTGCATTTACCTATCTACTGTGCTGGGTCTTGGCTGTCCCATTCGAACTGAACTAGCTGCCTCCAGTTTCCTGCCACTTAGAAAAAGTAAAGCTTAGCTTTTCCCCCTGGAACCAAGCACAGGTATGGAATCCATAGCACAGTAGGGAATAGTACGGTGATTCTGAGAAAAGGTGGAGCAAATATTCCTCAGACATTTCTGTGTTGCCTCTAGACAGAGTGCCTGTAGGCTGACGAAGGTAGGATGGACAGGAAACATCAAATGGAAGGAGCCCTAAGAAAACTGACTTTCAGGTGCCTAAATATATTTAAAACCATCATAATCCCACCCTTTAGAGCTTTAGGGCCAAGGTAAAAATTTGCCAGCTTTCCAGACACATCAACAATGAGCACCTTAGACTGGAAAGTGATGGACAAAGGGATCCATTGATCTGTAAGTCAGAAGCCCTACAGAAAATCTAACGAACAGTAGAATCTTTTCCAATGCAGTAGAAGCCTGTTAAACAGATTGCAGTGGTGTACAGAAATAGCATTTTCTGAAGAGCTTTATAATACAGATAAATACTGGCTTAAGGACAGAGGTGGCCTTTGCTGAACCTCATATGTTCTCCTGATCTTTCTTTGGGAACCCTGCTCTCTAGAGGTTTATTCCAGATATTCATGCAATGCTTCTTTTTAGATAAACAATAACAAAAATCAGTCTTTCCCTGGACATATCAACCCTCTTGTCACATTTATTTCTCTATATCTTTTAAAAGGTCTTTTTATTTTTTTTTCTAAGGTATTAAATGAAATACCATCTGGTGTGATACCAGCAAGATCTATTCTTTTAAGAGATTTAGTCCATTAACCTGTGTATTTCTGTATTTACTTTATGTTTATATCTCCTCTGTGTTTGGACTTCTAGCAAGTTTATCCCCCCTGAAAAATTGATATTTATTTCTTAAGGAGACATCTTAATTGTCATTGTTAAATGTACTGTTAAAAAGATCAGTTCTTTTAAGCTGTTGGGAATTTGATTTCTCTGTAGTAAGGAGCAACAAAAACACTCTCTCATTAAAAAAAAAAAAGACATGAAGAACTGTACAAATGGCAGGGAAGCATAATACAAAGAATGGCAAACACATTATCATTGCTGTGCTACTCCTCTGGTGCTGCTGTTGCTGAGGAGAGTCAGCATGTAATAAAGACATGGGAAGTTTACAACTAGTACTCAGACAAGGGTGACACCTTTTCAGGTATCTCAGGGAAAAGCCACGGAGCACATGAAACAGAAGGGGAGCCTTGCAGTTTCAGTTTCTTCAGGACACATACAATAGTTATTGGAAAGAAAAAGGAAACAAGCAACTAGCACTGGCTGCCTTCATTGCTGTTTTTTGGGGTTTTTTATTTAGTTTAAATTCCTGGCATAGAGAAGAAATTGGAAAGATAAAATAGGAAAACCTGTTCAGGTAACTGAAAAAAAGGTTTAGAAAGCTTGGAAGGATTAGTGGACAGAAGTAGATAATTTTTTGCATGGAATTTCTCCTTGCATTGTGTTGCAACAGTTCCTAAGCAAAGTGCAAGATGGTTTATGTTGTCATGTCAGATTTACATAGTAAATTTAATGTATTGCTTGTCAGTTTTAAATACTGGAAGTATCAATTAAATGTCAAATTATGCTTGACTTCAATTCTAAGTGGCTGTAAAGACACAATATAAATTTAGAATAATTTAACCTTTCTTCCCCCCCTGCACCCTCCTCCCTTGCTTTCTCAGTAGAACTCATTATATGAGATTATTTGGAAGGAGATTTTTTTTTTTTTCTGCTTGAAGTCTGGTGATTCATTGGGATCAACATCACCAGTTAAACATTCTTCCCTTAGAAATCAATGGCTGAGGACTGAACTGGGTACTCAACTTTTTAATTATGACTTGAAGTAATGCAATTGTGGATTTTAATGGCTCATACATCTCTTTGACAGATCATGAATTTGTTGAAAGTTTTGAAAGCAATGACATCAATTTCTTGGACAGTTTGGTAGCAAAAAGTGAACACATTGATGTTAATTGGAATGTGGACACAATATCACTAATAACTCTGTATTTTTGTTAGATGTTTAACATGTTGAAGATTCTGACCAGGAGCCTGGCAAAGGGGAGCATAAGAGGTTCCTGCTTCTCTTTCCATTCAGTGATATATTATTGATGCCACAGTGAGCACAACAGCATGATTGCATGATAAATTCAACATTGCCATGCCTGGCTCTGTAAAGAGTGAGTCTGGGGAGATTTCTAAAGGTTAGAATACGCTGGTTGACAATACATGGTGAAAGTCACAGCACCCAGTTCCAGTATTTGGTGCATACTTATTCAATACTCTGCAATAAAGCTGATGTTGGTTTGGCTAATTCTCAGAGACAGTGACCAAACTCATTTCTTTTACTGCCCAGGTTACTCTACCATCCTTCAAGGAAGAGCCTTTGCCTATTAACATTCTTTTCATTAGTGATTTTATGACCCATGTGAAATACAGAGCAACAGGACAAAACACAGCTTGGAAAGGAAGAGATTTGTCTCCTTTACTACAACATTATCAGCATGTGTTGCAGCTTTGTTCTGTCTGATTAGCTTTTTCAGTTGTCAAAAAATTTGGACTGACTCTGTTCTCAAGAAATAGCACAAATCAGGAGGATTCAAATAACCCAGAATTATTTTCTTTTTACTATAGGAAAAGCCCAGGAAATATACTTGAAAATAGGAGCTAAGTGTTACTGAAAATAATACGCTATAATTTATTTTTTTCGCCCATTAAAAGACTCTCAGGAAAAAAAAAAAAGAGCACCAAAGGAAACAGCAACACCAATAATATGTTCTTTGCAAAAGGCACAGAATGACAGAGTGTAAGCAATGGCTAACAGCAGTCAGAAGAAAGGCTTCCCAAGTGAATCCTTGATCAAGGAACACCATAGGTGTTTCAAGAGGAACATAGTATTCATCTGAAAATCTAAGTAGAACAAGTTCCAGCATGAAAAAGGACTTCCTAAGATGACAGAATGGCTTAGGTAAGTGATTTAATTCTTCAGTATTGATCCATGAGAGCTAAGAAGAGTTAAACTACTTAGGAAATTAAAATGAACTTTGAAGTATTCATTGAAGTGGCATCACACCTGCAGCTAGGAACCAACCCTGACATCCCCAAATGAAGAAGGGAGTGAGAGGGACAGGCAGATATTACAGTGCTCTTTTCTGCCCTCATTGGGGTAATTTTGCTTGACAAAATGTTCAGTGTACTTTGGGACAAAATGTTACATGATTAAACAAAGAGAAACTGTCCACAAAATTTGACAGTGTAAACCTGATCTGGCAGTGAAAGCACAGGGAAGTTGTGTGACTATTCTAACGTACCACAGTGCTTGAAAATGAAGCAAGAAAGAGATCCAAATCTCTTCAGTCTTCTGCTTCCCCTGGACACCAAAGTAAAGAAGCAGCACCTGCCAGCTGCAGCAGCCCAAGGAGCTCGTGGCAATTTAGATGCCCCTCGTTCTGGACATCTCAACTGCTTCTCCCATCAGCCAAAATCGCCCAACACGCGGTCACTGCTGCCTGTGACTTTCTGATGTCAGATCAATAGCACAGCACCTCTCTGGAGTGACAGCTCAATTAGAGAAGAATTCTGGCATAAAATTTCAGAGGCAAAGACAAATCCTGCAGTGAAGGAATGACCCTTCAAAGAATTAAATGGTTTTTGTCAATGATGGTTCAGATTTTCTAAGGGATTAACTCCTAGCAGCTGACTTATACAATGTGTCAAGAAATGGTGAGAACTTGGAAACTACTACAATTTTGTTTCTCTTTTTGCATCACAAAACTCCCTCACTTTTGACCTTCAGTTGCATTGGACGAACCCCATCAGATAACTAGACACAAAGAAATCCCCTTTCTGCTTCAGTTGATTAAAACTGACTTCTGGTGTGACACTACTTTAGGATGCCTGACTGCATCATTCCAGAGCTAAGCATTTCTATTGTAAGTGCAGCAATTCTCTCATAACAGGTAATTATACAAAATACATGTACATATACAATGAAATCTGTTCATAACTGCATGCAAACTTTGTAAACAAATAGGTACTGAAGTTTTTTTCTGAGAAATCTTTGCAAAAACCATGCTAGAAAAGCCTGTACTTCCATAAGTGAAGGTTAGGAGCCAAGTGAAGCTTTCAGGCCTTTAGCTCAAGCAACATCACTGTGTTTTGATCTTATGATCTTGGAAGACTCAACATCCACACTTACATCAGTTCCAAAGACATTCACTTATATTTGAGATAAAAGAGAAGACAGCCACTACAGTCCACTTGTTAGCCATGAGCATTCACAATTTAGATTTCACGGGATAATTAAATTTCTCAGGTTGTTCATAAGCTTGATTGGAAACTCAAATCCATTTGGAAAGGGGATTTAAACTCTTCTGCGACTCCTGTGTTCACACATGACAGGTCATGACAAGGAGACAGGCTAAAATTTCAAGGGTGCCTAATGAAACACCACATTGTGCTCTCACTCACAGAAAGTAGGATTTTCCTCTCCAAAAGTAGACATGAAAAGCACAGGTCTGATCTTTCATCAGCTCAACGATTCACAGGTCTGATCTTTCATCAGCTCAACAATTCACTCTCCAAATTTAGACTACAAGAAACATATGACTTGAGTAAATATATGATTTGAGTAAATCCCAGGCACAAAAATTTGTCTCTTGTCTGCAGGATCAATTTCTCTTCAGACACCTTTCTCTGTTTTTTTGCCTTGGCTGGCAAAGACTAAAACTTTTGTCAGGAAAGAGACTGGAGAGCAAAAGTAAAGCTAATGAACTTTCACAGTCCCTAAAGGCCACATTATCACTGTGTTGGTCTCTCCTAACAAAAGTCAGCCCAGTCTTTTTTTCTTTTTCTACTGAAAAACAAGACCCGAGTTGCAAATCACATTTACAGGGTACAAATCATATCTGGTACAACTCCACCACCTGAAAGCTGACCCCAAATTTCCTCCTATATTTGGAGTGGGATGGTAAGAATCCCCATCAGAGGCTGCTGCTTCTGACATGCAACTCCAGAGGCATCTCTGCATAGGGAAGCTCTATGTAGCACTGAAAAATGAAGGCCTTTACCCTGGTAGCCCAGAAAAATCACAGCAAACACTTCAGAAAGGACCCTAGGGAATCCTAAGGCCAGTAAAATCTTTTGTCTAGGAACAGAAAAGTAAAGAAAAAAGAGAAAAACAATCACCCTTGTGGAGGAGGAAAGCAATGACCCTTGTAAATATACCAGTACTTTTTGAGCTCTGAAGGAGAAGCCTGTCTGGAAAGACACAAGAAATACTAAGATGAGGCAGAACACAAATCAGTTCTCCTGGGCGCTGTGCAGACTCTGCTGTAGACTCCCGGCATGATACTGGACAGACTCTGAGTGAGAGTTCTTACAGAAGAAATGGTGTCCAGTCTGAAATGTCCAGAATATAATTCTTTTTTTGCTTGAAAATTACAATGATATGCAGTGCTGTAGTTTTCTGCATTCTGGGTTAGAGGACTGTAGGCTTGGGTTTGGAGTGGTGTCACTACTTGGGAAGCTATAGCACCCAAACAGCAAAAGAAAGTTCTTGGAGTAACAAGGAAGGCACATCACCTGGGAGCCTGTGTTCTGGTGAATTTGCAGAGTTTGTACAGGTATATGGAAATTGAAATGGAATTGTTCTCTGCAGCCAGAATATGGAGAGGAAAAATAACTGGTAGCTAAGTTCAGTGCAATATATAAACAAACTTACCAGTTAGTCACACAGAGCCTAGGAAATCCACTAACAGATTAGAGGTTTCATATTAAGGAGTCTGTCATAATGCTGCCGAGAGGACTCCTGAAAGGTTTCAAAGGCCAAACAAGAGGCGATTAGTTTCAGTATCAAAGCAGAGGCGCTCATTTAGTCCTCTGTTATTGATCTCTTCTTAGACAGACAGCAACTTCAAAAAGAGAAATAATAAGAAAATATGAAAAAAGAAACTAATTCAAAAGCAAATCACAACATGACAATTGTAAAGAAAATGAAAACATTTTATTTCAGTTCTTCCAAGAGGCTTTGGAGAAATGCTGCCCATGATTTTGCATCTAAATACATTTTGAATCAAAGTTTTTCATCAGCCAGCCATACAGCATCTATTTAAAAGTCCAGATAAATAGAAATGCTTCCAAGCTGGTGAGCTACAGTAACACCCAGTGGTTCACATAATGGTGATATTTGCTAGGTGGCGTATTTGAAAAATGCATCTACCTTGACTCTACAGCCCCAAAAAACTCTCAGTAAGATGCATTTGACTCTCCTTTTACTGAGATCATGTAGAGATGAACTGAGCTTTTGAAGTCAGAGGCTTACTGCCCGCATGCTGGCTGAATTTCCAAGGCTCGGAGAAACTTTCCTTTACGAATTCATCCTCATAGAACAGTCTTTTGAACACTATGTCCATGTAACTTAAAAGTCACATGCTTTTTGAATGTATCACAGGCGATGTCTTGACCATGCTTTCATGGTCAGTAATATTAGTCTTTTCCTTTATGGAGAAAGGTGGAAAAGACACAAACACCATTTATACTAGTCCAGAATAACATACAGGTAGGTAAAATGTTTCCACTAAAGCACCAACTGTTGATTAGGCAGTGGCCATTGTTGCTGCTTTATTTTTCCCTGAAAAGTGACTGTATTGGTACAGCACACACTGATAGGGAGAAATATGTGCATCAGGATGAGGAAATCATTCATGTATTTAGGTCAGCTGAAAGTGCTACATCTACAACAGGGACAAGACCCTTCTGAAGAAGGTTGGAAGGGTTGGAAGTAGGAGGAGATATCAAGAGAGGTAGTAGAGACCGAAGAATCATCCTGAAATAAGCACACAAAAGAGGCATTTGTTTCTGTGCATAAGGAGGGCAGATGGGGAAACAAAAATAACTATTCATAAATATTTTGCTTATCTGATCTCTGTCCATCAATCATGATGAAAGATGCATCTACTTGATGTCCTTTGAGGGGACAGTGCAATCTAGAAGACAATACTCTAGGTGAGGATTTTGGAGGTCCTCCTCTTCCCATCTCAGTACCCCTTTTTTTGCTCCAGTGTTTCATTTGCCTTCAGGGTACTGGCCCATTTTTGACAGAGCTTTGATATACGTTAGCTAGAAACCTTTACTCATAATCAGGTGGGACTCACTTCAGAACAACAAAATCAAGACGTGAGTAGTGCTTTACCCACACTTTCCCAATGATCTATCTTTTCCTCTCACCTGAAGGATGAGCTACTAAAGACAAAGGAAGACCTGTTAGATTCAATCCTTGCTTGCTTGCTCTGGCCATTTTGACAAAAGAAACTGCCACCTAGAGTGAATTCTCTAGATATTTGGAAATGTGCGTAAGAGTCTTGAAGCTGCTTGTACATATTCTAAGTTTCAAATATGTGTGCAGAGTTTTCCTGTCTCATCTTTCGCCAGAAGCTCCCAGGGTTTATAACTCGTGTTTCTAGCCCAGCTCAACCTCCAAAAAACAAATTAAATTAAAATAAAATAAATAAATAAATCCAGATTGAAGCTTAAGGTGCTCCTCATATTCCAGATTAAAAAGATTAGGCATTTCTGTATTGCTTTACTACAGTGCTATCTATCCCTGGGAAAGTCTGTGCAACCTCACCTACTTTAAAACCATGAATGTTTAGTAAAAATAAATGTTCTTCTTAACATGTTAGTTAACTGAGGTACTACTGAAAGGAAGATCCAAAACTGTTTGGGATTTTTTCCAGCAAAGGATTGCAAAGAATAGTTTTGAGTGGCTGAAGACAAAAGAACAATTATTTCTTCTCTGTGTTTTTAAACAAGACTACCATGTCCAATACATACATGCACACAGATATACTAATAAACTTACAACTAAATGTTTGATTCAAATATTTGACTGGGATCCATCTTTAACTCATAGACTGTTCATGCTTTCCACATGAATTTAACACCTCTTGTTTGGACTGAATAAGGTATCCTTAAACATTTTTTTTCAATTCTCCTTATACTTCCTAACAGCTCTGCCCTTAATATTGCTGCATTTATGAAAATTTACAATGAAATTTTATGGGTAAGAATCCCAAGGATCCTGCTAAATAAGGAGATACATTTTAATTAAAGACTTTACATTGATCTCTGAAATACTGGAGATATTTTTTTTTGTTAGATTTTCAATAAAGAAATATTATCCTTCAATAAAAATTGCTTCACTCTGGGGCTCTTGTTGCCCTGTCAGTTATTCTTCAGAGACAAAGCAAAAGCTTTTTACATGATATTTGAAAATGGAAAATAGACGTCTTTCAGCCCAAAGGGAACCAAAACTATATGTATTCATGGAAATCTATGTTACTATAATGTGTTTGTATGCAGTTCCAGTATGAAAGACTGCTGTGCAAATAGAATTGCAATGAAGACATGTGAAAAGCCCTTTGTGTTGAGGTTCTAATTAAAGGTAAAGAGAAAAAGAATCTAGAAATAATAATAACAATAGCAATAAAAAATGACAACACCTTGCTCCCACAGAGATTCCTGTTTAATTTCTGTGATATCACAAAATAGACCAATTCAATGTTATTACCTAAAACAATAGAAAATTCACATTCTTATCTGGATAGGAAACTGGTATTTGACGAGTTCAAGTTGTAGCTAAACATAAGAAGTGCTGATGGCAAAAAAGTCATTAAGACATGTTAGCTCCAGTAGTTGTACAGATGCCTACAGGCACTTCTGCATTATCAAGCTTTAATGGAGATGTTCATGATATTTGATGAGCATTTGCTGTGTAAGTTACACACTGAGCCAGGAGGGGGATGAGAGGGGTTTCTATAACCCTAAGGTTATGTGTTGATGATCTTACAGTTATAGACTGAAAAATGCATACAACTCAGTTTAATGACCCTCTTCACTTAATAATGTAACATATCATCGTTTGAAGACATGGAACATCTGTTGCAATCACATTTCATAGATTTTGTGGTGGCAAAGAAATAAAGAAGCAGATGGGTTCCCTAATGTCAGTGGTGTTAATGTTTATTTAGAAATCACATATTGAATCTCAGGCAATCTTTATGTTTTGGTCCCGTCTCCAGCAGCAGGGATAGCACTACTAATTGCATCAACAGCACGAAGCCTTTTCCAAAGGGTGAATGACTCTCCTGGTTTTGGATGTCACAAAAAAAGCTAATTTCCAGGAAGGAGGTTTTATTTTGGGGAGTTTAAAGACTGTACCTAGTATGAAAATATTAATTTTATATCAGTTTAAACCCTTACATATCCAACTTAATTGTAATCTGACTTCCAAGATAACAGTAGTCATGACAACACAGGCTACAGGCTTGACCAAATTTTTGACTCCATATCAAAAAGCCCCAAAGGTTTTGTACCATGTCTGCTGGAGTGCTGGTGGTGTCACTCAGTGTTCACCAAGCCCCAGGCTAGATGGTGTACAGAAATTTCAAGTGGATCCCTGTGTGAGGCACAACTCTCTCTAAGATTAAGATGACAATTCCAGCTAGATATTAACAGTGATCTTTATGATGTTTATCAAAAATATTTTTATAGTTTGTTTTCCCTGAAGAAGTCAGTTTTTCCTCAAGTTTTGACACTCTTCCATAAACTCTTCACCTCTTACTCTACTATCCTCTACCTAAATTTAACACCTGCTAAAATTTTCCTTGTCCTCATTTCTTCACATGTCAGAAATTTAAGACTTGAATACCATGATCACTGAGTCACCCTACTAAGTGAGATCAGATCCCTCATATTTTATCAGCTATTGAAGAAACTTGCATTTTACTTCATTATGTGGTAGGATTTTGAAGTTGAAGAGAAAGTGCCTCAAGATAACCGAAATTATATTGTCACCATGCAGAGTAACTTGGGATTGTATGTTGAAGATGGTATTTACTTTCACATCTCTCAGCCCTGAAAGTAAAATTGCATTTACTACCTCTATTTAAAAGCAACCTTATCTCTCAGTGTTCTCCTTTTTGGGGTTTTGGCTCCATCAGAATTGTTGCTAGCTATCAAATTCTTGGCTGCATCTCATACTTCTAATTAAATCTGAGGTTCCTCGTGTCTGGAAACCAGCAGAGAATAGTTAAATGGGGCTTCTATAGTAGCTGATGCAAAACAGCTGTATTCATGATGAAATACAATTAAAATTTTAATATACCTTATCTGCTCCAGCCAGTGATTCACTTGGAACTACTCAGTTGCTGCTGGTGTGTGTCCTTGTAAACAGGGATTCAGAAAGGTAACTTTGTGCTGAATTGTGTTGCTTTTCTTAAAAAAGACTAAAAAAAGAGAGAAAGGATGGAGGTTCAAGATTTATAACTTCATATATTTTAATTCTATATAGCAGAATTGGAGGGTTTTTGCAGTCTGTGAAGCCAAACTGATTTATGGCACTTGAATTTCTGTCCTGCAAACTGTTGGAGCAAGAATCAAACATTTGTTTCCAAGTCAGACAAAGGCTGTCGAGTTATGCATACTCATATACAATATATATTCCAGGCTTAGAGAAGAGAAATCAACACAAATCAAGGCAGCAACTACAAAAAAATTACAATGTGCTTTTTCAGTCAACATACAGAAGTCCATTTGTCTCAGCAAACAAGGAAAGATGGTTGATTATATGTGAGGAATTAATCATAACCACAAGTATGTATCTTTTTTAGTCCATGATATTTGACAGTGGCTAAATAGATTTCTAAGCCTTCACCAAAAGAAGTATAAACAGAAAATCCTATGGGGAGCCTGAAAACACTAGAAGAAATGAATTAAATGTGCTTCTATTTCACACTGAATCAATCCACACACTTTCTCTCTCCTGTGTTTGTACATTTTTATTGGTTACTTTAAGAGGACCTTTAGCCATTTTTGGGAAATGAAGAAGAAATTCTCTTGAAAATGCAGGACTGCCCTTTCCTATAAATGTGATGGGAGATGATAACCATGTGAAACTGCTTTACAATCTCTACTGAAGCATTTAGAAAAATACCAATGACATTGAGTTGAAACCATCTAAAGTTAGTCATCTAGGCTAAAGAAGTCTTGTATGTATCATCATATGTAGTCAGTAGAATGTTTGGCACCACCAGCAAGAGATTGATTCCATCCCACAATAGATATTTAAAACAAATGGGGAAAATGGTCCTCTGGAGATGCATATGTTTTGTTGTGGATAACAGCGCACCCCAAGCATCTAACTTTTAGCTAAGTGAAATGAAACTCACCCATACTGTGTAGAAACCAGTGTAAAAAATTCCCTTTATATGCCTACAATCCACAGTTTAATATTGCAGGCAAGAGATAGCTATCAAATGCCCATAGGAAATGAGAGGCTCTAAGGTGAGAGAGTTGCAGGACTCGGTTCCAAACTGTGAGACAAAAGACAAGCCCTGGCAGTTGGCTGAGCTTTCTCAGTTCTTCACCTTTCTCACACCAGGTACTGGGGCAGGCAGTGCTCCTCCGGAAGGAAGTCCTTTGCAGTCCACCCTACCATCCCTACTCTCCTTACACATGCTCCCACTTTATGGCCAGTGGAAGACCCTTGGGACTTGGGGTATGAATTCTCAACCTGAGACAAATATTTGTTACCTCAGCATTCAGGCAAGCAAGGAAAAATATTCCCTGGAAGTTCTCTTCATTCAGGTTGATTTTAGTGAGAAATAGGCAGCTTTGACTTTAAGTGTCTGGGCTGAAATAGAATCCTCAGCTCAGTTTTTCTAATCCAGAAAGAAAGCAAGAAAATATCATTGTCTTCAGTACTAAGGATGGGCCCAACCTATAGTGCAGCAGTACCTTTTAGCCATTATCACATCCTTCTGGATTGTGAGTTATTGACTTGAATAAAACCAGAGCCCATTTGAATGCTGTGGCTCCTTCCACATCCAACTCCCTAGCTTTTTGTGCTGAGGAAGTGTTGTCCTCACTGTGCATGTACAAAAGAGAACAACATTCCCTTACAGAGACCTTCCCTGTTAAATCCATGCAGAAACATTAAATGATGTTTTAAAGGAATTGGTTTCATTAGGCTCACAGTTGTGCCTCTAACAAGACGAGTGTTTATAAATCCCTATTAAAGCTCACATGAGATGTCAGCAAGGGGAAGGAGGAGAAGAGAGGGGGAAGAGGAGATGGGGAACCTGATAATGCAACTGAAAGAGGAGTTAATGGTGAGACACACTCTCTGTGTTCCCTGAACTGCTGCCTGTGGTGACAGGTTAGGTACCATGGCAGCTCCTGCTATCCTACACCACTAAAACTAGACTCCATATGCACCTTCCTTAATATTTCAGCTACACTGAACCTAGAGATGAGTTTCATCTGGCTAATTCTGGTTGCTGTTAAATCCCTTCACTTTGAACATGAATAAAGTCAGCCACTGAAGTTTTTACCAGAAGCTGGGCTTGCAGCTGGCAATGCAGTCCCTGTGTTTCTATTACTAAAACCCATCAACAAGGGTTTATATTAAATTTATATAAATTTACATTTATATATTACATTTGTTTCAGTACACTTAAGTTTGTTACAGCAGGTTTCAGGCAGACAACACATGAATTATCTATTTCCAGTGACACTAACCTATGTACAAAAGACAGACACCACACACAAATCTAAACATGATTTTTTCCTTATTAAAACTGTTCATAGAAGATGAGTAGACTGCACTGAAAGAGCATCAGTCGACTTTGTTTAAGCCCTGCCAACTACAATAGTATCAGTTGTTATAAATGTTGCTTCTTGTTGCTCTCAATGAATGTCCTTCAAGTTGTTTTTTATTTTTGAACCCTGATTCAGAAAAGAAATTTCCCAGAAACTGTATGGCTGTAGAAACAGTTAAATTAAAAAACAAACAAACCAACAAAAAAAAAACCCACACAAAACCCAGAAAACCTCAACAAAAACAAAATGATGGTCAAGTTTTAGAATTAGTTATAGCCAGTACACAGAAACAGTTTTATAAAATCCCTTTTTCTCCTCATGACATTTAATTTTATTCTGAAGGACAAGGATAGAAGAGAGAAAAGGCTTTCTACTTCATCTGACCCAGGCAACAATTCATCTATTTGTTCATGACCATGGTCATATCCTGACCTAATACTGGATTGACCCATAAAAGCATGAATTTTTTAAAATAAAATTATTTTTTAAAACATTTCAGCCCAGAAAAGGATTTTTTGTAATTATCTCAGAGTCTGAAATTCAGTTTCTAACTTACTGCATTACAAAAATTGCAAGTAATTATCAAAATTAAATCAGATTTGGACAGAAGAATTCCTAGAAACTCTCATTTCCGAAATGTAAAAATAGTAAATTCTAACTACATAACCGTCCTTGAAAAGGCAGTGTCAAATGGCTTTTCCCTTTGAAAAAATTGGGTTTCACTGAATTGAAATTTTTCAAGAATGGAAAATATTATGTTATTCTTTCCTACTCTCAGAGGAGACGAAAACTTACCTGTTGAGCCCTGGCTGGATGACCATGACTCCTTTCCTCTTAAAGCCACAGAACCCACATTTCAGGGTAAGGGATGTGAGGACGTTCTTGTGTTCTGCTCTGGTTGCCTACAGGGCACGTAGGGCAGAAAGCATCACTCCTTGGTTTACTTTATGTCTGTGAACAGTTACACGTACAGACTAGCAAGTTTAATTTATGCACGACAATCTGCATCAGACAGAGACGAAAAAGAATACTGCCATCTCTCATCTGATGATGCAAGATGACTTACACGTATACAGGGAATAAAGGCAAACTGTAGATATTGTACAGGAGAATCTCTTGGCAGTTCTTTGACTGTTCCAAAGACAACTCAGCAATACCCAAAATGTAGCTCCCAGAGATCAAAGAAATGCCAAAACATAAATATAGTTATCTCACCAACTACTAATATTGAGCATGAATGTCCATGAGCTCAGTGGTACTTGTGTTGGCAAAAATATATCACAGTGGTATGATTTTGCTGATTGGAAATTGTTTTTCCTTTCCTAATACGTAATTGATCTTTTTAGCCATAACTGATGGATTGTATGTAAATAATATAATGCTACAGGGAAGTTCCTTAATCAGGCCTTAAAATGAATGAATCATTCCTGGAGGAACAGGGAAAAAAAATCACTTGAAATTTTCCTTTGCCTTGAAAAGATGAGTCACTACCAGCAACTGTGCCTTTGTTTCAACAATTATTTCCAAATGTGACAAAGGAGAAGAATCAAGTTAAACAAATAAAATTAGACGCTCTCAGCCTAGATGCATCTTTTGTTTTTGGGAGGTGTGAAGGAATCATAAGAATTTGATCACTGAGCTCCAAGTTTTAGTGGTGTCTCTATGGTACATGGCTAGAACTTGGAGATTCAGAAACAGGAGCTGGCTTTTGAGAAGTGGAAGTTAGTGAAAAACAAAGAACAACAACTGCAAAAAAAGAAAAACAAGAAAAAGAAAAGCCATGCAGAAAAAGACCCCCAACAAACAAAAACAAATCCTCCTGTGACAGATAACAGGCTGCAGCTAAACCCTGCTGAGCTCATTTTCAGTTTTGCTTCACAGACCTTGATTCAGATTATAGCACTTCAGGGACCTTAGGAGGTATTGATTGGGGAAGTTTTTGGAAGCCACTAAGTTTGTCTTGGGCTCTTGAGAGGAAGAGAACTGAGTCAATGCAGAATCCTCACTGGAGGACTGGAATAAAGCACATGGAGTTCACATGAGCAGCTGTTGCCTTGTTGCAGGCAGTGGCTGTGTGACAAGGAGAGATTTATTGTAAGTAAAAGACAGTATCAGAAGAAAGAACTAATGATGCAGATTATCAAGACTATTACGCTAAAATCTTGGTAAGAAGGATGTGACTTTGCCAGTTGCAGTATGGTGATTTCCCTTAGTGATTTCTCTTAGACTCTGTCTTCGAAGCCATCTTTAAACCTGAGCAGAGGCATTAAACCCCCTTGGCATTCTGATGAGAACCTGTTTTCTCTGTAAAAAAATTTCTCTGGAAAACTGTTTTCCAAACCTTAAAATTTTCATAGCTTTTTTTTCACATCCGCTGCAATGGTTAAATTGGTTTCCTTCATTGTTCAGAAAATCATATTTTTCAGAGAAGCAGGATATGCAAAGTAGAGAAAATTAGGGCATAAATGTTTGGTTTGGATTGTTTCAGATTTTGGCAGTATTCATGTCGTTTGTGACAGAGACGGGATCCTGGGGAAGGGAGGTGTAATATATTCCTACTTAGCTTCCAGGTGTCTCTGCCTCCTTACTACATCTTCAAGTCTTGCCTAAATAAAGCTGCAAAAGCAGTACTCTCAGTATCTCACTTTGTCCTTCCACTTAGTGCACCCTTGCTGCTCTGTCTCTGGCTGGATACTTGAAACAGAGGGTCTGGTGATCCTCAGAAGGAATGGTCACTGACAGTCGTGGTGGTCAAGCACAGTCCCCAAGACTTTGTCTCATGAGTTTGTGCCTGATCTCTTCTTAGTTAATGCAACTCAGAAATGCAACTTGCAAATCTGTATGTGTTAGATTAATACTTTAAAATTACATTTGGAGATGCTTCGGTGAATTCTAGCAGAAAAAATGCAAATAAATGTAGATTTCTTTTATTATCAGATTCATCAAAGCAAACAAGCAGCAGAAGGGCCATTATTAGACTTTGATAAGAGTGCATATTGAATGATTTCCCTGAGGAATTCAGTAAAACTCATCTCATTCCATTTCCTTTTATATAATAATATCATTGTTTCACACAGAAACACCTGCACACCGTGTTGTCTGACCT
The DNA here is from genome assembly GCA_013396755.1 of Sclerurus mexicanus. Taxonomy (NCBI): domain Eukaryota; kingdom Metazoa; phylum Chordata; class Aves; order Passeriformes; family Furnariidae; genus Sclerurus; species Sclerurus mexicanus. Next base: position 3,219,804 of record VWZF01006236.1, on the reverse strand, counting down.
TTTTATTAATTTATTTTATTTCTTGAAGGAGAAAAATGCAAAAATTGTTCTTTTTCAGTTCTATATTGTAATTTCGAAGTGTGAGAAAGAGGCTTGAACAAAGGTGTTCAGATAGAAGCTGACGAAAGTAGTGTAACAAATGCATAACTATGAATTAATAAAATAGTGGCTCTGAAAAGAGAATGTTTTTGTGCCAGAGATGAAGAGAAGACTAAAATGAGAGAGAAACAGGAAAATGAGAGTGCCTAAGAACATGAATTTCATTCCCGAGAACCAATAAAATGAGGAAATTTGCTATGAATAAATAACTTCCACATCTTATAATACTCCATTAGCATTTGGCAAGTAACCAAAGTTGAGTTTCTTTCCATTCAAAACCGTCATCAGAATTATTAGTTTTTGTAATACCTACATATATATAAGGCTGAGAGATGTTTATAACTCTATTTCAGTGCTGAAAAAAACCTGTACTGTACAAGGTCACCCATGAAAAAAAAAATCATTCCTAGAAACAGTCATATTCCTGACATAAAAGAAATTCTGTGTGCATCTTTTAACTGATATTAAACTGGTATTATCAGCTTTGTGGAAAATATCCTTGCAAAAGAATCTATTCCCACAATGAGTGTTTATCTCTACCAAGGGTTTGTGATGAATTCCAGGGGACTATTTACTGTGTGTGACAGTGATCCAGTTCAGCCCTCTGATAGTGGTTTACCTTTTTACTCCTGTGTAACCCTGTAAGACTCATGGTCCTGTTGGTTGGTGGGACTTCTAGCAAGCAGTACTTGGACTGTGTTAAAATCACTAGTAATAATTGGTAATGTAACTGTTACCTGTTCCACCTAATGGGAAAGGAGGAGAGATTTCCAACAGTCTTGCTTTATTAGATGGAGAAAATTAGAGAAAACGGTGACTGCAGAACAGAGAGCTGAAAAGACATCACAGAGTGCAAACCTCTTCCACATCTCAATCAAGAAGTGTTTGATTCCCATTCAGAAATTTATTAAAGATTCACCTTAAAGTTGATGGGCTGTCTTACATTTCTGATTCCCAGTCTCCCTGACTAAAATCTACTCCACAGCCCCAGACCAGTAACAAAGTTCCTCTAATTCAATTTTTGTTAAGCTTCTTAACACAGATTTACATCCATCCATTTAGGACCACGTCTTCCTTAGTGGAAATGTTAGTTCTTTTATTCCAAGACAGAGGTGATCTGTAAATGCTCTTAGCACCGTCAGACAACATAACAATGAGAAATGGTCACAAACTGCAGCAGGAGAGGTTCAGGCTGGAAATTAGGAAAGCATTTTCCTGAGTTGATTGGTAGTGGCCAACAGAGGAGATGGGGCATTCCCATCCTAAGAATTATATCAGACTTAGTACAGAACCATGGCTGACCTGATGCGGCAGTGTTGACTTAAGCTGGGGCTCGACAAGAGAACCCTGGCAATGCCTTCCACCAAGTGAGTCTAGGACTGTTCCCAGATGTTTAATTCAGAAAAATTATTCTACCTCTTCTCAGACTAGCCACTGTCTTTATAACTACTTTCTTACGACTGCTTCTGCATTTCTCTGCTCATTCCCATCTCCCTTGTATATCTGTATTCCAGTGCAAATTATGTTTCTGGGATCCACCTGGCAGAAGTCTTGTGGTTTTTCTAATGTCTTTTCCAGAGACATTAAGTACTTTCTCCTGGAGGAATCTCTATATATCCAAATTAACATTTGTCTCTTTCCTGGTCATGTCACCCAAGTGGCTCTTGGTCATCATACTGTTGACTTATTTACCTAAATAATACTTTGCCATCTTCTAATAAGAATTCAAGAATAAATGTGACATATTCTATAATGCATATTGACTGTAGTTACTGGGAACATGTTCTTGAACTTTAATCATCTGATTTCAATTAATCCAGACTTCAATGTAGTCTCTTTCATACTCTGTAATATTCAGATTTTCTTTCATTTTTTCCAGTGCCTCTAACTGTGCGTCATAGCAATTTTTATAAGCACAGCCTCTTTATGTTAAATTTCTGAAGAAATATCATCCTGATGCCAGTTCTAGGGAATTCCAAAAATAACTTCCCTTCAGCTAAATATTTCTCATTTTAGTACATGCTGTTGTAATCTGTTCTCTAATCATGACTTGCCTTGAAGTTATTCTACTAGTAATGATTTTCTGCAATCTAACTACTGTATTCCCATGCTGCACCATATCAAGCACAGCTCTGGAGTCTGAATAGACTATTTCCCTTACCTGAAAAATAGAGAATGATTCCTTATCAACAGAGGAATTAAGAACTAATAAAAGGTGGAAGTATCTTTCCTTCAGAAATGAAACTAAAAGATCAGATGGAGATCTGCCTTTCTAACTTTGCACCGTTTTATCTTCTGGCTTCCCTGGACTTTACAAATAGATCCATAATTTATTTTATTTGTTTTTCCTTTCCCCCAGATCTGAAAGGATGGGATTTTTAAATCTATCAATAATGATTTTAATGAAACATGTATATGCTGAGATCTTGAGTGGAACTAGTTAACATACCTTTGATCAAGAAACCTGAAAGCAGAGCAAGGTAATTCAGCTATGTCTACTTGTGTTTCCCTTTTGATTTTCTTCTTTGCCTTCATGATTCTCACCCAAACAAGGGTTAGTATAAGTATAACATATTTTAAAACCCAAAAAGTAGTACTGAAGGGATTCCATATCCACACTTGGTGGATGATAAGCTGAGACCACTTGTGGAAATCAAAGAACCTCATCTTTACCAGCTTGGATGTGATGTACCATGGGAAGGACTATGGAAACCAGAAGAGGCACTGCTGCCAATAACTGCGTTGCAGGTTACAGTTCTCAGAGAACACTGCTCTGCTACACACCATATAAAGACCTTTGGAGCTCATTTCTTGCTGCAGAGGTCATTAAGAACTCAGTTTTGTTGTCTAAGCATAGGAATATCATGCCACTTAAGACATCCTAGGGTGTCATGTCTGGTCACCAGCTATTCTTCTAGAATGTCACTGCTTGTCTGTGAGCCCTGTGTCATATCTGCCAAACCTGTGTGCCTGTGTTGGATAGCTCAGGACATCTCAAATGGCTCTGCATACATAAATTTAGAACACTAAATGGAACCATTACTCTCCTTGGAAAGTACGTGTCTTTTACAGTGCAAATTTATGGGAGCACATGGTATTTGTTTTACTAGTTCAATGATGTCCACAGAATGACGGTTCCCCTTGGGAAAAAGATGGAATTCAGTTGAAGATTAAGAACTTTATCTTACATATCTCAGCGAGAGCTGGTCTGACCTTCCAGGATAGTCAGTAAAGAACCTGTCTTGGTGATGGCAAAGCTGTTCATTCAGCTTACCAGCCACACTCTGCTTTAGAGAGAACAGAGTCTCCACTGACTACAGCAGCTATTTAAACACCTTGCCCCAACGCAGGCATCCAGATGTAGATATTTCTACTTAAATATGCCTTGATCTGGCATAGATTTTCATTCTAAATTCCTGTTGCCTGCAAGTAAAGTGCTGAATGCAGTGAATAGACTGGATATTTCCTTCCATTCCTGTGTATCTGTTCACTCACTAGAAGAACATTTGAACAGTTCACTGCTTCTCTCCAGTGTGGTTTTAAGTGACTTGTTTGATGGAGCGTCTAACTTATGAGACTACTGCATCCTCTAATGAATCTCAGTTAGACCCATGCTCATAATACCTCACTCACATTTTCTCTTTGATCAGTGTCAGTCCATTAAACCCATCTATCAGAGATCCCTTTGCTCAGCTTTAGGACTATTGGGAAATTATTAGAATATGATGATAACCGAACAGACATACCTACTCCTTTGGGCAATGATACCATGGACATTTTCTGATCTGACACATCTTGCTTGTCAAAGTGATCCAGCAAAAATTTATAGGCAAGCAAATTAACTACAGTGTTGTATTGTACTGTGAATTCACCCATTTGTGATGTTTTGGCTGATCACCTGCATTACTCAGCTGCAGCCAACTAAATGAGACCTTTTACTGATGCAGCATTCTTAAAGTCATTTGGCCCATTCTTCATGATGTGTTTTTTAAAATTTTTATAGTAGATTAACTAACTAATGGTGGCTAGGCAGGAGCATTCATCCTGGGTAGGTTATTTCAGAAGCTGAGTTTTTGCTTCTGCTATTGGGAGCAGCTGGTTCTGTTCATGGTTGGTGAGAGAAGACTGGGCCATTGGGCCGATCCAGATTAGGAATAGCAGAGCAGCAAGAGTGTTGTAAATATAAAATGTAAATACAAATGTAATGGCCTCAGAAAATGTGAGGGCTCTGTGCTATATAATGGCATGGAATATCCTTAGAATTCATGACCTGGGAACTTCGAATCAAAGCTGTCCTGGAAAATAGTCAATAACTTTTGAAACTGATATTGTGGTTTGATAGGTGACAATGTAAAAGACTTTTGTGCATTAGAAATTATTATCAAAAAAGTATTTGAGGTGTTTAAAGTTTCAGAAAATAAACTTGTCTGTTTCCTGGGGATATTTTGGAGCATTTTCACCTCTCCTCCCCTTTCACTTCCCTCCCTTCCATCTGTCAAGTAAAGGGAAGTGCATAAGTAAAAGGAGAAATTTAGAGTAATACTAAAATTTAGTCATATAAAGAGTATCTTAACTTTGGAAAATTACATTTTTAGTTTTTTTTGTTTTGTTTTTTTTCCTCCATAAGCCAGAACACAATTTACAGAGAAAGGAGAAAAAAGAATTAAATAAAAAAATAAAATAAAAAAAATAAAAAACCCAAATCAAACAAACACAAAAAAAAGCAAAAAAACCCACATGTAAAATTAAAATAAATCAACCCCAAAATATTTTAATGAGAAATCTCTATTAAAAGAGGTTAAAGACTAAATCAAGTATGTATATGTAATACAAATAATATTGGAGCATGTAAGAAACATTAGAGTTACATACTGATTTCCACTGGTATGCAATTTATTTCTAATTTCCCATAGAATCATAATTTTTAGTCCTTTCAATCCAGGGGTAAGTGATAAAACATTGATGGATTAGATGAAAGCATTCATGAAACACAGATCTCCTTTTAAAGTCTCCTCTCCTTTTAGACAGAGGGAAATACATTCTTATCTGAGAAGATGAAGGTTTTTGAAGCATGGGAGAGAGTACCTATGCATCAGCCTTTATCTATCTATCTATCTATCTATCTATCTATCTATCTATCTATCTATCTATCTATCTATCTATCTATCTATCTATCTATCATCTATCTATCTATCTATCATCTGTCACACTCACACTTGGATGTCAGAAAAGGGGAGGAGGGCTGACAGACAGACAGAGGGTTGGCGGTGGGGGGAGACACCATTGTTGTGTCACCAAATTGTGGCTATCCCAAAACTCCAGTCATAAGGAAAGGTCCTATGGACTAATCTAAGCTGCATGTAGACATGGGTTTCTGGATTGCTCCCTGCCTGGAATAGCAGTGGGGTTCAGGACTGGATGACCTACCCAGTTGTGTATATGTCTCTTGAAGTGGGAAGCCTGCAAAAAGGAAGAAAAGCTTCTCAGAGAAAGGCAAGACTTGTAACTGTTAATAGAGGAGGTGCATATTTATGAAGCTTGCCTTCTCCCTAGACTGCAAGGAACAAAACTGTATGAAATACTGTGGTTTCCCAGGAGTGAGATCTTGATGATTATTTATAAGGAGTCCCCACAAACCACTTTAACAGTATTTTAATTTAATGCACTTAGTGCTTTCATAGTTATTGAAAGCAAAGAGAAGTTTTATGACCCAGCTGAATGTGCACTGGGATATGTATTGCTGACACTTAAAACACAGGAAATGATGTTTTTCCCAGAAGGCAGCCCTGCTAGGCAAATGTATAACCTACATAGAGAAAGCCCTCCTGAGTCCCACATGAGCTGACAAGAACAGCCCACTTCCCTCCATAAAGAGTCCTCTAAACAGAGTGGAAAAGAAAATCTACATATAGAACTGTTTTTTGGTTCTTTCTCATCTTGGTTAAGATGAAACAATGTCACTTGGCCTGGAAGTGGGAAGTAGGGTCACGCTTTTTCTGGCCTGGAAGAAGTTGCTTGCTGTGCAACATCTCTGCCCTGGCAGAGTTTAGCTGGCCACAGCTTCTGGAGCAGACTAACAGCATGATGTTCAAGGGCTTGTGTAATGGAGGAGCACAAACTTTAGTGTCAAGACTTCTGTGGTTCCCTTCATTGTGAAATTTTCAGCAAACAGGTAACTTCCAGAAAGAACTCAATCTCGCTCTGGAGTCATATTTATCTAGTGTATCTGTTGTGAGATGTCTGTCTATTACTGGAGGCAGCATATTCCACAAGAAAGGGCTGCTCCAAGGTACATGCTGTGGTGAACAGACGGAGTTTGAATCTACATCTCTTTTACAGTCAAAATGAGATTACTCCACCTGCAGTTTCTGTGACTGTCTCCTGGCAACCCATTAATTTCCCAGTTGTCTTCAGCAAATCATGACACAGAATAGCAAACAATCCAGTGAGACAATAGGCCGTGCCATAGTCCTATTGCTCATTTATGTGACACTGCAAAGACAAAAGCCTCATCCTTATCACCACTGATGGTTGCTGTATCACCAAAAGATCCATTTTATCAGATTTTTTCTTGATGTGCCCTTGATTCAGTGACTGCTTTTCACTCCTCCAGCCTATATTCAAGAGCTGTAAGCTTGTGGTGCATTACAGGACTATACCAATGGGCTGTGGAAGCTCAGTATTATGAGTTTCCAAGGTAATTCAGCTCTGCCAAACAATGCAATTGCTTACAACCAAAGCTGGTCAGTCTGCAATTACCTTCACAGTAAAAAGGCCAGGCTTCAGCTACAGAGGAAGTGTAACTATATGCAGAGACAAGCTTCTACGAAGAATGGAGATATCTTGCCGAGTGATTGTCAAATGGAGAAACGGATTTCCTCGGTGCAGTGATAGAGATGTACAACAAGTTTCAGCAATCTAATTAGTTTCTTGATCAGAGGAAGACAACTCTTCAAGGCAAATGAAAAGGTCATTGCAAATCCCAGAGAAGTATTCATGTCTTTTGTCATATTTGCTGACAGATATTTAAACATAACCACTCACTTTTCCTGTAGATATTGTCAGCAGATGCCAGATGGCTGATAAGCAGCATTGAATTTGTCCTGACATACCAACAACAAGAAAGTGGGTAAAACTGCTAAGTGTTCTTTCTGTGTTACGTTGAGATAGGTCTGGGTCAGCAAACCCTTAAAGGTCTTGGTGATGCACAGAGGACTTCCCTGAAGGTTTAGCGCCATGGACAACATTAGCAGAGGAAAGGAAAACTGTTCTCTCATTGAAGCACTACAAGAGATGTAGGAGACCAGGGATCCTAAGAAGACATTAATAAAGTGTCTTAAAATGTTTCAGGACTGCAACCTAACTACATGCTGACTGCAAGACTGACTTCGGTTGCTGACTGCTGATGAGGTGGGATTACACTGCTTCAGTCCTCTGCCTGTAAAAAAGTGACAAAAAGTATTTTCTTTCCCCACTCTTTCATTATCTCTTCTTTAAAATGTAAAAGCTTCAAGGTTAGGATAGGTCTGGATGAACTTATGGTGTGAATGGGCACATTTATACTATAGCACAGTATCCTGAATACAGAAGTTACCAGAAGAAAGAAGGCTCCACAATCACAGGAGTAATAATTCTTTTTTAATGTTTAAACTGTATAATCAGTTCTAGTATTAATCAATGTTTTTATAGGAAGACTAGAAAAACTACTAGCTTCTTCCCACCACAGTTATCTCATTCCTTCAAAGAACCTGACCCTCTTCCATTGTCAGGATTATTCTGTATCCCCGTCCTATGGTGTCATGCTTCCAGCACCCTTTCCAACTTAACAGTGAAAAGCATGGGTGTCAATAGGCCACATGGATGCTTCTCAGATTGTGGAATAGGTATATTCAGTCTTCTTAGAAAAAGTTGTTCTTACAGACTGTGAACAAGAGATTTCTTCCTGGAAAAAGACTTCAGAAATGAAGTTATGAGCTTGGAGAGAGAGTAGGGGATTTTACGTAGACTTGTATAGTGCATAGTGTATATACTTGTGTAGTGTATAGACATAGGTCTTTGTCTGCACTCAGAGACCTGGTGAATCAAATCTTGTGTTCCAGGATATTAGATAATAAATGCATAAATCAGAAAGGAAAGAGTCTCTCACTGTTCATTTCCTAATTAGGTAGAAATGTACATATGAAAGTATAAGTTACTTTTTTTCTGGTTTGGAAAAGTGATGTAAGCAGGTTGCTTAGCATGTCCTGTATTCTTGAAGGAATAGTAACACATGCATTACTGGCAAGCACGGGTTAAAATCATAAATAGGTAACTTTATAGGTGCTTTTAAATGCCTAAGTGGATCACTCATTTCACTGATCTTCTCTTTCAAAACCAAAGGCAAGATTTTACTTTACATTGACTTCTATGCCTCTCTAGTATGTAAATGTGCAAAATAGATGTGTGAAATATTTTTAGATGTTCAAGAATAAAAGAAGGAAGAAAGACATGATGTAAAAGCAAAGTCAGAGAACACAACTGTTCCCTAGGAAGCAGTGAGGTTTTTTTCTTCCCTTGCTTCTCCAACTCCTGCATTACAGACAATATATGAAATGCTCAGAAGGAAAGTTTGCCTGTTAGTATTTATATCCTCCTGAATAAGTCTTCAGACAGAACAAAACTCATAAGTTTGACCCATTTTAGTCTCTAAATAGGCCAATGAATTTAACTAATATTATGGAAGCATGAGGATGGTAGACCAGCTTTGTGTAATTTGATGGCTACACATAAGTCATTCACACTGTGTCTGTCAAAGCTTATGGTACCACTTCATAAGGATGAAATGCAACATGTATTGCTTTGCAGGGTGCATCTGGTGAAAAAAAAAAAAAGAAATTATTGCTTGATCCATATATGGACTGGAAGAGAACAAGATCTTCAGTTATTCCTACCATAACATTTATGTCTCTCCTTGTACACATAAACCATATTCTATCTATACACACTGCCTGTCAATAGGCATGGCTAGTGGCTTATATAGCCTTTACAAACGTTTAAGGAGAAGAAAGTGGGTTTGTATGAATACTGAAGTTCAGATTTATCACATCAAACTAAAAAGGCTGAATTACAAATCTGAAAGACAGGAATATTGAGAGGGAACTTAACTTTCTTAAAATGTGGTGCTTCTCCCATTTATTCTTGCTTGCAGAGGTGCAAGGGCAAGACTCATGCATGGTGCAGGAGTGAGAAGCCAGAGATGGGAGAAAAGTGGAAATGTCTTTTCCAGTGGAAGTGCTGGCTCCTCCCAGGTTGAACTGACATGATAGGTACAGCATTGGCTGGCTCATCTTAGGTCCTACATGCATAAATCGGAATGACATGAGTGGTAATACTTTTTCTCTTCTGAGTATACTTTTTTATAGACATGAAAAAGAGACAGGAATATTTTAGAGTCTGCCACCAAGCTGTCGACCTTGGACAGATGAGCTTTTGGTAGTGTCTACACTGTGACAAGAATTGGCTTGACATACAGCACATCATTTCATAGGATAGCTTCCCCCATCCTCCATTTCTGGTCAGACCCTAACCAAGAAAAAGGCATTGTAACCTCATTTTGATATTCCATCTCTTGCCTGTGTGCTCTAATTTACCTTCTGTCTCAGACTTTATAATGTACATTTGTGTGCTCCTTTGTGAAGCAAGTGTGATTATTTCACCACTCTGTATATGGCTACTGAGAGATGCAACTATTATGTGACATATTCAGGTTGTGAATGTGCCTCTAGAAAGCCCTCAAGCTTCCCAAGAGTCCTAGGTATTAGTTTTTGTCACAGAAGTGGATTTGCTCAGAATCAACTAACCAAGGAAATTAGTCTCTTTTTATTAATATACCTGTAGAACAACTCCTGAAAGAAGGAATATCTGCTACTAAATTAGCTTGCTTGGATATAAATTAACATTTAGAACTCCACTGGAAGAAAAATCATGTGCATTTATGTTTTCTCATCCTGATATTTATCAGGTAAAAACTAGCACAATCTAGATTATGGTACTGATGAATGATGACAAAGTTTGGGTTTTTTTTGGTTTTTTTTGTGTTTTTTTTTTAAACCTTAAATTATTATTTGAATTTCAATTATTACTGAAAGAAATACTAAGGAAAACAATTAGGAGGTAAAAGTACATGTGATATTTAAACTATACAAAAATGGGGAGATGGTTTATTTGGTTGTTCTTCTTTAAACATCTATATTTTCCTTTGCCTATGTATGGGATTTGAAACTACTTTAACAGGAATCTGAGGTTAATCTAAAGTGACATTTATTTTAGTTTTAAGTCAGGAATGCAAAACAAAATCTTTCTAGCCAGAGCAGCCCACAGTGTTTGTTTGAGTCCTGGTGGATTAAATACATTTAAAAATAAAATCTAAGTATATTTCAAAGCTCACCAGAATTCGGAATGTAGGAACAGGCTTTTGTTTTTTCCTCCCCAGAAAACATTTTAAAAAGCCTGAAGGAAATTAACAGTCTAAAGGCTATTTTTGCCTGATTTCTTTTGCCAGAAAGAGCAGCAGGAATATTCTCCTAGGAAGCTGTGCAACACAACATGCAAACATTTTTGATAGGAGCTGAAGAAATATTTTGTAGATCTCAAGCTGCAGAGGGAGTTCAGGTACTCATTTAAAGGTTATTGGCAAGTTGAAGGCCCAGATTTCTCCTTACCTGATGAAGCCTAATTACTTTAAAAGAGAGCAATGGACTAAATTAGCCCCTGGAGGTACCTATTTCTCTTCATTACCTCTGTAAGGAGTGTAGGGTGAATATGCTCAACAGTTTCCTGGGTATTAAGTAGAATTTTCATAAGTTAATAGTATTGCTGAATCTTTCCTTTTCCCCCATTATACTGCTTGCATATATACATGCTGGGGACAAGGGTTTGTACAAAGTTTGGAGAAAAGGAGGCTGAGCGGTCACCTCGTCGCTCTCTGCACTTTCCCAAGGCGGGGAAATAGAGAGGGAAGTGCTGAGCTTTTCTCCCTTGTATCCAATGACAGAACACATGGGAATGGTTCAAAGCTTCAGCAGGGGAGATTCAGGCTTGACATTAGGGAACATTTCTTTGCTAAGAGGGCAGTAAGCACTGGAACAGGCTTCCTGGAGAGGTGGTCAAATCTGTCAGTGTTTAAGGGGCATTTGGACAACGCCCTTAATAACTTGCTTTAACTTTTAATCAGCCCTGAAGTGGTCAAGCAGCTGGACTAAATGGTCATTGTAGGTCCCTTCTAACTGAAATATTCTATTCTATCTTAAATTCATGTATGATTCTACATACGCATGTATACATATACATATTCCAGTGCATGGCTAACACTGCAGAGCTTTCAAGATAGAGTGAGGTTCTTCTTTCTCTTTTCTGGAACTCCCAGCTGCTCTGCACAGGTAAGTTTACCTGACTTCTGGGGACATACTGGATTTATTTCCACCTGATTCATGCATCGTTCATTGAAATCTGTTTCTGGTCAAATGTCATACACCAATTTTTTTCAGTGTGAACAAAATTAGGAGTGGACTCTCTTGCTTCCTCTGTCCTTATGCTAGCTGTTCCAGGACAGAAATATTGCAGTTTTTCAAAGGAGAGGGGAAGCCTGGAGCCAGGGGATCCATGCCAATGAGAACAGAATCTGTACTGCAGACAAAGAATCTGCACAGAGATTCGGTACAACACAATCAAAAAAAGATCAGTGACATTCATGGCAGATATCTTTTCAAACCTTTTGTCTGAAAGAAGCTCCTGTGCACTGACCTTATATATGGCTTATGAGATCGGGTTGGTATACTGAGTGTTAAAGTGACAAGAGAAAGAATACTTGTCTTTCTAAAGATTTTTGTGCCTTCGGTAACAACTTCAGCTGTGATGTCTCTGAAGACCTGTCTTTGTAATGGTTTTATCATTTCTAGTGGGCAAAGAAAGAAAGAACCCTTTAGTGAGATTTAGCTGCCTACTACACTTGTCAGATACCTTTTAGTATGCAAATCAAGAATGGTTCTAGTTAAATCCAATTCTACTCTTTTTTTCTCTCTACTTCTTGAAGTATACAAATCCGAAACTTTTTAAACCCCTCCAGACACAAGCATTCTCTCTCACTCACAAACAGAGAGCCAAGACTTTCTTCAGAAAATCCAAAATAAAAAAAGGAAAAATCCTTTAACATTGAACAGAGTCAGAAAGAAAATTCTGCTTGTGTACTTGCTGGAAAAAAATAAAAAAACAAACTCAAACCCAGAAAAATGTAGGTTTAATGTGAAGCTAAAATACTCACTCACACACACACTGGTGTTTCTGTAAACATGGATGGAAGAAGAGGTTTGGCAAGACAGATGCAGATACAATATTTAAATTAAGATATAATCCTGAAGGTAAAGAAAGGTCATCTTGCAGGTGAGCAGGACAGAGTCACAGGAGAACTGACAGGGTCAGGATTGCTCCTGTCACTACTTCTGTGATGTGTAGTTTTGCTGTTTCCATCATTCACTAACTACAGACATGTCCTGTGGATTTACCTGGAATTTAAGAGACCCTACTAAAATGTGTCATTTTGCTCTAGCTCTTTCATATACTTTCAGGTGAGTTCTTAAGGCCAGTCATTGTTTAATTCTCCATGGATTCTTCCTCCATCTCAGTGAAGCAGGAGATTAACAGGTTCCTGCCAGCATTACCTTCTCAGCAGAAGGAAATGCATGGCTGCTCCTGTTGACTGGTATTTTAGTGTATACATCGGTCTGTGAGCTGCATCAAAAGAGGAAAGGAAGTTGTAGTAAACTGCCAGTAATACAGAAACCTCCAGGTTGGACAGGGGCAACTACTGGAGAAGATAACACCCAGACTACCCATAAGTATTACCAGAAGACCTGATTGTTTTTTCCTCTCCCCTTTGAAAACAAAGAACATTGCCTCACAGGTGTATTATGAAGATAAATACTTTAAAAATTATGTTTTACCCAGCTCTGTTATTGATGGGAAATAGTCGAGTGTCCCAGAAACATCAATCCAACCAGGAATTCTGACAAGGAAGGATTTTCCATTCCAGAGGTCTAAATTCCAAGGCAAGCACCAAGATTTTAAATAGCTTGCCTTGATAGAACCAGAAGTATGCATTATTAGTCCTAGCAGAGCACAGGCAAACTAATGTTCTTGCAGAGAAGGGAACACATCTCTCTACACAGTCAGCACAGAACTTTTCAGTGATTACTATTCATCAGCACTTCCACCCTCAAGGCAGTTCAACCCTGCTTGGTGTTTAGTCAACATGGAGGACGTGACAGTAGAGCATCACTCTCCTGACAAAAAATTTTTGCTGTCTTGTTAACACTTAAGTTTAGTTTACCTAACAACACTGAAAGAAAAGTTAGTGCTACTCATTGGAGCCCTAAGTGTCAGCAGTGGCAGTTCAGTGGGGAAAATAATCTCAGCCTCTGCTGTTCACTCCTGCTTAATGAGAGATGCAGACAAACACAATTGTACAAAAGGGCAGAGTGAAACTCTCTGGTACCATTACATTTTATCTCCAGAAATAAAACCATGCCTATTAGACCTTCAAGAACTCAAACACGACAGTGGGGAGATAAGCACAGGGTACGGATAGTTCATTTTTATTTGCTAGACCATTACCTGTTAGAACTCTAATGGCTGAAATGAGGATTCTCCTACTTGTTTCAGTATTCGTACTTTCTTTTGATCTTGGGAAGGAACTTCAAGTTACTCTGATTTTTGCATAGATACCACAGAAGTGGTAAGTAGCAGGCATCATAGCTTGTACTGTGAAAGTGAGAGATTATTTGGGAAGTGGTTGTTTTTGAAAGGAATATCTGACTTGAGATTTCATTATTTTTCTCACTCTGTCAGTTTCATTTACCTGTGTTTTTGATTTCCAACTATTTTTATTTTTTATGGTGTTTTGGTTTTGTTTGTGTGTTTGTTTGTTTTTTAGAAAAACTGAGATTCTTTGGTTGGACAAATACTAGAAGTGAGAAACCTCCTTTACTCATTCATTTTGTGATGGGATACATCTGTTTTCCCTACAGACTCAGTACTGCTGAAGGGAGTAAGAGATAGGGACCCTGAATCACAGCAGCAGGTTAATAACCTAGACTGAAACAACATGGAGATTTAATGTCAAACCCATAAATGTCTTGTTTTGTTTTTGCAGGAAAATATGGGTATTTGAGGATCTTGGAAAAATCAGCCAACAGACATTTCAGTAGCTGCCACAGGTAGAAAATCTGAGGTTTCTTAAGACAGGTCCTTGTAAAGTACCTGGCGAGTTTCCAAAGCAATATCTGATCACACTGGGAAGAGAAGCATTAGCCAGTTCTAATGCAAACATACAGATCAGAATTTGAAGAGGATGTCTGTGTTAGCAGGTTTTGCATTTACAGAGTGAATCAAGTGCTATTTAATGAGTAGCATGTCTCAGCCAGCTCTGAGAGTTCCTAGCCCAAGGCAGTTTGGCTGCAGATGTCTTGTGTCTGTAAGTAATATAAAGGGGTTTGTTGTGTTTGTGGGACAGTTTTCTTTTTCTTTGTTTTGAAAACAATAGCCTTGGCAAAACAGTTTCAAAAGGATTTAGCAGTAATAGCAATCAGCCACGTGAGAAACAAAAGATATTTTTTTGTTGAAGTGATCCTTAATAGACAGATTATACTGCTTGGTGCTTTGAAAACAAAAATGTGCAGGTGAAAAGACAGGAAAAGAATAGAGCATTTGTCCTTTTTTCATTCCAGCTTAATCAGTACAGCACTAAGTGACTTAACCACTATAAACTGTGGCTGTTGTTTTTATTATTCCCAGAGGCAGCCTCTTTCCTCTATCAGATGGGGAATTAGGAGTCATTGGCTGACAGTGTTGCAGGCCAGTGAATGAATGACCACTGAGCTGTTGCACAGTCTGTTTGACTGGCATCGCATGATGCTCAAAGATTTTGCAGAAAAGGAGGTTCTACTGCCAGTCTGCATTACTGTCCATATTGTTAAAAAGAATAAGATTTTTTTTTCCACCAAGGTAGCAAAAGGAATTTGTTGGACAAGGCTCAGGGAAGAGTCACAGAATCACAGAATATGCCAAGTTGAAAAGGACCCACAGGGATCACTGAGTCCAACTCTTAGCCCTGCACAGAACAGGAATGCTGTATGAAATGGAATAAGGTGCATCTGTGATTCCCACTTGTACTGGAGGGAGCCACTGAACCCTGGGGAGGCATCAGCTACTGGGACTGTGGATCAGGAGGAAAAATCAAGGTGTCTCGATGGATGTGTGTGTAGCTGTAGTTCTTCCCCTGAAAAATAGTGAAAGTTCTCAGTGGGGAAGGAACTTAAAGTTGACATCTTCCAAACACAAAAAAAATCACTTTGTGGAGGATACAAGATTTGAGTTGATGTAATTGTCTGGGCAAAACACAAAATATTTTGTTTACCTTTTACAATTTCAGTTCAGCTTTACCTAAATTGGCAACTCCTTTGATCAGTGTGTTGCCCTATGGGAAGTGCATGCTTTCTACTCAGCCTCTTTTGTGTTGGCTACCATTGTTGAACCTTTTTCCTCTGCCTTCTCAGCATCAAATGTCTCGGAGATCCTGGGAAACTTAGACTAGTTCAGTCCAGGTCCTGTAAGACATGAGGCATCTGGATGCCAGTCCTCACAGGCACTGCAACAGTGCCAGCAGATGTTGCTCAGTGTTAAAGCAGGTTTCAATATTTCAAATCTAATGACATGGAGACACCAGATTTTCCTACTTCTCTAAAAATAAAAAAGAAAAGAAAAGCTGAAGGAAATTTTTGACTGAGCATGAGAAGAACACAAATGTGGAATTATCAGCAGTTCTTGCAAAACAGAAATTTCAGTTTCTGATAAGCTTTAAGTACTGTAAATGTGAGCAAAACTACTTTCTTTTAGAAGAGTTTGTAGTTGTACCTCATTTGTTGGGAGTGGGAGGTGTATCTAACTCTACTGTTAGACACTGTAAGGTATCAATTAAGTAGCAAGAGGTGCAGAGCATACAGCCTATTTATAACATATTTCAGATTGTTTCTTTTGTGGAGACAGAAGTAACTACCCATCATGCTTCTTGACAGAAGGTTTAAATCCATCCAGCTATTCATTATGATACTTGTGTATGATGATACAGTGGCATCAGCAGTACAAGTTTCAAACTCAGCTGGCTTCTCTCTTACACAAAGGAGATGATTCAATTCCATAAGGATAAGCTGAAGCTCTATCTCTCTATTCCATGGCATCTCTTTCCAGCAAGAAAACCCAATTTGTGCCATTTTTGTGGCAGATTTACATGAAAATATTAGAAATAGGGAACAGCAGTGTTTTCTTCCCAGTAGTGGAAATTTTGATTCTTTGTTCTCCCAGAATACTTCTATGATCTCAAGGAAATCAATTTCTGTGCTTGGTTTCCCCAGCTTACACAAAGGTATTTTAAATGCATGTGGCAATGAGAAATACTTACTCAGAGATGCTCAGAAATAGGATATAGCATAGGTAGATTTATAGATAAATGATATCCTTGTTTTTAAGCATCCGTGAAAACAGAAGTGGTTAGGTGACTTTGCAGAACAAGAAAAACAGTTTAGTTACAAAGCTTTGTAAAATGGCATTGTGTGACCTTCAAACCACTAAGCTTAAGAAATTAGTTATCATTTGCTCAGCATGTCATCAAAGTGTTAGCTCCTTTCTTGAAGTCAGCACACTTGTATGATATGGAGTATTGTAAAAGACATTTATAGATCTATTCAAGTTGACTTTGATCAACATCGTCCAGCATTCAGCTAAACACCCAAACACAAGAACCTCAACTCTTCAGAGTAATTCTAGGTAAAATGGACAGTGTCCATGGAAAAAGGTTTATCTTCATCTGTTACTCACACTATTAGATTCTACAACAGAAGATGCAATTATTAGATATGTTCTGCATGGCTGAAAAATTGCAAGCAAGAGGTTAGTCTGTATAAAGAGATGCCCAACACCACCTGCACACGCAAATTTGATGAGTGCAGCAGGGTTTTCCCTTTGTTTCAAGAGAAACCCAGTTCTGGAATACAGCGAAGCACTACTTTGCAAACTACTGGAGTCTGGACTCCCCTTTATATGGTCATTGCTAGGATTAGAGACCTACCATTAGTTGGTGCCAATTATGAGGGTATGTCAATTTAAAATTTGAAAACCTGTACAATAAATGAATGCAGATAAGCCAGAATGATAGCTGAAGGCTTTTATTTGCTTATTTCTTCCCCCACATGAGACAACAAAACAATATGTTACAAGGAAAATTTGACGTTATTATTTATTTGCTCGCATTCAGAGGTAGGTCTTCAGTGATGGTAGAACAGAACAACAGATTTAAATCTCCCATTATCACTCTTGGGAGCTATTGTTTAATGTTGCTGCCAAGTATGGGGGTTCAGGCTCCAAAATCTCTTGTGTGGATGGTAGAAGTTTGGAAGACAGAAATGGAAAGGCAACAGGAGCAGATTATGAGATCAGAAATCACTGGCAAGACCCAGAAAGATATGAGGTTTGAGTGGGGAGGAAGGGGTAAGAGGTTAGAGGTAAGTCAGAGCAGAGTTATACAGCAGTTTGATTGTCAAGAAGAGAAAATGTTGTTCTCATGGTTCTTTTTCCTCTGGCACAATCAGAGCCACAACTGAAACAAATGTGGTGAAACACTGATCATAAAAGATCTCCTGTCTCCTGTCATGACTGAGATAAGAGTGAAAGAAGCTGACAGGGGACATATTTTAGGTCAAGTCTGGGGCTTTGTACAGTGTAAAACAAGATGATAAAGAAAAACCAAGACTGGGATAAATGATAAACTGTGTCCTCCATTCCAACCCTGACATTTTTTCAGCTAATAAACATGAAGATTAATTGACAGAAATACAAAATTCACTGTTGTATGTGGGATTGTCAGTGTTCTTAGTAGGTCCGCTCACTATGTCATTGATATTATTCTTTCCTTCCCTAGCAAACTGAAGCAATTAGCTAAGCTAAATGTGATTCCATTGAGGTTGGGTAGTCATTACACCAGAGACTATACACTGAGCTAAATTAAAGTAAAAAAACAAGAAGAACAAAAAAAAAAAAAAAAGATGAAAACTAGAAGGACCACAGTTATTTCTGAAATTGTTTTAAATATTGCAAATAGTGTCAGCACTTCTTCTCATGACTGTGAAAAGAAAAAAGGTTTATGGGTAATTTATTTTTGAAAATTAAAACCATAACACTTCACTACTGTCAAAATGAGAAATAGTAGCCTGGATTCTGAAACTATCACAATTTGAGAATTTTAAAATAAAAAAGTTATGAGTGGGTTTTTTTAAATGAAAACTTGGCCATATGAAATGTATTAAAATATGTCTGAGAAAAAAAAAAAAAGAAGAAAGAATTTATCAAAGCCAAGATGAAATGATTCACTTTGCTTGGGATTGAACACAATATCTGCAGATGGCTTGTATGAAAAATAAAAATGACAAAGAAGACATCTCCACTTGTATTTAATCTACAACAAATTTTTTCCTGATTTTTAAAGTCAACCACTGAATAAAAGATCTGTTTTTCATTCTGATCTGGTTGTGGTCTAGACAGGTTTACATGAAGATAGTCATAGTACCCTTATCTTACAGATAAAAAGTTATAGCACTGAGAGAACAGATGACTTTCCAAGACTACATGTTAAAAGTAGAAGGAAGATAACCTAAACACCATCTTTAAAAATACCATAATTTTACCTCTACTGTTTGGAACAGTGAATGGACTTTCAAATTTCTATATAGCAGGAAGTTCCTTCTTTGTGTAAAGTAAGACTTGTCTAGAAGTAATTTGCACAACGTTTCACAGCATCCATTCAAAATCTCCACATTTGCTAACAAGGACCTGTGGATAAGACAGCCCCAAAGTTATTGTTTTCCGTTGCAATGTTCAAAGATGATATTCCACTTGCAGCTCTGAAATCCTTATTGTGCCATACATCTGAGAGGTTACCTGAGGAATGGCATGACCATTTTTTCCACCACAATGCAATTGAACCTCATTGAGAATCTGATGTTTCTTAACAGGTGTGCTGCCTAGAAGTCATTTATTTGGCAGAAATGGTCTGGTTTCTTGCCTCATGTCCTTCTAATATACTCAGAACCTGGTCTTCCCCTCACTGTTGTTATAGCTATAAGAATCTCAAGGCTAACAGCAAGTAAGAGATGGGGCTTTGGTCTCAGGAGAATTGATCCTGACTGTATTAACTCAATGACAATAGGACTAATATTGTAGTCACTAAGCTCCTTCACTCCTGCAACCTTCAGCACCAAGAGAACAGCTCTTGAGTTCATGAGTGTTCATACATGCAAGGCAGTGAAGCACAACACTGAGGTTAATAAACAGTTAGGAAGGAAAAGTCTGAACCCCAAATTTCCACTGATTTCAAGAGGAAATGGAAATGCCCTATAAGTCACTCACTGCAGGCCTACACTTCACTCAAGCCAGGATTTGTTTCTGAAGAACACTGTTAGACTTGAGGCATAAGCAGAGCAGATACTTGATAATGATCAACAGAAATGGAATGGAAAGGAGACAGTTCTGCAAGGTGCCTATCTAACCTAAACACCGAAAGCACTCAATAGCAGTGGGCATACAAGACTGATGATCTTAAAGTCAATCTGTGTGCTGCTGCCTGCAGCTGCCTTTGCTTTCCCAAGGTGCATGGCTGAAGTGAGCCAGCCTGGGAACAAGAATAAAATTGAATTGTACTTACGCTGCTGAAACTTTCACATTGGTAAACTTCTGAGGACAGCACATGACACTGGACCCTGGTCAAATAATGGTGTTTCTGTTGCCTGTCCAGGACTCTGGAAACCTAATCCCATGTTCTTAGTCTGAAAAGCATATGCTCCTCTGGGACCAGTTACATAACACACATTCGATATACTGTTCTTACCCAAAATCACATTTGTAAAGTGAGCATCAACACAGTGAAGTGCTCAGATATAAGATGACTATTTCATTATCAGTACAGGCAGGCCCAGCTGCTGTTGCAGTTAGTGGAAATTTTCCCTTATTACACAACAGGAACTGTAGTGATTCTGTATTTTAGCTTTATTTTGGCATCCATTCAGTCCCTTGTAATGACCAGCATAAAATCTTTCAAATCACTAAAGGACCACTCACTGCAGAGGAGGAACATCTGTACACTTCCAGAGAACCATGACCTTCCTGTGCTCAGATCAAGAGCTTGTTTGACTGAGATTTCAAGTCCTTTTTACAGAAACGGCGAGGCAATTACTCCCTGGCTCCTCTCTCTTCTGTACTGAGGGAACTTTGGCTTTCTGAAGGACCGATTAAAAAGCCCCACAACCCTCTCTTTGAATTGCTTCATTGCTCCTGTTAATTGTCTCGATTGAGTATCTGCCAGAGCGAAAGTGCCTTGTTACAGAGCTATGAACCTGCAATCAACTTTGAAAACTTCCACTTTATACATGCAATCTCATTATTTTCTCTTTTTTTTTTACTTTAAAGGAAAAAAACAGAAAAATGTATTAGGAGTTTCCTAAATTAAAACCTTTAATAACATGTTAATCTAAGTTTTTATAGATTCTGAAAAGCAGTTATAGACAGCTGAAATTTTCCTATGGCTTACTGTCAAATATACAAGAGACTGTTTGGAAAGTCTCTAAGCACTGTAATCATGGATAAAATATATTCTGCAAGGGGACTCTAAATTTGCAGTAATTATGTACCATTTAGTTAATCTGTCTACATTATTTATGAAGAGTATTTTGTAGTTAAATACTTGAAGAGTTGACAGGGTAATGTTCAACAGCTACTTGGAACAGAAGTGATAGAGAGGCAGTAAAAAAATAATTTCAATTTTAAATGAATCTCTGTGTTCATTTCCATGTTTGTGTTTAACTCAAAAGCATAGTGTGAGGTCTTTTTTTAAAGGAAGATAAAAAATAAAAGTGTGCTGTCTGTGTGCGTGCATGCGCATAACTTCTGTATGCATCTGTATGTCAGTGCCTATTTTACAATGAGACATAAAGAGCTTCTTTTTTTTGAGACCTCAACTACCTGTCCTTTTCCACAGTCAGTTTTGTGGATGCAGTGTCCTACCCTAATTTTGCATTTCCAAGAGGAGTAGACCTGGACAGAGATCAGTATTGTAACATGTTTTTCAACCACATCACATAACACATATGGATACACATGAGTATTGAACCCTCATTCTCACAATCTTAGCAAATGCAGAATAGGAAAGACAACAGGGTGTGAAGATGCTTGGGCTCTTCTCCATGCCCTTTTCCTTCTGCCATGCAAGAAGGGGACCGGGACAAACCATTTCTCTGCAATAACACCTGTAATCTGTGAAAAGTAGGAAGGAGAGATGGTTCCCAGATGAAGAAAAAAAATCAGGGTAGATAGAAGAAAGTGACAAATGTACACATATCCAAAAGCGGGCCTGACTGATTGAAGAGCAGAAGCACAGTCCCCTGACTTCATAGGAATTGCTTTTATACATTTTTGAATCTCTTGGAGGGAAGAGGAAGGGTGTCTGTGTGCAAGCAGGGAGTGGTTTGAGTGTATCCTCACAAAGCACAGACACTTCCACCAGCGGGGACAGGTTCATAAACTATTTTCCCTTGTTCTTCTTTACCTCCTAAATCCTGAGATTAACTGTCATTAGAAAAAATTTCCATCTCCCTCTGGGATTTCTCCTGAATAAAATCTGCTTTATTACCCATGTGAGCTGTCTGCACAGCATGTGTCAGATTCATGTGTTGTTTATAACCTCACGAGACATAACATGCAAAAACTGTTCCTTAAAAATCAAATTAATGCCATTCTTTTTAAGGTGGGTGGTGACTCACCACCAGATGACAAGCCTGTTGAACCCAGGATTTATTCCTCATGCAAGTTAGTGCCATGAGACTGTTTTTGCAAGCTGAAGATGACTGCACTCACTTCTGGAAGGGAACAGTCAGTCAGTTTTGGCAGGTCTTATTGAACATGCAAAAGTATTATTTTTGTGACTGATTCGCTAACATCCGTGGTTATAGTGGATGTCTGTAAGGCACTGCCATTAGAAAAATTTTATTTGAATCAGGTCTCTGTGCTCCTTGGTGTTTTTTCACTGGTTTTGAACCAAAGGGCTTAACCATGTGGTCCTTACCAAACACATGCTTTTGGATGATATTCATCTTGACACCAAATCCAAATGCTGCCTGAGCTATTGTCCTAGAAATGTCTTTTCTGCCTCTCACCTGTGTTATGGCTGTGGACTGATCTGGCATGGTTATGTGCCACATGTGGCTAACACAAGGAGAGGACAAGCAGCTGTAAGGGAAAACCATCCCTTCTGATGGCTGCCTTCATTGTGCTGGGTTTGAAATACATACTATTTCTTTCTGAGAGCGAAGAAAACCTAGAAATACAATCCACAGATATGAAGTATACAGTGTTCTGCCAGGTTCTGCAGAGCCTGACACAAGAGCTGCCTTCTCTGTCTCATCAAGAAATGAACTCTGGCAATCCATCAAAGCAGCACTGTTGTTGTAACTGTTGTAATAAGAAGGATGCAGCAGAATTAACTCATCCAGATAATGCCTGGTTGGGAATATGGTGAGTCTGCTGCTATCATTCCTAACATATCAGAGAAAGATGACAGCTTAGTGCTGTCTAATTGCATACCTTGCTGCTAAGTACCCTCCTGAACCTTTCCTTGATATTTTTGCTCCTGCGTTGGGATGCGAAATAAATGAATCCTTTTTTATTCACACAAAGAGGTGAACAACAAAGACTCACACTTTGTATCTATTGTTCTCCCCCTTTAGATTGATCACCCTGAGATGTATCCCCAGCTTTCCAAGTACGATCCTTACCCAGAGCCTGGAATCTGAGACATAGAAAAGGGGCAAGGACTGCATCCCAGATGAACTCTGAGCCAAGAGCTGCTCTGAGAGCACTGAAGGACTTTTGCTTTCCACATGCCAGTGGATAGTTTATGCCCAAGAGTAATGAAAGGGTCTGTGGTGGTAGAGAACTGTTATAGGAAAAAGAGTGGCGACCAACTTCAGCAAGGAGGGAGGGTGAAGTGACAGAGAAGGAGCTGGTCCATCTAGAGTGTAGCTGTTGTAATATACTGCAAATAATTAATTCTTCTTGAATTTTCTGTTTAAGTAAGAAAAAAATTCAGCTAATTTTAACCTATCTGGTTGAGGGTAGTTAGTAGTATAGATGTAAAAGGACCCCAGCAACTACCTTAGTATTTACATGGGTACTCAGGGAACAGTCAGGTGGTCCTTGCTTTTGCTGTCAGTTTTGCTTTGAAACCATCTTTGATGTGTCTTCCTCTGCAATGCGGACATGGACAGAAGGATACTTTATACTGTGGCTAATGCAGAAAACACACCTGAGACTCGTTCACTTCAGCTTCTTGCCATCTCCACCTTTGCCTTCCTTGGCTTAGCTGCACACCAGTAAATATAGAGCCTATGGTGACTCAGGAGAACTAAATCAGCCCTAAAAACTGAGGAGAGCTTAGGTACATTTTTTTTCTAGGATTTTTTCTTCCTTGTACAGATATAGAAGGTTACTGACCATTACAATGGCAAGGAAAATAAATATGATATAAAACTTAGGGTTTTAAACTCCCGCTGGTCTGGAGTCTCAAGTGTTAGACTTTTTAGTTTTTCCTCTACCTTTTTGGTATTCAAGTTAAGCAGGATATTAGGAGGTGCTGGGCTCCTGACCAGAAGGCCACCCTCTCAGGAACAATTGGCATTTACAACAGAAGTCAGCAAATGCTTTGAAACATGGTTCCTCTCTGACTTACCCAGTGATTTTGTTGAAGTGAATGGATATTTTTAAAAAAGGAATGACTTGAGGGATCGATGACACAAGGAAGCAGTTTAGTGAAAAGGAGCTGACAGGTTTCCATCTGCTAAGCAGGTCTTTCATCCCGATTGCACAGTGATGAACACATGCAGGCAGACTACACACAGTTACTGATACTCACTGATGAGCTATAACTTCACAGAATCACAGAATATGCTGAGTTGGAAGGGACCCAGAAGAATCAATGAGTCAAACTCTTAACCCTGCATAGGATCATCCCCAAGAGTCACATCAGGTGCCCAAGAGCATTGTCTGAATGCTTCTTGAACTCTTGCAGGTTTGGAGCTGTGGCCACTTCCCTGGGGAGCCTTTTCCAGTGCCTGACCACCCTCTGGGAGAAGAACCTTTTTCTAATATCCAGCCTAAACCTTCCCTGACACAACTTCAGGCCTTTCCCTTGGGTCCTGTCACTGGTCACCACAGAGGAAAGCCTGCCTCTCCTTTCCCCTCATGAGGAAGTTGTAACTGCAGTGAAGTCTCTCCTTAGTCTCTTCTCCAGGATGAACAGACCAAGCGACCTCAGCTGCTCCTCATATGGCTTCCCCTCAAGGCCCTTCACCATCTTTGTTGCCCTCCTTTGGACAGTCTCCAATAGCTTAATAGCTTATATTGCACTGCCCAAAACTGCCACAATATTCAAGGTGAGGCTGTCCCAGTGCAGAGCAAAGAGGCACAATCCCTCCCTCGACTGGCTGGTGATGCTGTGCCTGATGCCCCCCAGGACATGGTTGGCCCTCCTGGCTGCCAGGGCACTGTTGACTCGTATTCAACTTGCCACTGACCAGGACTCCCAGGTCCCTTTCCTAGCACTGCTTTCGAGCACCACATTCTCCAGGCTGTGCAAACATCTGGGGTTGTCCCATCCCAGGTGCAGAATCCAGCACTTCCCCTTGTTGAACTTCATATGGTTGGTGATTTCCCAGCCCTCTGATTTGTTGAAGTCTCTCTGCAGGGCCTCCCTACCTTGGAGGAAGCCAACAACTTGCTGTGTTATGGCACTGCTAACTCACTGCTGTTAATGTAGCTGTACACTGAGACCACCGTGGAAGTAAGCCTGTCTCTGGCTTGTTATGAGGCTAAATGAAGACACAATTGCTAAATGCACAGATACTAACATGACAAGAATCCATTTTTATGCTTGTCTCTGAAATGTGAGAAGTGCTACCCACAACGTATAAAGTCTGATCTGAAAACCAGATTTCTTTCAGCAATTTCTGCTATTCTGTTCAAAATGGAAAACTGAAACGGGGGTATTTGTCATTAATAATTTTTTCTAAACATTTTTTAAATTACTGAACTATTAAATTTTGAAATTAAATGTTAGTGTATCCTTTTAAAATGATTAAATCATATCTAAACACTCTAGTAAAATGCATTTGTGCCATATTGACTACAGTATGAAGATTACATAAAACATTTTTACCTTTTTAAAATGAAACTTCTTCAAATTATTTAAAAAAGGAGTGTTGAAATAACTTTCTGTTTCTTCATATTTTTCCAGAGAAGATATTTCATGTTCAGAAATTTAAACTGGATCTAACTTTTACATCAAATTAGCATCTGTCTTTCAAAATAGTGAAGAAAAAGAAAACAGTTCATTACACATTTTGTTGGGGTTTTTGTTATTTATTCAACTGAAACTAAACACAATTTTGAGGATTTTTTAAAGGAAGCAAGAATAAACTCACTAGCTCTACGGAGCATTTATGTTTTAAGTGTGGCTTTGACTTTCCTCTGGATTTCAAAGAGAGATCAGATACTCAAGCAATGACATGCCCATTTTACAAGCAAATTGATTATATTCAGTTATACGGGACCCCAAATGACTTTCAGGTAGAGGTTACTAGCCCTTGGGCAACACCACATGAAGAAGTTGAATGCAGTCCATTACATGCACAGACCACGGCACTTCTGATGGACAAAATTCCAATGTTACTCAGGTTCTTTTGCAAGGAATGGGTAAATGTGCTGTGTTAGGATGGGAACTGAATGAGTACTTAGGGTCAGTACTTAGGATATTGCAGGCAATTTGAGTTGCTTTTCTTCCTTTTAAAGCCCACTGTTTATAGATATGAAAATCTAATGAACAGTGAAAAATAGGAAGCTTTGTTTGTCTCAGGTTTGTTTTGTTGTTGTTTGGTTTTTTTATTTTATCTCAAAGGAATGCTTTTTAAGAATGAGATTTATGAATACTGCTTCAAAGTCCTTTCACCAAAGGGCTTTAACAAGGAATATGACAAGTGCTAGGATAACTTTTAACCCAGACAAATAGATAAATAAATAAAAGATTTGAAAATTCAACTTTGTTCTGCAGGTGGACATAAGCAGTTTGACATTTCAGACTGGAATCCCAGATTGTCTGTTGAACTTAAGGATTAAAGAACGACAAGTATTTTTTCCTTTCCTGCTTTTGTAAAAGTGCTCAAAGAAAGCAAGAGGCACAGCCTCAAGAGAGCAGTAAGTGAGTACAACAACCCATTTAAAAGGGCAGAGAAGAAAGAAAACAAGGAATCTACTTCCTCAGGAGTCTGGTGTTTTTCTTCTAAACTGATGTGAGAGATTTCACCTTTGTTTTATTTCTGTTATAGAATTAAATTCAAAGCTTTAATGAAACGGAATTTTTTTTAAATGCCCCTTTCCACAATAAGAAGTTTGGTGTTTTCATGAGATTCAAAGTCCTTGGAATCATCCAAGATGTCTTTTCCAGGTCTTAGGAATATTTCTGTCTCCAGCAAAATTGATGAGCACATTTTTAAAACCTGTTTTGATCCCAACAAAGTAACACTTGAGGAAGGGCAGATTTTGAGTTTATGTTCTGAACAGCCCTGCAAAGGATCCTGTCAGTGTAGCAGAGTGTAGAGTGAGTATGTGTGTGTTCCAAACTAACTTGGTTGTGGGCCCAGCACCACAGGCCTAAATCATCTTACTGCCGTGAAGGATTAAGTCCTTTATTAAAAATCTACTTTAGACTCCATTAAAGCAAGACACGTTTGTGGGTAATTTTAAGCTCTGGGTAGTCATCTTGTCTTCTTCTTAACATGGATCACTTCAAAATACTTGACTCAACAGAGGCCAGAAAGCTCAGCATTTTGGAAGATCAAGTCAATAAGCAGCTTATTGAACTGCAGAATTTATCAGCTGGAATTCTCTGACTTGTGTTCAGCAGGTCACATTGGATGATAATAATGGGTCATTTCAATCCTAAAATCTAGAAATTGAGAGCTTAAGTAGGCTAGTAATATGCATAAGCCCTTCCTGGACTAAGGCTCAAAGCAGCAAAAAATAGAAAAAAAAATCAAATAATTGAATTTGCTGCTGCTTGCCCATCAACATTTGATTCCTTCATTTATTTTGCATCTTGCAATCTTTGTCTCTTGCACCAAAATTAAGATAGCATCCATATGAACTCCTCCACACATTTGATTATCATTATAGATATTAGTCCTGAAGGGAGAGATGGTGCTGACTGGTTGCATTTTTTATTTTCCTGCTGAGCTGTTCCACTATTTGACTTTGAAACCAGTGTTGCTTACTAGCTGGGAAAGCAAATGTTAAAAAAGTTTTGTCCCCCTGAAAGTCCCTCCTTAACTTCTTTGGTTATTTTTTCAGTTTGTTTTAACATAAAATCTGAATTTTGGAACTAAACCAAGTGCATATGACATTTTATTGTAAACCTAAATAGTCACTCAAAGGACAAGGAGATTTGAAGCACTGATGGATAAAGAAGAGAAAGGTTAATAGATTTCTTTCAGTGTTTTCTTTGAGGAAAAGAAGGTTTCTCCAGTGTGTCTGTCCACCTCCCGTCTCTCCCTTCACTATCATTACTGAATACATTGGTTGATAGGAATTGCATTGACTGAAAAGTCACAAGGGAAACTCAAGGTTAGTGGCCATATAAATGTGAGACAGGGATTCTTCCACAATATTCCACTGGGCTAAATATGGGAATGTTGGCCCTCATGCTTTAAAAGTTAGAGAGATAACAGAAAAGAGAATCCTTATAAATGTCCCAATGGTGGGAAGAGCTTTATCTGTGCTTTAAAGGCACTGAATAATCTATGTCCAGGACCTGACACAAGCAACCTGGCAGTCTTCCCCCACTGTCATCAGCACAGCTTGTCCTAACTTTTAAATGGAACTTTTATATGTGCAATGTTCCCTCCTCCCCACCCCCCTTTTTTTTTCTTTTAATTTATTGTAATTTTGATAATGAAAATATTTAATCCAATTCTCTAAGAACTGCTGGCCACACTAACAGCTGGACTGGTTATCCCAGCCACAGTCCTCCATGATTCTCTATAACTGACTGATAAGACTTCAAGTACATTTGAATAATAATAGCCTACATTTTTCCAAACTTCTATCTAAGTACGTACATGACCTTCATTGTCCAAGGACCCCAAAGCACATGAAATGTACTAATTAACTAAATCCCACAATTGCTAAGTACAATAAGCACAGGACTGACATTTGATTACTATTTCTAATTATATCTGAGATGCCTGAGGTATATAAGGAAAGCTCAAAATCTATTACAAGTGTAAAGATTAATCTCACTTTCCCAAAGGCAGAGCTGTGAAAAAAACTCTGGATTCCTGCTTCCTGACTCAAGCCATGCACATGACTCCTTTGTTTAACTGTTTGCCCATTAAATCCCTGATTCAGCAATGTCCTTCAGCACAAATTTAATGTGAAGCCTACAAAAAATTCAATTAACTCTGTGTTGCATCTAATACACTTTGAAACAGGCAAATCTGTAGAAGACTTGGTTGAATAAAGCAGTTAAGGATGTATTTTAGATCTTCAGTTAAGAAATTCTCTGATGAAGGTATCATCCTAAATCATTCTGCAAACTGTTCTACTAATCACCTTGCAGTGCTTGTAGTAGTTTAAATTACTTAAAATACATTGCTAACATATGATATTTCAGTGCACTACTTAAATACTGACATGATTTTTAACACATGTACAACTCCACCTCCAATAAATAGATCATGAAGGACAGTGTAGGATAACGTGCCCACTAAATGTATACATAAGCACTGTTCTATACTGAAAATAGAAACAGTAAGTTTATTCTCTCAGTAGATACTTAGTGAAGGGCATTGAATGTGCAACATGTCTTCTGAGAAATGCTTTGCTCAGAAGCACTCAGCTTTGAAGGACCCAGAACACTGCCCTGTCAGGTCTTGCCAATCACATTGCTCAGATGAAACATTGATTGGAAACTGCCAATGCCTGGGGTGAAAAAGGCAGATGCAATTATATGGTGTGCATCATGTGATAATGATTTAATTCATTTGCAGAAGGAGTTTGCTCATTAGAGACCAAACGCGATCTGTGAAATCACAGCTCTAAATGAATCATTTGCGATCACTGCTTTTCCCCACTCAAAGTATGAGGAACTGCAAACTGAGATTACATATGGCAAGGCTTGACAAACCTATACTGGATACTAGATTAGGCAAAGCCATTGGCTGTCTGGTCATTCAATCTGCTCTCTAACAGTGAGCAATGCCAGATCATGAGAAACAAATACTTTCATGATGAACAGAACAAAGACTGGGTCCCCACAAATTTGTACCACTTGACTTACTGTCTTATTGAATAAACAGAAACCTGAGTGATGTTTTCCTGCAAAGTTTCACTGTTACTTATGAACGGGCAGTGAGATCCCTTTTCTTCTGACAAATTTGAACAGAGTTCAGTTCTGTGGCACAGAGATAAGGGAAGGAAGCCTGGAGGTCTGCAGCTGCAGTTACCCATGAAGGTCTCTCTAGAACCCTGTCAGTGCAGAGAACAGACCCACTTTGCATAAGGCTGATCTGACCTACATTAGCTTTCCTTCAGTCTGAGAGGAAGTTTGCCCCTGAAGCAGCACTGGGGGTCAGACCAAGGGTAACCCGTACAAGTGTGAGGACTGCGCTTTCAGGTTGAATGTCAGTCAGGGAAGCTGCATTCTGACCCTTAAAGGAACACACAGAAGCAACACAAGAAGTGTTTTTGAGGTGCACTACTGCCCTAAGTAGGGAAAATTCCTCTTATCCCAGTTTGGTCAAGTACCACTTGAACAACAAATGCCAGGAGCACTAGACACGTTGTCTTTGCTGATGTGTTTTTGCTCACGTTTCCTCCATCCTAACCTTGCTGCCTCAGGAACAGGTGGCTGCTGCACTTAGGCTTGGACAAGCCTCTCTGGCCATAGCCTGGGGCAGGGACCTCACTCATCCATGAGCTGAAGTAAGGAGGACTATGTGTGACAGATAGTTGGCACCACAGAGATAAGGGACTCTATAAAAGAAGAGTTGGCTTCCACACTCTCTCAAAAGTTTGTGGCTTATGTTCAACCACACCAGCCATTAAAATAGTGGCAGGGGATTTTAGCACTTCATGAAAAGGAAACAATGTCACAAAATGGGTTTTATGCTTAGAAACAGCCATCCCTTCCTTTCCAAAAAAGAGTGATATTTACCACCCCTTTCCTTGTTGAAGTATCTTTCTCCTTTCACAACTTCTAGCAGGCAATCTGTGCTTGAGGAGATGGAAAGTCTGGCCTCTCCAGCTCAGCTGGCAAGAACCAGGCAGTGAGAAATCATGGGGCAGTGTCTGCTACACTTCGTGCTCCTGAGGTTGCCACTTAAATGGATATGGAGGTAAATCAATCCATTTACTTATCCTAACCATAGTAATAATTAGCTGCATATGTATAATCAGCATGCTCACAGGCATCTCATCAGGGAATAGTGGGCTGACAGACACAAATTTGTTACTCTGCATCTGCTGCCAGATTTGGAAATCTGAAGTTTTTGAAAATGAATTAAAGCAACAAAACCCAACGAAATTTGCCAGCTGGCAATGTTCCTTCTGAACAGATGGCTGGGAACACCTCTTTTGAAGAAAGCCCCTTTTGATGGGAGGACAATATGAGTTCATAGTTAAGATGAAGTTATATCTGAAGTGAGGAGTAGAGACCTTTCTCTGCTTTTCTGGTTTATATATGCATCATAAAAGACAAAGGAGAGGAGAACTCAGTGCTTTAATACCTGATAGCATGCAGAGAAATCCTACATGGGGGAGGAGGTTTGTTTGTGCTTAATTTTTGTATCAAAATCCCTTATTCAGCCTGATTGAACTCACACACTGAAAAGATGGTCCTCATAACCATTAACCCTGAGAATGATAAGTATAGAGGGCTGCAGTCAAAGTAATTCCCTCATTTCTGTTAGAAATTGTTGATTGTGTAGCTTACAGTGATGACTTTTCTTTCAGAATGATTTTCATCTGAAACCATAATGTATTGTTTAGCTACTAAAAGAAGCCTGAATTGTTAATACAGGAACTTATATAGATACACTCATGGGCTTGCCAGTGTATCAAAATAAGTATTTTCTTATTTTATGTAGTTTTTATTACATACCTTTATTCAGTATGAATAAAATCATAGCTTTGTTTAGACTCCCTTAAAGTTTTTATCCTGTGCCTTATAAAGTTTATCCTTGCAGAATTACAGCACTAATGCATTTTTCAGCTCGTGGCTTTGGGTTTGTGGGGGGCTTTTTTTTGGGTTTGGTTTGTTTTTTTTTTAATTCCCCTCACTGCATGCTGAAAGAAAGAACTTAGCTTGATGGGCTCACTTATATTTGAATTTCCATAATTATAGGCTATTTTGTGATATTTTCCATGGTGATATATTGTTCAATGATATGCGACCTTTTTTTTTCACTGTCTTTATCTCAGTTGGCTATTTTATACATTTCAGTTATGATTACTAGAAAAATATTCATAGAAGACTCATCAAACTAAGTATTAATCTTTCCAATAAATCTTAACACAGTCATTATTAACTAACTGTAAAAGTTGGAACCATAACTAAAAAAATAGGCTGGAAAAAAAAAATCACTTGAAACAACAGTATTATTCACTAGTGACAGGATTCCACAGTTTTGATCCAAGGGAATTTTAACTAATTTTAACAACATGGTTTAATTAGTTCAGTAACAAAACCTCAGTGGAAAAAACCCTTGTTTTTCTCATTAAATGAGCCAGCAAATAGGTGTAGTTTTGAAAGAATTATAAGAAATAATATATTTTTTTTAAAGGATAGGTGTTTTTTCTTTGATTTTTGGAAGGCAAACATATTATTACAATTTCCTTCCTTTCAGTGAAAATCTCAAGTTAGAAATTAACATTTTTCCCCAGGGAAATTTACTTTCAGTTGAAAAACATTTCCTTTTAAAAATGTTTATTATTTCATGGCAGAAAATAATTAGCTAATGTCTGAATTTTCCCCTTGAAATCTGTGAGGGCTGTCTCTGCAAAATTCTGGGACAAAAACCTCTTATGTTACCACAGAAAGGGAAGTTTTTGTAACTAAGGTAAAGACTTAATAGTGCTCTGGAGAGAAACCTGATACTTAAAAGTGGACAACAATACTCTTAACAGAGACCAGGATTTTTCTGTATGATCACATTCTGAGAACAGATCTGGTTTTAACCTGCAGCTGGAAGCAAATTTATCTGCTGGTTGAGTCACTGCAACTGAGTTCTTTGTGACATCACCTTATGTTAAAAAAGCATCCAAGAAGTAATTTCAACTAAAGATGACCAAAAAAGAACATCAGAAGACTTAATTCTAGTTACCAAGCTTTGTCTGGACTTAAGACAGACTTTATGAATAAAAGCACTTTTCAATTAATTTTATAATGAATTAAAATTCTAAGGTCATATTGATGACAAAGAAAAGCCAATGATAATGAAATGCTACCCAGGGTTGTCTAAACTAAACTCTCCAATAACTTCATGAAAACTCTATTCCAGAGCAAAATTTCACAATGAATCTCTGTCTTTACAAACCTCCATTCAGTACTTCTGTTGGCTAGAAAAGGGCATTGTTTCTTCTTAGAACCTTCAGGATCAAGCCTGACAGAGTTCAAGAAGCATTTGGATGATACACTCAGGCACATGGTGTGACTCTTGGGGATGGTCCCATGCAGCACTAAGAGTTGGACTAGATGATCCTTGTGGGTCCCTTCCAACTCAGCATATCCTGGGATTCTGTGATTCTCTGATTCTGTGACATACCACAGTGGAAATACATATCCTATTAATAAGGATAGCAACAGTAATTTAGCACAATGAGAAGTATAACCTTCAGAGAGCACTCAATCCAGAAATACACTCACCATGGCTTTTGCTGTGCAGATAAAATAAAGGTTTTTGAGAGTTCATCTCAGGCCCAAGGCTGAGAACACTTTGAGAGCAAACTATGTCAAGACATTCAAGTCAACATCCAGAGCTGGCAATGGGGAGATGCAGGACCTGTCATTCAAAGGAGAGTTTACTCAGGGCACCCATCTACTTGTCTCAGCCAGCTGACCATCAAGGCAGCCCCTGCAATCCATTATTTTGGGTGAAGGGGAGCAGCTCTGGCAGTCAAAAATGGTGGATGAAATCTCTTTCATGCTCACTTGTCTGAAATTCCATGTAACTTGAGGGAACTTTTGCCCAATTTATATATTTCAAGAAAAGAAATCAATTTCAGTGAATTGGATTTTTTTCCCGAGAAATCACACATTGTATAGAATCTGATTTGTACATTGAAAGTTTGAAGAATCCAGCATATGAAATGTTTTTTGTCTTTGAATATCAAAATATTTTATAAAAAGGAGAGTGGGGAACCAAGATTCTATTATTAGAAAGGGAAGACTGGTGATTTAGGAACAGAACAGTGTTCTGTTCTGCTGAGAGTCAGACAGCAGTGAAGATCACAGATCAATCCAGGAGTCCAGCTTCCCAGTTCATTGTTTCATCCTGTTGAAAGCCTTTTGCAGGATTAGGCATCAGAAGTGTGCTGCTGGTGTAGAGGTATCGTGCAAAATTCCCCTTCTTGCGACCCAGGTTTGGTTCCTGGGCAGTGCACCAACTTCTGATGCCTAATTCTGCAAAAGGCTTTCAAAACAGTATAGTGGAGATGATAGGTATAGATAGATCTATAGATAGATAGATAGACAGAGTAGCCCCTTTATTAGAAGCTTCTAGGTGCACAACAAAAGTATGTGCACCCACGTCAGACAAATGTTACAGTTTTTATAACTTTTAGTAATTAACATGTTTGATGACCATACCCAACCTGTGATACCATTTTCTCCTACTGCCCACCCTCAGAACTCCTCAGAACTACCCCTTGAAGGCCCCCCAAGAGCTCTGAGTTTGCTCTCCTGTTTTGACTACAAGCTATCTTGTTATCTCAGTTGGAGTTCTTGCAGGTGTTCTTCAAAACAGTGTGTCCTTGGCAATGTATGTCTAACAGAATTTCAGGAATGTATGAGAAAATGATCAGTAACTTCTAAATGCTACTTAAAATGTGAGAGACTTAGAAAAACTTATTCAACTTATATGACTCTATGAAAATCTATAAAATACACATTAAAATCCTTAGGCATCACTGTATTGCTCTCTCCATTCCTCTATTATGTGAGTGGTCAAGAGGTTTCTAAAAGGTTTGTAAAACATTAAAATATATTCTTGTGCAGATAGCTTATCTGCTGGTTTCTTTTCTTGAGAGACTTTTGTTATTTTTGGCTGAGAAAAATTCAGTCTTAGAATAAAGCACTCTCATGGACTGTTTTTGGTTCTGTTCTAATATTTCATTTGACAAAATAAACCTAGTGTCCATGTTACTTGATCTAACAAGATGCCTCTTTTGGTACCACTAAATCTTTACTAAAACACAAAAGGTCTTAACCAGATTTTCATTTTTCCACAGATAAGGTGCATGATGAGGCGAGAGGAAGCGTTTGATGTTTCTCAGTCCATTTCTCAGTCATTAATGAAATCCCCAATGCTCTGACATCTCCAATTAGTATACTCATCTGTTACCTCTACTTTGTGCAGTAACACTGATCTATTATAAAAAGAAAACCAAGGCAAACTAGTTGCTGATTAAGTAATACTGTGCTTACACAGAAGGGAGGGTGCAGGGGGGGATAAAAGGGAAACAAACAATCAGGGATATTAGAATTACTGATGTAATTAATTATCAGTGCACAGCTTCAGGCAGCTTTCCCAGTCAAGCCCTTGCTGTGGGACACAACTATTACTAGTCATTTTAGAGGCCCAAAGACGGCTGGAAACAACAGGCACATTGCGAAAGAAGGTGACAAAGACAAAATCCCTTTGTCCTCCTACATCCCTTGGAATATGTTCTTCAAATCCTGAAACAATTTGATTTTTAAAGCTTACAGTGGTAGGGAAACTGTAGTGGATTGACCCTGGCTGGATGCCAGGTGCCCACTAAAGCTACTCTCATTCCCCTCTGCAACTGGACAGAGGAGAGAAAATATAATGGAGGGTTCATGAGTTGAAATACGGACCCCGAGAGATCACTCAGCAGTCACCATCACAGGCAAAACAGACTCGAAGTTGGGGTATTAATTGAATTTATTACTAACAGAATTAGAGCAGGAGAATGAGAAGTAAAACAAAACAAAACTTAAAAACACCCTCCTCCCACCCCTCCCTCCTTCCAAGTTCTATCTCTTGCCCCCAGAGTGGTGCAGGGAGACAGGGAATGGGAGTACCATCAGTTCTTGTTTCTGCTACTGCTCAGGGAGAGGAGTCTTTCCCCTGCTCCCATGGGGTCCTTCCCATGGGAGACAGTCCTTCTGAACTTCTCTAATGAGAGTCCATCCCACGGTAGCAGTTCTTCACAAACTGCTGCAACATGGGTCATTTTTCCACAGGGTGTAGTCCTTCAAGCACAGGCTGCTCCAGCATGGGTCCCCCACAGGATCACAAGACCTGCCAGGAAAACCTGCTCCAGCATGGGCTCCTCTCCCCACGAGTCAGCAGGTCCCTGCCAGAACCCAGCTTCATCATGGGCCTCCTACAGGGTCACAGTCTCCTTCAGGCGTCCACTCACTCTGGTGTGGGCTCCTCCCCAGGCTGCAGGTGGATATCTGCGCTCCTATATTCCTCCATGGGCTGCAGAGGCACAGCTGCTCCACCATGGGCTGCACCACGGGCTGCAGGGGAACCTCAGCTCTGGCACCTGGAGCACCTCCTGCCCCTCCTTCCTCACTGACCTCAGTGTCTGCAGAGTTATTCACATGCTCTCACTCTGCTCTTCTCTGGCTGCAATTTTAATCTGACCAACAACTTTTTTTCCCCCTTCTTAAATATGTTATCACAGAGGGGTTGCTATAATTTTTGATGGGCTCAGCTGTGGCCATCAGTGGGTCCATCCTGGAGCCAGCTGGCATTGGCTCTGCCCAGCATGGGGGAACTTCTCCCAGCCTCTCACAGAAGCCACTCCTGTAGCCCCCCTGCTACCAAAGCCTGGCCACATAAACCCAATGCAGGAAACAAGTGGACTTTCCTCTTCTGCTCCAGCAAAGATGAATGGACTTGTTAACATTTTACTAGAAGACGCTTGTCTTGACCTGGGAACTCACTTTTTGACTCCAAAAGAAAAACTGTCAATCCAAACCCGTCTTCAATGCTGACGTTCATATAAAGTAAATGAATATGGTAATTTCTCAACTCCCAGATCTACTGTTTTTTGCTGTCCTCTTACAGGTGGTGGCATCAGACTATGATGGGGGATTAAAAAAATCAAACCAAAGCAAGCAAGCAACGAACCAACCAAAAAAACCAAACCCCAAGAATTAGAAAACCTATTAACTGAGATTTATATGGTGCTAACAAGCATCAATACATTTGACAGGTTCAGTATAAAGACATCCATTTTTGGCTTCACAAATCAACCCCTTAGCTTCTCGCCCTGAACTTCTGCCTAGTAGTAAATTTCACAGTTCAACTTGAAATAGATTCTTCATGGTTTTTTTAAAAGATCTTTAAACCACAGTCATATCTAAACTGAGAAAGCAAAGCTTTCCTTGCAATGAATAATTGCCTAAGTGATACTAAAACAAATATATGCTTACTTGCAATTCTCAGCCTCCCTTGTTGGGAGAACTGCCAATAATGCAAATAATGTAAATTACAATGAGTAAAACCTGTGTTTTATGAACCAGGTTTGGAACAGAGCTAGTGAGCTCATTTCGCCCAATTCTGGTGATAAATACTTCAGTTCATTATTAAGCTTCTTCGGCAACCAACATCAAATCAATGGTGTAATCATGAGTAAATGCAGAAGAATGCAGCTCACATATGTTTAATTTTAGCAATATATATATTCTCACTGCTTATTTGGGAACAACAGATTGGTAAGTTTACTCAGTTTTTCATGAACCACTTCACTACTATTACAGTGAAATTTATCTTTGTAATACTTCTGCAGAGCATTGTTTAGTTAAATTTCAGATATCCACACGGAAGGATAATCCAGAGCCTCTTGGCACTCTGGTCCAGGGCTACTGCCATAGTGGTTTTTTCTCAATAAGTGAAATTCCCATTGCTGCAGCTTGTGGCTTCTGTCTCTTACTCCTCTGCACTCTGAAGTCTGGCTGCTCCTTCTGCTAAGAGGAATGACTGTCCAACAGTCAGCTCTCTTCTCAGCCTCCCCTTGTGCAGGTTTGACAGATTCATCTCTCTCCTCGACTTGCATCATCACGTCAACATCTCACTTGCATGGGTGGCCCACAACTAGATGCTACTCCAGAGGCAAACTTAACCAAGTGCCAAATAGTAGGAAAAATTAGTTCCTTGGATCTGCTGTTTCTGTCCACTTTTAATACAGACTATTATGCATCCATCAATACTACAGGGATGCCTTGCTGACATATTCAATTTGCTGCCCACCAGCATTGCTGTGCCTTTTCCTGCAGAAGTGTTCCTTGTGCAGCCAGTACCCTGCTTGCAGTGTTGCATGGAGATTTTAACTTCTGGTGCAGGACTTTGAATTTGATTTTTTTTTTAACTTTCTGAGATTCCCATTGGCCTATTTTTCTAGCTTGCTGTGATCTCTCCGAAAGGCAGTCCTACCCTCCAGGCTTTCAAGCAGCATCCTCTCCCCCACTTTCTGAGTTATCACCTGTGACTTGGCTGAGGGTCAGTTCTGTCCTGTTAAGCAGGTTGTTAATGAAGATTTGAAATGGCATTGGCCCATGACACCTGAGGAATAACACCATATCCTTTAGACCTCAAACTCTTGTACTGTTTGAACTATCCAGCCAGTTTTGCATCCACTTTGTACCTTATCCATCCAGACCCTATCTCCCCAGTTTGGCTCCAAGGAAACAAGCTCAAATGAACTGTAGTCACTAGTTACCCCTTGTTTACAGAGTCAATTATCTTATCATAGACAATTTTTCATCATCTGGGTGCACAAGAGAGGGAGGTGAGGGGTATTTTTCATTAGGAAGGTTTGCACACACAGAACAACTCTAGTTTCTGGTTTTCAGTTTATCAAAAGAAACCCACAGCCTTCTGCTGAGCATGTGACAAACTCCACATGTGAAGAGTTTAATCAGGTTGCTATTTATATGATGGACAGCTCAAAGCAAGTCACAGTAAGTTACAAAAGGTACCTCAGGACTGTGAAATCTAAACTCCTTTGTGAATCTGACCTAAAGAGACTTCTGAAAGCCCTAGCTTGGGTCTCTCGCCTATCATTAGAAACAACTCTGCTGCTGGAGGTGAGAGGAGCAAAATGAAAGTCCCTTTACCTTAGTGATCAGTAAAGATCCTGTGCTACTCCCAGGGCCCTAGGCATGTTTGAGTACAAGTCCTTTGTCAGTCTAAAATGTCCCCTGCGGCTTCAGCTAAAGATCTGTCTTCTTTTAAATTCTGCACTCTGTTGAAGGTTGTTAGATTCCTATGGGGTTCAAAGTGTTAGCTTTCCAGGGGAAAAAAAAAAAAGAAAAGAAAAGAAAAGATTATTGGTACATTATAAATGTTTATATCTGTTCAGAAAGCTTTAACTATCCTTCAGAGAACAAACAAACAGAAAAGCCCTGATTCTAATTGCAGTTAATTTGCCATAAGGTGGGTGCTTTATTGTCATTTCTTTCATGTGAATTAGTCAAGTTTTACATTTATTTAAGTGATATCTGACCCAAGGAATCTATTAATAAGCTGTTGAATAACTCTAGCAAGAGCATATCACAGCCTAGTAAATGATCAGGGAATAATATGGCATAAACCAACTCATAAGCCTAAAACACTTTGAAGCTTTAACACTGAGATTCCCTAGCACAGTAACCTGACTGCCTTCATTACTCACTGGAAAATTAGTTGCTTCTTGCATGCAGGGCAGATGACTCATTTACCCCACTGTTTCTGGAGGGAAAGGGAGTTGCTCATGCCCTGGTAGACAAATGGTTCCCCAGGCGGTTATAGGTTATGTGCTCCTTTCAGGAAGAAGTGCACAACCCACGTAATGCCACCTGTCCACTGGACAAAACGGTGAGCCAGGTAATCTTGGTCTGACTGAAAGGCTCCAAGGCATGCGTGTACGTGAATTTTGTGAGAGGGAGTTGCCTCTTTAGAGAAGAGTCTGTGGCTGACAGTGCTACAAATCCTTTTGTAACACTTCTGCCTTCCCCAGCAGTCTCTAGTCCTGACTCCTTGCTCTTATTTGCCTTTTCTGAAGGACCTTCCTGGCTCATTATTTTGTACTTCTGTCTTGATACTGCACCAGTCGTGTGTATTGGGACCTAGAGATGTGCCTGAGATGACTCCTGTCCTTCTTTGAAGAGGCTGCAAAGAACTAGGGCACTTTCCCTAGTTCTTTTACCTGCTGACTCTACTCTTTGAAAGCTCTGGCTCAGTCACATAGTCTACAGCAGATTGGGAGGGGAAAAAAGGCTTTTCAGATGATCTCCCCAGTGCTGCAGGCACTGGGGATTTTGCAACAACATTTTGAATTTCTGTGGTCTCTCTCATCCAAGATGCTCCAAAGGACTTCTAGATTCATTAACTCTCCTGATCCACCAGTATTATTATTCCTTCTTGGAGACAAGGGCATCAAGTATTAGAGCAAGCAGTGCAGATAAATAACAGGCCAGGACTGAAAATGGGTGTGTCACCCCCCATGCTCCAGTAATAAAAAGAATAAAATGGCTTTATGAAAGCCTGTTGATGTGATGTTCTCTATTTTACAAAGCTTTCACATAGCACTGTGTGATTTATTTTAATGCAGACGTTCATGTAGAGAGGCATAACTTTGCACGATCAATGGAAATTTATTATATTCCTCAGGCCAAATCAACTGAATATTAAATTATATTAACAATCTCCATTTATATCACACATAATTATGAGGCTTTAGAATGTAATGTAATTGGATAAATGATCTCCTTGTCCATTTCTGTATTTCAAGTTTTTAATTGCAAAGTTTACAGAAAGAACAAACACTAAGTGGGGGGAAAGAGTTTTTATCTCAGTGCCAGAGGCCAACCAACTACCACACTCCTGACAGAGATTACTCAATCATGGTAATCCATGTGTGCTCAGGCAGCTGTTGATGCTTGACAAAATTGACAGTAACCACAGAAGGTCTCTTCATTATGATATACAACACTGTATGGGAAGGAAACTGAATATTCTAGGAAGCTCATGATGAAAGGAAAATATCAATGTCCTGCACAGTCTTGCTTTGTGAGCACAAATCAACAGGCTGGAGGCTACTTGCTATTCCAGAGTCTGTCCTGGATTTATAGTTTGACCTTGGGAATGGCTCTTCTTGCTTTCTTTAGTACCTTTTGCATTACAGGAAGAGGAGTGAATGAGAGCCAGATGCAATCATAATATGATTGAAAGCCACAGAATGGCCTATTCCCTGTCATGCCACCCAAAGCATGTGCTGTCTTGGCTAGTGGGAAGGAGGCAGAAATAGTGCAGGCCTTCACTCTCATTGTATAAGTTTATGCCGCCTGCTTTGAAATAGAAACCTCCACAGTTCCCAGCCACCAGCCACTGCTGTAACAATAAATAATCAAAATTATGTATTTGCTAGGATTAATGAAGTCTTGCACAAATAGAAATGACTGTTCATACTTTCAGGGAAATAGTGACTCATGAACAGGTATCAAGGCCATTGCTCATGTAAAACTTGCCACTGAAACCACCATGAAATTTTCAAAGAAAGCAGGAGAGTCTGCCTGGTCCTGCCCAGCCCTCACTAGGGTGTGATCTACAGCTCCCAGCCTTGGCTCAGCTGCAGAACCAGGTGCTGCTCTCTGTGCAATACCACATTCTGTGCATGTTCCCTTGCTCCCTACAAATCACTTTGGGTGAGCCAACAGCCATTTCAGCCTTTCAAAACAGCTTGTTTTTATTCCTCAAGAAAGAGTTTATAGCTAGGATTTAATAAGTCTGTAGTGCTTTATATTTTGGAAAAAAAATCGCATTCTGCCCAACACACACTATGTAAACAAGGGCAGTGATTATACATTTGAGTGATGAAATGAATGTAATGTTTATGCAGTAAGATAATAGAATAATTCTGATTCAATTGGTGATTATTTGTCATAACCAATGAAATTTTTATTTTAGTGCAATAGGCTCTGACATTTTCACCCTCGAGTAATTGTGTTCACAAATTCGCTATCTCTCCAGTTTATCTCCCAGATATTCTATCCTAAGATTTCCATGCTGTGCAGCAATTAATTTTCTGAGGTTGCAATGTGTGTTGGTTTTTTTCAGAATTTCACTCTTTATATTCTTCTCACACTGTTTTTCAGCACAACTGTAACTGAACTCCACTGGTATTAGCAATAGTCCAAGACAATCTTTCTTAGCCAAAGTTAGAAATCTGGCTTTCATTTTCCTTAAATCACACTGATGATGGCAACTACACATACTAAAAATGGATGTGTAGCAATAATACATTTGCTTCATTACTGTCTCTTCATGTTTTTCATCTCTCTCTTCATTTCTTCCACCTCTTTTGTTTTTGAAATATTCTCTTTTCCTTTATTCAGTCCTCATCTAAGAGAAACGAAACACCTCATTCTATCCTGCCTTTTTTTCCTCCCACACCTCACCTTTACTCTGTAACTATAAAATGAAAAACATCAGGCTCAGTAGGAACATTAATATGGAGACAAACAGGACTGCCTAGAGCCTTTAATTAGAACCTTACTTCCATGTCTGAGTAGAATAAAGATTCATGAAAGACTATACATTGTGGTTGTTCATACTTTTTTTTTCTTTTCAGACAACAAAGAAGAAAATGAAGTCTTCATTATGGATATGTCATGGATAAATCCAGTAAAACACTGACAGACAGATCACATAACTAAGGCAACTACCTATTCTTTTTGCTGTTTAGTGTACCTGGAAGGAGTTGAAAAATATGTACAAGCAGCCAAGAAATTACCAGAATGTCTAAACTTGTTTTGTCTAACCATGGAGATGGTGGAGCCTCCTAGAATTTGCAAGTTTGAAGTCATAGGCGAGACAATATATTCTGAGGAATTCTGATTCTTTTGTATTGTCTGAAGTATTTAAAAATACATGGGATAAAACAATAAACTTCTACCATGTCTTTCAAGTAACTAATATGAGAGATTTGGAGCACTCCACACCAAAGAGGATTTCTTAATACCTTGTCACTATTGCTGTGGGCCAGAGACCTTGTATGACCTGAAGTAACCCTCCTTGTGCTCAGTACTTTTCCTATTGTGTTTTAATTCCTTTATAAGTCTCTCTGTGGTCCCTTTAATGGATAGTTTTGTTTTGTTTTTTACTCTCCTCTTCATACTAACAGGAGGATTGCAAAGGTGTATTATCGGTAATATCTATAAGAAAGCAATAGGTCCAGAACCCAGAACAAATGACTTTTGTTCTTATCTCTTCATTTTTTCTTTCCTTTTTCATACAGAAAAAGGTTGATATACAGAATAGATGAATAATGTGCATCAATGTGTCTGGCTTGGTCCACACACAAAACTCAGAGCTATTGTGTAGAAAAATCCTGGGTTTTGTCGTAGGAATGTTGAGATCATAACTGCAGAATCAAAAAAAGAAAAAAAATCTAGAGGCTAATGAATGTACATCAGTACTGTGGATTTAATTTGATCCTTCTGGAGGACACCTGCCTTAAAGTCTGTTAATAAGTAAGGAGTTACTCCTACCAGTGAGAAAAGTATTAGTGCTGCTTTTTACAGAAAGAAAAAGTGATGGTTAATACAAACATTCACAAAGGCTATTCTCAAAAGGGTAATATTAATATGTTTTATTGTCCAAAGCATAACCTAGCATGGGTTTTTAGGGTGACTCCTTTGAAAGATTTCTATCTTCCTTTTGACAAAGGAAAGAGTATAGGAGGTAGATTTTGGGAGTAACCTAAGATAAGATTTCTTTTTCTGGCTCAGTTCCTAGATTTCCAGGATGACAATTGACAGGATGTATCAAGATGCTAACTTTATTTAAGCAAATCAAACAGAAAGAAAGTGTTATCAGACGTGGGTGAACAATATGGTGTTGTCCCCCAAAGAATTTTGAGAAAACTGAAATAAGTGTTTTCGCTAATGTTTCCAAGGAAAACTTGGAAACTCAAAATTTTAACTTAGTTTTTAAAGTTACAATAAACCTAGAAGTCTTTGAGGTTACAAAAAATAACGTGACAAAATTGCTCAAAGGTAACAAATGCATGATCCATATCCTCTTACGATTGTTAGTAATTTTAAAATAGTAAAGTGGACTTCATATCTCAAAAAAGAGCTCAGAAATTTTCTAATGGAAAGACTACACATAAGTTTTTTCCTCCACATCTCTGTTAGAACTTGAAGATAAAACAGGGGTGGGGGAAGTCCCCTAAGGGTAACTCTGCTGTGTGGCTAAATTTATTTATTCATCTGTGCATGTCAGAGGACTTATGCCGCTTCATTTTAAATAGCAGAAGTAAGGCTGTTAAAAAGGAGTATTACTCAGTCATATAATGTGCCCGTGTGTGTATTACTTGTTCTTCAACTGGCTGATTTGTTACAAGATAATAGCCTATTATTGCTACCAGCTGCTAATTAGCTGCTAATTAATAGGTTGATAGACTCTGAAGCCTGGAGGGACCATTAGCTCATATAGTATGACCACAGCAGTCTTGACACATTTCACCCATGCTACCAGAACTTGAGATAGGTGTTACAATCCGGTTGGAAATTGTAACCAGGTTCTTTTAAATTGATTGCTCTGAAGGCAAGATTCAGGCATGCAACTCCTTATGTTGGGTCTCAGATACTGACTTTATTGAGCTAACAGGAAAAGGGCCAGGCTAGAACTAGGAAAAGAAGTACCAGCACCAGCGGGAAGGACTTCGAGGGGAGGGAACCAGGTACCGGCAGGACGGGGAGGCGAGGGCGAGGAGAGGGAGGCAGGATGAGGGATGGGTTAGTGGTTTTTAGGGTTAGGGCTAACACACACTACATTTATGCACAGATGTACATGGAGTTCATACAAGATGGTACTTAGCTGTAAGTGCAGATCCAAATTTGCTTGTTTGAATAATGAGTCTCACCTGGGGGAAAACAACCACCCATGGACCCTTCATCCAAATTCCTGGCCAAGTCTCTAACTCCTGAGAGACTTGTGGTCGTTATCTGGCCCTAGAGTCATATGGAGGTTTAACGGATATTGGGTATAAAGAGAGATCATGGATAAGAATGTAATTCTGTCTTCATTCAGGATTTAGCACAAAGCATAGATACATCTCGTGTGTCACGTATCAGAGGGAACGAGAATGTGGAATGAAGAGTGTTACGATGGTTTATGATTCCCACTTTAATAGGAAGTTTATTAATTTGCAATGTTCTCATCACCCTAGGGAGTGTGCTGTATCCAACACTTCAGAGAAAGGTGAAACTGAGAAATTAGGTTGTTATTGTTAACCTAATCTAAGGGAAGTAGCTTTTCTGGCCCCAAATCTCTTAATTGGTGTATTTGGGCTCTGAGTTGTCTACTCCTTAGAC
Source organism: Sclerurus mexicanus (assembly GCA_013396755.1). Lineage (NCBI taxonomy): Eukaryota > Metazoa > Chordata > Aves > Passeriformes > Furnariidae > Sclerurus > Sclerurus mexicanus. The sequence continues at coordinate 3,174,917 of VWZF01006236.1, read as the reverse complement.
AGTGTTGACTACAGAATCAGCGATTGCTGCTGTTTCTGCTTGAGATAAAGTGTCCTGGTTTCTGCTCTGACTCTTCAGACTGTAGACTCTTCCTGACCACATCTGCTATTTCAGCAAGAGAGGCAAAGCTATTACCTATTTCTCTTAAGGCGTGGGCATAAAAGGATGTGTGCAGCAAGCTAAAGTGTTAATAATTTACATGGCATGCACCCCTTAGGAAAGGAGGAATCAAAATATACTCAAAATCCTTCTTCATCTCAAGCAGGACTTGATGAAACTGTTGGAATAACAAACAAACATATTCACTAGCATGTTTCTGAACCAACATCTCAAGCATAATTTCCTGCTACCTCAAGGGAGCATAGTCTTTGCTTCCTGGTTATATTCAAATAACTGGTGAGTAATAATGGAAATGCATGCTTGTGATTCACAGACTTCATGAGTTGCACCAAGTCTGCATTCACTATTCACTGCTTGTAGTTTTTTGGCTTCTTTGGGGGGGAAAAAAAAAAAAAGTAAGTCATGGAAAAGAAGCAAAGCTTTTGGGGCCAAAACCACACCAGTGACAAGTATCAGAAACCAATAAATAACAAATGAGATCATTATTCATCCACAGGTAAATGGAGGAGTGGGAAGGAAGAGTTCATGAATTATTCACAAACCTGGGGGAACTGAGCTTGATTTTTTAGTTTGTTTTCTTAATTTTAATCAGATTTATTTGCTGTGCATCATAACGAGATGGTGTTGATTTTATTTTTTTTTTGAGACAGAGCATATACTTCTTACAGTAAGGAACAATAATTAGAAAAATTCTTCCTCAAAAGTAGCCCTCCTTATCTTTTTCACTATCTGTGCAGGGATCTATACAATTTTCAATCTAAACATGCAAGAACTTCAGGTAGTGATAGAGCAGGTGTGCCTTGGGAGGATTAACTTATGGAAGTCAATAAACAATTATGGGGTAGCAGCTGGATGATTGAAAGAATGTTAGCAGCACTAATAGTTACAGAAAATAATGATTCTTCTGCTCTATGTGTAGGTCTTTTAATGTCATAGGCTTATAGAATCAACTGTTTTCTGGGTTTGAAACTTCATAAATAAGACCAATCTTGTGTTTATGTGACCCTGATGCTGTTTTGGACTCTGGTAAGATCTAGTCTTTGCAGTATTGAAGGTCTATAGTGTGACAGAAGGGGTCAGGGATGACCCTCATGGCAGACAATGACATAATTTACATTTATTTCAGCAATGCCTCCATGATGCTATCATGACTCTTAAACCAAAAGAACTTGCCATGTAGTTTAAGAAAGTCTGAACTGTCACATCTTCTCCCATCAAATATTAGTGTATTAATCTCTTATACATCAGTGTTTATACACAAGGTGCAAAGAACAGTCCTGTTGCTGGGCCTGACTGTAAACACCTGAACTCTTCAGACTGTCAAAACTCAAGAGAATGGCACCATCTCAGCCATTTTTGTGGCAGGGTACCATTGGCCTTTCCAGCTGTGGTTACGTGATCCCATTGCTTGTTACAAGTGTTTCAGTGAAGGCAGGAGCAAGCCTGGGGGCAGGCTGTTGAAGACAGAGAGCAGAGGAAATCACTTTGAGTGTCAGAACTACCAACGACAGCGAGAAGAAACCTGGGTACCACTGTACTCTAAGAGAGGCAGCAATAAGGCATCAAAATCATTAACAAATAGAGCTGAAATTTCTTAAGAAGGGTTGTGTTGACAGCAGTCCAGGCATATTCATGCAGGATAATGATAAAAAAATAGTATTTTTCTTAGGAGATTTAGTTGAAAAATAATCTATAATATGCAGTGCTATGCAATTTAGAATGTTAATGAAAAAAGACTCTAAAACTGATGACTGAATCTTGTACTTTAGTCACAGGAGAAACGAGCTCCCTGAGCTCTTTCCTTTTTGCAGCCTCTGGAGTATCTTTCTGTCATCCAGAATATGAGAACAGATTCTTCAAAGTATAAGTCTGGGTATGCAGTGCCAGTGTATGAATTAAAATAGACTGCACGATAGAGCTGATTTAGCAAGCAGTTGATAGGCTTTGCTTTTCTGATCTTGTTCTTGACAAAATAGACCAAAACCAAGAAAAAAGTGTAAAAGCAGCTAGAAATGAGGATGCTTTTCTGGCAAGATATACGTAATTCCTGAGATTTCTGCCCCAAGGTTCAAAAATGGCAATGTCAATATTTTACAGTGTTGATAGGTAAATCACCACTATAGACAGACCATAATGTTATGCTTTTTGCCATGACACTTGTCTGTGTCCCTCTATACAAGACAAAATTTTTAACCATGATGCCATGCCAAGATGCTTCTTTTATGTACAAAAACCTCTGGGGCACTTGAATTCCTTCAGGATGTATTTTATGTCAAAACCTCCTGTCAATTTGAAACTTAGCAGCCTTGACTGCTCAACTGCTTTCAGTCATCTCTAAAAGGTTGATGTCCTGCATCTGTTGATTGGATGAAACATGTTGAATTTGGTTGTCTCTTGGCAAAGTCTTCTTCTGACTGTATATGAAAGAGAAAAGAGTGGGTATATAATATAGTGATCTATTGATGACCCCAGGTGGAAGAGAAGATTTATACAGGGCTGTTATATGATCCATTTCTCAATTTCTCTGTAGCAATTTATTAAATAATACCTGCTATGGGAAAAAAAAAAAAGTCGTTCTTCCAAAATGTCATTTTCCCTCTAAAAATCTCTGCCTTGAATGTAGGAATGCCATTTTAGATATGAATCTTTGGCAAGAGTTTTGTTATCTTAAGGACATACTTTGGAGGTCAGGATCTCACCTAACAAGACAGCATTTGTTATCACCTTGATAAGGAAGCACTGCAGACAGTTGCTGTACAAACTCATCACCAGGATTGCCTTTTGGGATCAAATTGTTGCAAATTATTGGGAAGTCTGGATCTAGGAGGTGTTAAAAGAGAAGTCGAGTCCCATGGGACTTTTTTGTGGGAGCACTTCCACACTACGTGGAGACAGGACAACCTTTGGATTGCCCGCTGAGCCAGTCTTTAGCTCATGACAAGGACTAGGGACCTCACCAGGTCAGGTTAAAGCCTTATGGTTTGTTGTAATCAGCAAGAACTCCACTAAAAACTGGAGCAACTCTCAAGGTCATGGACACACCAATACTCACTGATGAAGATGGATAAGGAGGCCTCAGCACTAGTACAGATAACAGGCATTGTTGCTGGTCAATCAGGTCAGTCCGGAGCAGCTTCTATGCTCCAAGTACCACATTAAAATGGGTGAGAGAGACAGAAATGCTCTACACAGTAAAAACATAAATATTGCTGAGCCACAGACTGACTTTGAAGGTTAATTGGGCTTCTAGTTTTAGCTACTGTCACAATAGATCAGTCATGTCACACTAATCAAAACTAACACCTTTCAGGAGACTTGTTAACTATTATAACATAGGAGGCAATTGTTTCAGTAATAATGGCAAAGATAAGGATTATTCCTTTGTGTAGTACAGATGTTTATAGCAGCAGCACCACCTTTCCCCTGGAATTATGAGCTGTTCTATTTGTGAAGGAATGACCTGATTTTTTTGTTATTGTTTGTTTATTTGCTTGTAACACCAATATGGAAGTCTGGTTGGATCAAAGTAGTTCATCATAAAAGGTCAAAAATAAACAGCTGCTTGGTCTAGAAGATGTCATTAAGAAGACTTATGGATAAAACCATAGCCTGCAAAAGAGTGTGGCTGTATTTTTTAAATTGAAATAAGTCATATTCAAGTATATAAAAAGATAAGCCTAACAAGTTTTCAGACAGAATGAAAGACCTCATGATAAAACAATTTACTCCATAGAGATGTGTCTTGAAGCAAGACTGAAACCAAATTTTGCCCACACCACAACCATGTTATACAAAAAGGGGCTCACATTTTGGATCAAGGGGCACAAAAGAAAAGAAGGGAAACTATGTTCCTTTTAGCACCTCCTCTGTGTAGCCCTGCCCAGGAGCACAAAATCATGAATGTTGCCTGACAGATATCCCCAAGGCTGTATAGTGCATTCATCTTACCATTGATACTATGAAACCAGCAGGTTTGTCAGCCCATCTATTAGTCTTTCCTTGTTCTTCTCACTTCTTGCCATGATTGTAAGGTTTCCATGTTTCCTTTGGCATGATTTGTTCTGTCTGTAAACACAGGAAATGTTCTGAATCCTTCAGACACAGCAAAGTGCCAGTGGAGCCATTTGGCTCTTTCAGGCCCACATGTCCATGGTATTTGTTGAATTATACCTCTGTGGGTTGAAAAGGATCTGTAGCAGTGCCTGAAAGACTCAGAGATCCTGGTGTCATTCAATTTCTCTGATGCAATATGTTATTCTGGTTTGCACCATGCCAATCTCCTCAACCACCTCTTGCAATAATACTAAAGAGTAAAACTAGTACCCAGTCTCTAGAGCATAAAGTGTGGATTAAACACTTCATTCTTCTCATAACTTGTATAAGTGCTAGTGAAATCAGAGTTTTAGCCATGTTACTATACCAACAGATCATGATTTTGGTGAATTATTTTAAACCTGCTCATGTATTTAGTCTGGACTTGTGTCAGGGCCCTCATGGACATACTTTCTTACATCCATGCTAACCTCTAGTCACAAAAGAAAACTGTCTGTGCCTGGGTTTGTAAGAAGGATAAGAAATACAGAAACACACTTAAAGGAAAGGCTGAGAAATTAAGTGGCAAATGTGAAGATAAGGAAACTTACAAATGTAAAGTGAAATGCAAAAGAAATTTTCATGACGTTATAATAATAATTTAAAAAATATTTTAACATATTATGACCAATGGATATTGTATTCCAGCGACTCCTTCGAATTGTGTTGTTTGAAGAATCATTTTTCCAATATCTATATATATCATGAAATAGGGGCACAAAACTGCCTAAGGTATATTCAGTCTGAACAAACTCCTTTAGAGGATGAAGCATGGCAGGAAAACTTGGCACAAAGATTAAGGACCCAACCAAACAAGAGTTTCCAGGAGGTTCTGTAACAGTGCAACACATCGGAAAGAGATCTGCGTGTATCTGAAGATGCTTTATTTTCTTGACAAAAAAAAACAACAAAAGAAATTTACTAGCAAATGCAAAAACTCTTCATAAGTACTGCTATACTCATTATTCCATTTTCAATTCAAAGTGTTGTATTGACAGACATATATGCCCCTCATCTATATATGTCTAGTTCTTGTAAAAATATTGCAAGAGATGTTAAGGCAATTGGAACAGAATTACTGTAATGAACTGGAATTCTCATTAAAAAAAATGAAAGGAAAAAAAATAAGAAAGAAATTAAGAAAAAGCACCAGAAAAGGAAAGCATAGAAGAAAGATTCAACTAGATGACTAAGATTGAAGAAGGAAGAAAGAAAAGGCCATGATGAAAAAAGAAATCCTGATCTGTACTTAATAAGACTGTGTTGCTACATAGCCATGACACAGGAACAAAGGTGCTTTACATCCAGTACCTGTAGGGCTGAGGGCTGTTTTAGTCTCCTTCATAAATCTCTGCGTGAAATCAGAAAACAAAAAGCTTCAAAGCAGTTTTGCTCTTCAAGCTCATGATTCAGATGTTGTGAACATCAGTGTGTTCCCCCTTCCCTCAGGCTGTTTTCTTTGGCAGCTGCTCAGCTTTTCCATTAAGATTTGTGCATTATAGCACAGGGTGCTGGTAAGTTGTTACATACAGGGCTGGCTTTGCCATCTACTGCTTGAACCTGCTGGCAATTTCCTGGTAGGTCGGAATTAATTCTCTAAAGGAGGAAAAAGTCTGTAGTTTATAAATATATCTTTTACTACTCAACCTGGAAGCAACTTAAACTAGAAAGACATTTTTTCTATTCTCTTCAATACAAAATCATTGGCCAGGGATTTTTTTTAACTTGTTTTGCTATTAGTAAATGCTTTTCTCAGTGTAGCTGCAGCTGACCTCCTTTGGATGAATGATGTAAACAATGCTTCACTAACAGTTTTCTTGATAGTTACAGAGCAGTTGATATTCCTTTGTTAGACCAGAAACAACAAGTTTCTCCAAGGGTAGGAGAGCACTTCTGCTTTAGAGGAAAGTTGAAAAAGCTCTACCTGACCACACAGAGGGAAAGGACAGAGATCAAAAAGCAAATTATGTGCAACCCAACTCAGAGCCTCCACCTCTGTCTCACACACGAGGCTTCTGCCTTATGGCAAAACCTGCCATTAACCATCTTCCCAAAAGCTGACTACTCTCTTACTTTGACAGAAAACATAGTGTGTCATGCTGTGGACCCCATATTGGCCTGAGGTGTAAGAATTACTGGCTTAGGAAAGGCGAAGTGCTTCATTCTGAGCCACAAACTCTATGGTGGCCACCTCCAATGCACATGACTCTCAGATAGAATCATAGAATCATTTAGGTTGGAACTACCTTTAATATCAAGTCCAACCATTAGCCTAACACTGCCAAGTCTACCACTATATCATGTCCCTAAATGCAGCAGAAACCTGTTCAACTGAACACACATGGTCTTGAATGATTGCTACCTCGGATCAAGGGCATCTTAAATGATGTTTTGCCATTTTTCCATCATTCTCCCTATCCTTCTGCACCTGTGCTGGCTTGAGAGAACTGGCAGCTTCCCTTGCACCCTGAGAGGTGAGCCTGTCTGTCATGCTCAGTACATAAACTGGGGGAAAGCTGACCAGGGACCACTGCTTGGGAACTGTCTGAGCATCGGTTGGTGAGTGGTGAGCAACTGTATTGTGCATCACTTGTTTTGTATATTCTAATTCTTTTATTATTATTACTGTTTATTATTGTTGTTGTTATCATACATCTTTGTTTGCCCCTACAAACTGGTTGAAAATTTCATAATTAGAAAATTCCCAAACTCATAGTTTCTAAATCCCCTTGCAATAGCAGACTGTGCAAAAAGACATTCACCCTCCAAGTGAGCTTTTAAGGATCAGAAAAAAAGAGAAATATGGGCAAGCATCACTCTCTAATCAGCAATCAAACTTCCGTATAAAGCTCTGGAGTGCCTGATTAAAAGCAAATATGGGTAATTTTAATGAGGGAAAAGATGCAGCTGTTGGGAGAATTCAAAGTTCCATGAAGGCCCTTTGACTCTGTAGCAGATCTTTATACAGGGTTAATTCATTTGGGCAGGCAGAAAGCTATAGTTTTATGATGCCTTTTATTAATCACGGGAGTTGTGTGTTGCACTGCAGGATGAGCAGAGGGAATGTGTTGAAGTGCAGCCCTCCTTAGCTGCATGGTGCTAAAACTGAAACAGTCTTGTGATCACTCAAAAAGATTAAGGAAGCACTTCTCTTCCGGATATCCATGAGGCTACAAGCTTCCTTTTTTCAGTGTACAGTAACTCCTTGAAAAAGTTGGGGGTAGAAGAAAAGGACTCTGCCAAGCAAACGCTCTGAGAACAAACCACGTCAAGGAGTGGGACAGTTTTACTCTTCCTAACTGGTGATCTCAGTGGATCTCTGCTGGCTCAGGGGCTGGGGGGTCAGGTGTTCCCTTCAGACCCTTCTGGCAGGGAAATGGCAGCAAAGGTTCCAAAAGTAATTAAAAATTATCTTTATCTTCAGCTACAGGAAAAACAAAATGCACAGGGAGTGCCTTAACTGGCAGCACTGTGAAGGGGATGTTTGTATTTACAGAAGAAAAGAATAGTCCACATGTCAGTAATGGAAGGAGGTTCAAAAAACATAAGTGGGGGAAAAAAATCACTGTTCAAGACTCTCCAGAAAGGAACTTTTCTTAGCAGCTAAATGGAGTGATTTTCTACTGCTTTTGGATTCCCAAGTCCTACCTAAGCTCTCTAGAAGAGATGATCTGGTGCGATCATGTCACTTCCATGGATTGCATGTACATTTACAAATTGGCATTTCTTCAGGGGCCTAACAGAGGTGTTTCAGATCTAACTGTGGTTCTCAAACTGTTCAAAGATCACAGAGCACGATTCTTGCATTTGACTGACCTGTTTTTCTGTTTCCAAATCAAAAGGCCATCTGAACATCTCTGCAATATGTACATCCTTACCACATTCCCATAAGACAAAGTAATACTTCAGCCCTTATTTCAGAGTAATATTTCTGACAGTCATGAATCACTTTCTGCATTTCTGATCACTGAAACATGTTTGTCCAAATGGCTTCACTATTAGAGTCAGGTGGTGTGACATGATATGATGACATACTTAAGAATTTTCCCTCAAAATATTTTTTCATTTTAAAATGCAGTTTTATTGTAACTGTACTTTTGACAGAGGAGAGTTAGTTTGGATGGATTTTTAAGCTAAAAATGGGCCAAGGTTGTCCAAAAAATTGCTTTAACACTCCTAAAAGGAAGAAAAAACTGTTTCAATTTGAAGTGCCTTTGTATTTAAACATTAAGCCAATTTTAATCAAGCCTTTTTTTTGAAGTCAGCATCTAAATGAATATTTTATGATTTTCATTTTTAACCTTTTCAGTGGGCCCTGATAGAACACATTTCAGTGTGACCAGTTTGGGAGATTTGTGGTTTACATTTTTTCAGGTTTAAGGTGGAATTTTTAAAATAGCACCTTGAGTTTGGTTTACTTCAGAAGTGAAATTTTCTTTTCCTGACTCAATTTTCCCTACCCTGTTCACCTGGAGGATGGTTAAAAAAAAAAAAAAAAGCTTAACTATTGCAAAATTTCTCCTGATGTTCCATGCAAGTTTTTTAAATGGCCTCTGTACAGCATAGCCTCACAGATATGTAAAACTGAGAATAATTTTGCATGCTCCGATATGCATTTACATCCTAAAGTGGTTTCTTTTTCAAGGTAAAATATACTTTAGAAAACTTTGAGAAAGAAGCGATGGCCTCCATGTTAAATAACTTTGTGCACCATAGATTCTGAATTTACAGTCTTAGGAGACCCTTTTTTATTAATGCAGTCTAGAAATACTGGGTACGAGCTAGTAGCATCCAAAATAAAGCCTCCTTGAAGCTGAGAAGAGGCTGCTATGAAAACATTTGGTGATCCAGAACATGTCTGTGCTGAAGCAAAGTACATATTATTTCCCAATTTAAACAAAGGCGAGAATTAAGGGAAGACACTGGAAATGAGCCTGAGCTAACTTTATAAATGCTTAAGTGATAATAATTCAAAGTTAATTCTAGACTGCTTAATTTGGGCACATAATTTACCCACTATTTCTTGTTACTCAGTGAGCAATTCTAATGTAAGCACTGGAGCACCACCACAACAGCAGCAGTAAGTGTTCTTGAGGACCTCGTGGGTGATGTTCTGTACCAAAATGAAGCCTTTAGACATCATCTGTTTCATCTGAAGACTGTTTCCATCACTACTGCTGCTGGGCAGAGTGGTTACTGTGTTTACTGTGGTTTGGATGGTGAAGTTATATCCAAAAGATAGACACAGCTGTGATTCAGTGTTCAGGGCATGTCCACAATGCCTGTCATCATCTGATCACATCAAGTAGCAGGGCATTTACTGTAGGATTTGTTGAAGCAGAGAATAAAGTAGTTTGTTGGCTGATATTTATCTGCAGTGCAACACAACTCATTCGCTGTAACACAAACGCATTTACCTCCCAACTGTGTTTACACATCAGCTAATTTCTACTTGAGGCTGCTGCTGTTTATACGGGAAACCAAGCAATTGTTCCTAACAATTCTCTAAAAATAAATGTACTGCCTTTACTAGGGTTGTTAGAATTCTAAATAGTGCATTTCATGATCATTTATAATGGAACAGCCTTAATGAATAGTGCCAAATCGGTCTTAGTATTTTTGAACTACCCGTTGCTTAGTTCCTCTCTCTCTTTCCATTGCCTTTATGGAAAAAATAACAATAAATCACTTTATATTTAGAAAATGCTTTTTTAATCCAGAATGAACCAAAAGGATTAATAGCCCTCCACCCAGTCCTCAAGCCCTCATCTTAGGAAAAAAAATCCATCAGCCATGGCAGGAATTAGAGCAATTTCTGGAGCAGGACTTATCTGTGTTTATTTATTTTTGATGCAGATAACACAGCAGAGCAGAATAGTATGTAAGATATTCTGGGTCACAACCAGCACTAGGAACAGAATTTGGTCTGACATTTAGCATAACTCATTGTTCTTGAAAAAAAATTTACATTAGCTTTTTAATGACATGAGTTAAAAAGATTTCATTTTAAAGGTTTTTCTGAAAGATAATAAGCTTAAAAGACATGTTCCTAGTAGCAGTCTTTGGATATTGACTCAGTATGGATCTGTAGGTTAAACTACCCTCCAAGGCTCAACAGGACCACTTACTTCTACTGGGATGGACTCCATCCTAGTCCCCTAACTAGCTCTGTGATAAAAGTTACACACTTTTCAGCATATTTGATGTGAGCTTGCTTTTCACTAGAGCTGAAGCAATTGAATCCAGTGCTGTGAGTTCTTCTTAAAAGGGACACCTGGCTGAGAGGAATGAATGGCTGAAAGATATTGATGAACAATGTTGGATGGCATAGTGTTTAATAAAAATGAGTCACACCTTGGCAGCTCTTGGGAGCGACCCTACAAATAATTAGGAAATTAAACTTACTGGAAAAGAATCCAGTGCAGTCAATTTTTAGTTTTCTAATTTTTAAATTCAAGTTTCTTTTTTCAACAGTCACTAAAGTCCCCTTCAAAAGAACCCCCAAACCCCACAGCTAAGCACTCCAGGAACCACACAGCACTCTGGACAATGTTCTTTGTCTAATTTGGTATTTTCTATTCACTTTTCTAGAAGTATCAGGGCTAGGACTCATTTGTTTGGTACAGGACAGCAAACATATTTCCCAAGTTCCCTCAGACTGCCAAACTGAATATTCTATGAAAAATGTCCAGTGAAGAATCTTGTTTTTTAAATCTCTTAAAATACAACTTTCTCCCTTTTTTCCCCTCATTTTATAGTGATTTTTTTGGGGGGTGGCGGTGGAGGGGCAGTTAGTCAGGCTTGAGATAGTTTAAGAAGTTTACTAAAATTTATCAAATGTATTGGCTTTGGTAGCCAGGAGCTGCCAGAGACTTCAGTGAGAAGCTCCTGGAAGTTTCCCCTCTGTCCAACAGAACCAATGCCAGCCAGCTCCAAGTTGGATATGGTGCTGGCCAAGGCTGAGTATTTGAAGAGAATAGTGAGAATATGTCAGAGGAACAACTCTGCAGACACCAAGGCCAGTGAAGAAGCAGTGGAAGGAGGTGCTCCAGGTGTCGGAGCAAAGATTCCCCTGCAGCCCATGGTGCAGCCTGTGGTGACTCAGGCTGTCTCCCTGCAGCCCAGGGAGCACCAGGGATCTCCATGGGGGGAACAGAGACCCACCTGCAGCCCCTGGAGGATCCCATGCTGGAGCAGGTGGGTGCCTGAGGGAGGCTGTGACCCTGTGGGAAACTTGTGCTGGAGCAGGGCCCTGGAAGGATCTGTGGACTGGTGAAAGGAGAGGAGCTCATGCTGGAACAGGTTTGCTGGCAGGATTTGTGATCCCGTGGGGGACCCATGCCAGAACTGTCTGTTCCTGAAGAACTGTACCTCATGGAAGGGACCCATGCTGGAGCAGTTTCTGAAGAAATACAGCCTGCGGGAAGAACTCACGTTGTAGAAGTTTGTGGAAGACTGTCTCTTCTGGGAGAAACCCACACTGGAGCAGGGGAAGAGTGTGTGGAGTACCCCCATGAGGAGGAAGATGCTGCAGAGATATTGTGTGATGAACTGACTACAGCAGCACAGTGGGGGGAAGGTAGAGGATTCTGGAGTGAAGTTAAGCCTAGGAAGAAGGGAGGGGTAGGAGGAAGTTTTTTTAGGATTTTTTTTTTTCTCATTATCCTACTCTGATCTGATTAGTAATAAATTAATTTTTCCCAAGTCTGTCTTACCCATGACAGTAACTGCTTAGTGATCTCTCCCTATCCTTAACTCAATCTATGAACCCTTCATTGTATTTTCACTACCCCATGCAGCAGGGGAGGGCAGTGATAGAACACTCTTGGTGACATCCAGCCAGGGTCAACACAGAACAAAAAGTAAGGTTACAGTTGAAAAATAATTTCAGTAAGTAAAAAAAATCAAAATGTTCCAAGGATTTTGTATCCTAGTGTGGACATTTGTTAGAAATATTTATTTTTATCTTTCAGAATGTTGTGGTTTTTTTCTAAATGTTTCCCTTCAGAATTACAATATTTTTGAGAAGTTAAAGCTGAACCACAACAGAATTAAAAGGCTGAATCAAAGTTGAAAACCACCATATAGTTGAAATGAAAAAAACCCATAGTTCTGCTATTTGGAAGCTACCTCTCAGGTTGGCATAGCAAAGGTGTTTTTCATACTCACGCTATCTGTTTTTGTTCAACTCTAGCAATTGTTACTGCCCAATATTCTAGGTGGATGACAAATCAAAATATTAGCTCTTCTGCACATCAGTTTAATCCAGATGATCCATATCTTGATTGGGTGAATTTGTGAAGAAAAGAATTTCTAATCCTTGCTGGATTTCAACAGAAAACAAAACAGCACAGAGGAGAAGAGACACTGAGAATTAACTGCGTATAAACAGTGTAAAACCCCAGCAGAGTATTGAGATTCCACTGCCTGCTGGTTTATTGTTGAAGGCTATAAAAGACAAGAAAGCATTGACATAAAACATGTGGTATTGATATTTGGTCTGTAGTGGCAACAGAGGAGCTGAAACTGAGGGGGAAGCTCAGCATGTTGGTTCAAACTTCCTTACTTACATCCTACCAGTCTGTAATATACAGCTTGGTGAAATTTAGCAAACTCCATCTGCATGTCTTAGAAGCAGAAGCACCAGAAATATCTGTATGTATGAAACATATGAGTCATGATTACTAGTATGCATTATATTCCTAAAAACAGAAACAATAAAAAAATTGTGTATAGAAATAATTTACAACTGATAAAAATAGGTGTGAATTTAAAGTACTTAATAAAAAGTTATAAATGCAATTTTTTTTTTCAGACTGAAAGGATCATGAAAAGTTGCCTCTATACATGTACAAATACAGAGAAAGGATTCACAACTTTCCATAGGACAGAAAAGACCTTCATAAACATCCAAGTTAAAACAGTGGCTTTTGGATATATAAAACACTTGTTAGCATAAACCAACAAAAAACCAGTTTAAAGATAAATAGCAGCAGACAACGAAGAGCAGTTAACATTTCATGAGTGATGGAAGAAATACAAGTTTGTCTGCAAATTTTGGTAGTCCCTGAGACAGCCGTCATCCCTTCCATTCATCCTGGGACCACAGCCTTCTTTGTCTTGCATATTCATTTTTATATGCTCACGAAATATGACTTGCTTAGTTTTGTAGTCACATATATAAATGCAGATTTTTCTTAGTAGTTTCAAATTCCATTAAACAGAGGCTGTTTTTTCCTCTGTGACAGAAATAGACACTAAGAAGTCAAGCATGGCAGGTGATGATTTAAACTGTAACCTGGCCATGGGTGCAGCAGTGACGTCTGGAAAAAAGATCAAGACTCCACATGTAGTGTGCCTAGAAGAAAACATTTATATCCCATTTCACACCCTGCCACACTCTTTAAAGAGATATGTACAATACATAGGGAAATCGTATAGGAAGTAAATCCATCATTCCTGGTTAACCATAGGAAACACTAATTCAGTGCAATGAGCCAGAAAAGTCCTGGGAGGTAACTGAGCTAAGGTAGCCATATGAAAAGTTAAGCTTGTGGTACAGTGGCATAAAGAACTGCAAAGAGTAATTACTGGAAGGGAAACTCAATTAACTGGAACAAACAACTGATTGTGCAATTAAGGAATATCCTGTAAATCACTACAAACCTCTTGTCATGCAGCATTTCTCCACAATCCTGCTGCAGTGACCCTGCTCAGTCAGCTAAGAGTTAGGGCTAAGCTGCAATCATGTTCTGATTGCTATGTTATGAACCACTAATGATGATGACTTGTGTATTTTCCTTAATTACCCTGAATAACAATGCACATCGCTAACCCTCTATTTTACTAATGTTTTGACAAGTGAGAAAGTAAGAGCAGGAAGTCATATAGAATCATACAACACCATATACCATATACCACATACAGGTTTACTGGTTTTCCTTTGTACTTTTCATACAATAGACCAGCACTTGAAGGGAAGGCACAAAGCTCCTTCCTTATCATAGATCATTTAGTTAGAATGTAACAAATGGTTCTATTTTGAGTTTCAAATCCACTCCAACATCATCGGGTGGAAAACTAGACTTGCACTTCTTTGATTATAAGGTTTGCTTCTATTTAGAAGAGATAGGAAGAGAGAGAAGAAAAGACCTCATTTCAGTATTATGCAAAAGGAGAATAGTAGAGAAAAAAGACATTGGTAGAACAAAGCAGAACAGTGAGAATATGTGAGAAAGAGAGGAGGTAAAAACTAAGTTGGCATGACTGTCTAGAGATGAGATTCCTTGAAACTTCACCTTTATGAGCTTGCTTGCAATTGTTTTGTTAATTCTTTGTGGTGAAATTGTTGTGTTGGACTCCTCCTCTGACTTAGGATATTGGTTTTATTTAGCCTCTAAAATTTCAGTGAAACTGTATGAGACATAGGTAAGAGGGTAAGAGAAGGAAATAAAATATTTGTGCTGTGTTTTGTTACAGCCTGACTACCTGAAAAATGTTAATTAAAAAAAAAATCCTACTATTGTTCCTCTGAATTCCCCAGAGGGTTTTTGTATGGTTGGTTTTGGTCTGCTTTTCCTTTCAATCTTTTGTTCCAAAGGCAGCACCTATGTGCTCAGAAAGAACATGCCCTCATGGTGATTGGGCCATCACTGTCACCTAAAAAAACCAGAAGCCCTGTTCCCCAACCTCCTTGCTGCCATACTGAGATGCATAAGCAACTTCTTTCTGAAAGCACAACCACTGATATATCCTCCAGCAGACTGCTGCTAGTGAGCAGTGCCATACTGACTGCTCTGAAGAAATGCCATCTTTTCACACACTGAACAGTACAATCACTTGTTTGCTACACTGTCCCTTGTTAAATGCATTTTTAAACCATGTTGGCAAAAATAATCTAATCTCTAGGGGAAATCTGCCTTCTGTGGCCCATCGGTCCCTGGCCTGGGTTTAGAGAAGCTACTAACGAGGCTGGTGATTAGTGACAATTCTGATGACAGGACGTATGGTGGGAACATCTGGCTGGATGCTCTGAACTGGATGCAAACCCAACAGCCTCACCCACCATTTGCTACCGTGCAAATGGTTTTATATTACAGAGACTGCTGGATCATTTATATTCATTAAGCCACAGTCCCTAAACCCAATAATTAATGACAACTAGTTTTGGAATGACTGTGCAGAAATATAAGTACTAAGGGAATAAGCAAATTCTGGGATGAGGAAAAAGTGAGGAATGGAGGAAAAGAGACATAAAAATGTGTTCTTCTCTGAAAGCATTTGGGATCCTGAGAGGACAATTCAGTGTGGCCTGAACTACTGCTATTTCCTGATCAAAGCGGTTGTGTGAAGCTGTCTGAACATGTGCAACTGACACAGCTGACAGAGGACAAGGCCAGCAGCTTTTCTGACACCTCTGGCATGGGCTGCACTGGTCTGTTGCTACCTGCCCCCTGTTATATATAATAAATGGCAGGGCCACAGCTGGGATTCATACCTACAAGAGGAAAGGGAGGTGGCTCTTTATGTGAAGTGTAGACAAGGACTATGTCTGCTGAGTTTTTCTGTGTATCCAGTCCTAAATTTCAGCCTATGCTAGCTGTCCACTTTCCTTATCTACCTGAATGAAATTGTCCCTATTCCTTGAAGCAGGTTACCACTTCCCAGATACCTTGGTATTCAATCTCTGTGAAGAAGGTGTACAAGGCACAGCCGTGAGATGGTTGCTACAAGTTTCCCAGAAAGAAAACTTCAATGAGAAAGAGTGAACAGATTCCATCTAAGAAGGGCAAGACACTGACAGCAGACCTTAAAACACACTTTAAAATCCAGTACATTCAAGGAGCACAGAACAAGGAAGCCTGTTATGTAGCTCTCCTCAGCATCATGGGCCTCTGTTACAATTTGCCCTAAAACCTCCAGTGACCATAGAAAGAAAGGTGATTTATAAAAGCTGTGTTTTAAGGTAAGAATGGACTCTTTCATTATGTTAATTCACATAAAAACTTGAGATTTGAACACTAATTTTAGAAAATGTTGATGGGAAATGTTGATGGGAATTGTTGATGGGTTTTGCCCAGTGTGCCCAGAGAGGATTTTTTCATAATTTCCAACCAGCATTCAGACCCAGCACTAAAAATGCACTTTCATCCTCTGGGCCCGCTGCTTGGCTAATCACTTTATGCTACTTCTTAGTCCTTTTGTAAAAACAACTTGTATTAAAATGGAGGAAAGCTGCTGACATTCTTCATCTGCTCTTTCTGCAAACAATGGCACATGAAATCCCTCTTCTCAGGGCTATGAAGAATTGTCACTTTAAAATGAGAAGTTTCCTTCCTCAGCAAATCCCAGCAAAATTTCCAATTGGACTAGTGGGAGAGAAAGTTCTAACTCATTTAAAATAGCCTTGACAAGTTTATAATGAGCTTGTATGAGGAAGCAACCTCAGGTCACAGAGGACTGGACTTGATCCAATAAGTATGTTTTGGTTCCAAATTTTAAATGTGCTGAAGGCTGTTTTATATTTTAATGAAATTTAGGAATAGTGAATACCTTTTCTTATGGTGTTTTAGTGTTTTTAAAAGAAGAGTAGCATTCTGTACCTATTAAGAAAAAGATCTAGCATGTAACAGCAGAAGCAGCAAAAGTAAAAGTTATAAGCAGGCAAAGAAATGAGATTTGGGCCTCTGTTTTTTATAGTAGAGATAACATGCATTGAGCAGTGATTCACAGTCTGTTGGTGATCTGAAAAATGTTCGGAATGGCTCACGACTGCTCTAGAAAGAGTGTAACCTTCCTATAGCTAAAATTTAGCAGTAACTGTGTATATATGAGCATGAGAAATGCAGAGGCTTGTCAGAAGTCTGTTATTCCAAAGGCTTGTAACTCGGTATTTGTTTGTTCAAACTGCCTTCATTAGTGTGATCGTTTCTACTTTACAATTAGGATAAACAAAGGGATACAGAAAGTACACAGAGGGGTAAACAGCAAAATCAGGATAAGAACTAGTTTGTTCACACTACAGGGTTTGATAACATATAGGAAGGCATGGCAGGTATTGCTGCCAGATTTTGAGAGGATTGACTTGGCCAGGTATCCTCCAAGGGACATGTTGATGATTGCTATTTGCTCTGTTACAGCCTGGAAGCAGTTGTGAGGGCATTTGTTCCCGGGGTGTACATGGAAGTATGCAAGAGATTTAATGCAGGAAGGGGAGTCCTGAGATTACAAGCAGCAACAAGAGAGGATGACACAAATGAAGAAAAGAAAAAGAAAAAAAAAGGAAAAAGAAAAGGAAAAGAAAAGGAAAAAAAGTCTGCTTATTGGAGAAGTTCAGGTCCCTCCATGGAGGTTCCCTGCACAGAGATGTGATCACCCTGCAGTGCCAGTGCTGCTTGTGATCATGTGCAGATGTGCACATCCAGAGAACCCACCACCTAGGAACATCCCACACTGTAGGGAGAAGGTTTCCTCCCTGTGTGCTGACTCTGGGTGATCACCTCTTATGGTGGTTGTGGTGCTTTGGTTTGCAACCATATGTGAATAGAGGCTGGTAGACAGCTCTGGTGTGACCATCTCCACACACCAGTAAGTACAAGTCATGAAATTCATTTAAGGCATTTGGTACCTGATGGACAGAAACCAGGGATCCTATTCAAAGCCAAACCCTCTCATGAGGATAAAGGAACAGTGTGACCCTGCATAAGCCAATTACCTTTGCATGTGTGTTAACTACCAGTCATTGTGAAGATCTGCTGAAAGCCCCTGGGCACAACCACAGTACCAATAATTTCTTTCTTGTAAAGTGAGGTTGCTATTCATCCATGCATAACAATCCACCACAGTTTTGTGAACTCCAGCCTGTTCCTGTTTCTCCAGTGAGCACCAGATGTCAGAATGTGGTCACTGATCCTCTGCTTGTTAGAAACAAAATGATCAAATAATAAGAAGGAAACCTTCAGGAAAGTCCTCCATTTTGGGAGGCTATGAAACAGATGGCTTGTTTATAGCCTCATTTTCCTTTGCAATAAAGGTTTTGCTTTAATTCTGTAAGTACAGCTCATCTGTCTCAGCCAAGGGGATCCTAGAGGCTTCGTCAGTTTTGTGTGTCTGTTTGGGGACAACACAGAAAAGTTGCTTGCCATGAAAAATTCAGTTCTTCAATACAGCAAAGCAAGAAGAGGGAAGAAAGAGATATAACTGAAGAAATACTGATTTTTCACATAGGACAGGAAGCAAAACATGAAATAGGGTATATGGGGAAAGTGGGAAGGCAGAGGCCAATGATGTGGCAGAAAGTCCAATTCATGTTCCTCCGTCTGTGGATGAGTCACCATGTCCCAGTGATAATGTTGTGGGACATTGCTCTGTGCAGCTGGCCTTTAAATATTTAAATGTATTGGACTACAAGAAAGATGTCTGTTCTCTGCCAAGCAGCTGCCTATAAACAGCTTTCTAAATTGCAAGTCTAGACCTCACTAGTCTAATCCAGAAGAGAACAGGAGGGATTGTGCAATTAACTTGTCCCTTTCTTTCAGAAAATAACCCCTTTGTGCTGGGAAGGCAGGGTTGGGCCCAAGCCTAGAAAGGAACTGAAGTGATGCTGAGCTTTTTTGGTATTTGTTTGTTCAATTTGCAAATGTGCTGTGGCTGAGGGCAGGAATACAGCTATATTCTGACCACTGGCTGCTGTCTTGTTAAAGATAAGTTCTCCAGCTCTCCCTTGCACCCAATCCATCTATCAAAATAGACATTTCTTCAGTTAATTTTGTATTCCAGGGCAGTCATCCCATTCAGCTAGCTGCAAGCAGACAGAAGACTACCAATCAGTGACCAGGACTTGTTATTTCAGGATTTTAATGGTCCCAGAGCTGCAGGAGTGCAATGTAGAAGTCTCTTCCATTTGTGTCCAGGTCATCTCTCCTAGGATTTTCTTCTGTAAATACACTTCAAGCCACCTACTGCAAGCTGGGGAAGACAGGAGTAAATAACTTGCAGCAGTGAATGTATCAGTCATATCCATGGGACTTTGTGAAAGAGATCAGAGATGCATTCAGAGCTTTTTTTCTAACAAAGAATCATGTCTTTAAGAGATTTTGGCACATTGCACTGATTCCAACAGGAGCTGAACTTTGAGATGAGAATTAGCTTCCTAAATACCATTAAGTTCTGAAGTTTCTTGATTGGGGACAAGGATTATTTTCAAAAGGTCAGAAAGTGGTATTAGTCAGGTTTGTTTTTCTGAGCGTCCTTTGAAAACTGTTTTTCTACAGTAAACTTGAGAAATCCTTAATTGGCAATTAAAGAATTCTTGTGAAGATCTCTATTTTTTGTAAAAGGACATCTAAAAAACCCCACACTGATATGGACACAAAGTTTCAGCTTGGCTTACTAATGCTTTGTATAAATTTGTTCTCAGTGTACTTCAAATGTGTTATTTGCAAATCTGTTTACCCAGCACTCACTTCTGGGTCCAGCTAAATTATATTCTTTACAAATACTGTTACACATTCTGTTTCTCTCCAGCTATTGTTCTTATGTTTTCTTTGCTGATACTCAGTTGTTGGTGTACATATTTTGTTGTATTATGCAATGAACTTTCTTAACAGCTTTAGTTGAGCCAAGGTCTTGTGACCTGTGGGGCCTAAGTCCTTCACAGGGCATTCACTGTCAGAGAGCTGTGAACTCTGTCCCACAGAGGCAGAGCTGGGAATCGTTGCAGTAGATGCAACACCCAAATCTAAATGGAGTATGTTTCACCTTTTACAATAAACTTCAGTCAGCCAGAAAACCACACAGCCCCAGAACTCCCTTGCCTTTCCAGGTATCATTTTCCCATGAATCCCTCAGCCTGCTCTGCACATTGTGTAACCCAAATTAAGTCTCCTTGCTTCTCTCCCTTTCCTTCCCTACCTCTGCACAGTTTCTTGTCTATTGTCTGTGTATCCCTGCTCCTGCCTATCTTCATTACTGACCATGTGACCGAACACTTTTAATTTATTCACCGTGGATCAGCTTAACACTGCTCCTTTCTGTAATTCACACTGCATCCTGCCTGCTGTTGAATGTTGTTTAATTCTGTAAAGCTTTCCAAGTTACAAGCTGCTATGCACTGTGTCATCTTGTATTGACATCTTGAATCTTTAATAAAGTTCTTCTCAAATACTGTTTCAATAAATTAAATGCACCTGCTGAGTTGAGATTCTGCATATCAACATGATGAACACTTGCATGTAATGGGATAGGAGATAAAGTCAAAGGGAGGGTTGGAGTAGCCTAGAGAGAAAGAAAAAGAGCCTTCCCGTTACTTTTTATCAGTTCTTTTTGCCTGAAATTTCTCCCAAATAATTGTCAAATTTAATTATTTTAAACACATACCTAGTAAACCCCTAAGACTAATTCCTTGGAAAACTGTCAGACATGTAAAAAGGAGTGGTGAGAAAAGCCCTGCAGGGATTCTGTTTAGAATTACTGCAACTCAGTAAAAGATCTGTGCATCAATACTAAGTCTTTGCATATGCATGTAGATGTGCACATGTGTTTATACATGCATATGTGTTCATTTGCATACTAAACAATTCCTACGGAAACAAAAGGAAAACGGATGCCTGGAAACTGACCCTTTTTAGATAGGAACAAAGCCTGGAATATTTAATTTCTGACTCTGTATATTGATACAAACAGTTGATGGGAAGATTAGTGCTGACTTATTTGTGATGAAGAAGTGAGGTTTGTTTTCCATGAGGCTTCATTATGCTCTGGAAACTCAGATCTTTACAGGTGCACAGGCACCCAGTTACAAATGAAAATCGGTAAGAGTGAATTATATACACCCCTTTAAGAATCTGAGCCAGAGCATCTCATCTGAGGGCCATTTGTTGGTTTCCAGGGACTTGGGAACAGGTGCTATCTCAAAGATGCTGCAAATAGAGATGAGTGCAGGGTCTACTGCTCAGCGAAGGGAAGATAATGCGTTAAAACATTAGTGCACTCAGCTCTCTGGCAACTTCCCTGTATCCAGAAGCAGTGGAGATCACGCAGAGTTAACCAGCTAGAGTAGGACAATTTCAGGACTGGAAATAGCTGAGAAGTAGGAAAATGGGTGCAGGACAAGTAGTTTAAATTAATAACTCTAGTATAGGTATTCCTACTGCCCCTTGGTTCTTTGTTTGTGGATTAGCGCTGATTTACCTCATAAAGGTTCAGGAGGGACAACACACCAGAGCTGTGCTGAATAGAACGGTAGACTTATCTTGAATAACAGTGGGGGAGTCTCCAGCCAGGGGCAGGTGCTCACCTGAATGGCTTCAGAGCAGCAAAGACAGAGGAAGCAGCAAAGGATGTTCTCCATCTCTGTTCTACTTTCAGAAGGCACAAAGAAAAAGTTTGGTGAAGAGGGACTCTCAAAGAGCAGAGCCCAATAAAATAGTCATGAGCCCTCCTTGGCCTGGCCTGTCCTCTTAAACTAACGAGATTTTCATCCACACAGAGCTGTCAAGATGGAGAAAGGAAGGATTAAAGCAGACATTCTGAGATTTTAAAAAGCCATAAGACATGGTAGAGCTTACTCATTAAGTGGCACGTTTAATTTTCCCCCTTGATTTTTGTCATCTACTTCAAGATGTCAGAGATTGATTACATTATCTTTGCTAGTCTTTTTTTTTTTTTTTAGTGACTTTCAGGGCTGCTCAGGCATAGTTTATGCATGTGTATGAATGTTCACGTGCATGAGATTGAGGTGTCTGGATTCTGCACATGTTGTTTTACACAATATATTGATAAAGCCTCAGGCTTTAGGAAGAATAAACCTGGGAGATAGTAATAGCTTCTGCTAATGATGGTAATTTAGAGAGCAACCAGAAACTAAATCAGGTACGTTTAATTTTTTGCCAGCATAAAATAGTGATCCTGGTTGCTTGCTTTACTCAAGAGTACCCTGAAAGTTAGAACTGGGGAGAAGCAATTAATATCATGTTTCTCAGATGTTGAGCACATGTCTCTTGGGAACAATTTCTATTATTCAGAATAAAATTAGAGCATGTGAGAGCTCTGCCACCCAGTATTAAAACTCTTCTACTCCCTAAATATTCCTTGATTTTACCATTTCTCTGAGTACCTGAAAATAGATGGTAATTCCCCTGAAAAGAAACCTTAATAACGTAATTAAAGCTGCAATGCATCCTTTTTGATCCAGTTTTGAATTTCAGGTTGCTCAGTACTGTAATCTCACTTCTGGGATGTGGCTCCCATTGAATTACTGCTGATTCTGAAATGTATCATCTGCTGTCATTCCAGGTCTGCTCCTTGTCTCGCCTCTGCTTGTAGTATTGCTATAGCACCTCAGGACCTACTGTTTCAACACTATTCTATCCTTTAAAAAACCCACTACAAACCAGAAAGGAAACCTCCTTGCTATTGCAAATGTGAGCTAAGTCATGTTTAGCCACATGTTCTCAGTCTGGCCAGGCCACATGGTCTCAGACCAGTCATAGTTTCAGCCTTTCAGAGGTTTCAAAGGGGGATAATTTCCTTTCTCTCTCATGAGAACTGGACTGAGATTCCCTGAGATATTGCAGCAGAGAAAACGAAAAATGTGATCCAGCCTGATGTGAAATGATTATTGAAGGGGCTGCTGTGGACAGGTCTGTTGTTGAACTCACCAATATGATGGATTGCTCCAAACCATCCGTATCATCCAGGGAAGATGGACACAAATTTCCTCTTATACATCTTTCAAATCATTCACCAAAGTGTGAACTACACCTTGGGGCAAGAGCTAAGGTCTTGTTGATCTTCCCAAGCTGTTTTTGCTTAGCAAAAACACAAGGAAACAAAATTTATGTCCTTATTGTTTGCTTGATATAAACAAATTACCTTGTGGGTCAGATGATGTACAGAAGTTGTCCTAGCAGCTTGACAGCCTATAGCGAGTATCTGTTGGTTTTGAAAAGCAAAACAAAAACAAAATACTTTTGCTCAGTTAGAAAGTTTAGGTTGTTTTTATCATTAGGTGCAGAGAACTGTGAAGTCAGGTTGTAGCAACCACAAGACCAAGCAGCATAAGAACTGAGGTAAGCATAACATAAGTCTTCTGGGTAACCAGTAAGAGTTATACCCTAATGTGGTTAAATGATGCTTAGGAAGTGAATATGCAAAAAAGCTGCAATAAAACAGGAAAGGTAAGCCTGAGGGGTGGCTCTTTTCCACAGGACAATATTTCTAGGTGTCAGAGCACCCCACATCTGGCAGGTTGTGTTCAGGTAAATAAGGCACAGAACTGCTTTAATGCTGAAAATATGCTGATATTTTAACTCTCTTCTCTGATTTCTCTTTAAGGAAGCCTGCAACTTTCTCCAATAGCCTTTGTGTGACTGATCAGAAGCAAACCAAGCAGAGATAAAGTGTGGTAATTGTGCTACTTAATTTCAGTGTTATCTGATGTTTGTGATCCTAGTCTTCCATAATACAAGTTATTGATACAAAACCAGTCGATTCTTCTCTGTCATTGCAGCTAAAGCAGGCTTGCATTCAGTCCAAATCTCCCTTTGAATGCTACTGTTAGGAGAGAGACATTTACCTCTGTCCTGTGGATACAGTCATTAGGAGAACAATTAAAAAAGTGATCCTGTTCCTTGCTGAGCAGCCCGAGGTGCCTTTACCTAGACAGCCTCTCCAGGGGGAGCAGCATGAAGGAGGGAAGGAGGACAGCTAAAAGTAGGGTGCAGGCGGGTACCATTACACTCAAGAAAGGCTAGGAAGCAAAGGAGAGAGTCCCAAAGCAGAAATCCCTCTTGATAACAGGAAAGGCCTCCTCCCCAAAACAGTGAAGGCTAGCGAAGAGAGAGGAGAAGTACATAACTAGTGATACTCAGTGGGACATGGTTTGCACCCGAAAGACTGGGATTTGGATGTGTATTCCCTAGAAAAATATGAATTCAAACATTTCTGAAATAGTTGTTCAGGTGTCTTGAGTTTAACATAAGTCTGCAGCAGCTGAACATGAGGCTTTGCAAGCTGAGAACAGCTGTTGCTCTAATTTATACCTCAGAGCCTTTTTGCTGCTCATTGTCTGTTGAAATGGAGTGGGCCTAAAGGGAATGTAAATTCACCTTATTTTTGCCCTTTTTCTAAGTCTGTTCTCCCAGAATGTAGCATGATACACTCTCTATTTTCCTACTAATTTCTTTCTGATGATCTCTTTAAAATACAACTTTTTATTATTGTTTTAGCTCATGGTCCACAGTTGACTTCTATGGCCCACAGGATGTGAGAATGCAATGAAATTCATTTGGTCAATATAAAAGTAGGTAGATTTCCAGAAAAGAAAGGGACTTCTAAATTCCCCTGAAATAAAATGTCTGTTTACTCTGAGTCTCACTGAAATGAATGGGATCCAATTTGTTTTATAAAGCTGTCTACAGCTCCTTCTAAGAGCTAGTGATAGAGACTTGAGCTGGGCCTGAAGGGATAGCAAGGAGCATTTTAAAAGGTGGAAAATCCTTTACACTCTAAACTAGTAGCTCTTTCAGTGAACAACTCTTCCTCTCAAATACATGTGCCGCTGACAAAACTAGACCGTGCCACAGAATTACAGACCTTTTAGTGCAATTAGGCAGTCTTACCCTTTATGGCTCTCCTTTTATTGAGATC
The DNA here is from genome assembly GCA_013396755.1 of Sclerurus mexicanus. NCBI lineage: Eukaryota > Metazoa > Chordata > Aves > Passeriformes > Furnariidae > Sclerurus > Sclerurus mexicanus. The sequence goes on along the minus strand of VWZF01006236.1, from coordinate 3,150,056 downwards.
GTATATTGCATTCTCATTCTGTGTTGACTATATTTTAACTTGTGACTCAAAGTAGTTCTTCCTGAGAACCAGTCCCTACAATACGCTGGCCTTATATTGAGGATGCTGGAATTCTTCACTCACAATGCAAAATTCAAAGGCTTTATTAATATTTTGCAGTATTTTTGCATATGTCTCATTATGCATATAACTAGACTCCAGTTTCAATGACATGCAATGCAAAGTATATAAACTTCATAACAGAAATAGAGCTGTATCCAGGGCCTTCCAAAAATAGCTAAATATTCTTTATCTTTTTTATAGATAATGCTTCTGAAAGCTGTCAATATATATGACAACTTCTGGATCTAATATGCATTACTCATAAAGCTTGTCATAGGAAATGTGATGGGACCACAGTGAGTCCATGTGAATATTTTTCATGCTATTAAAACTGAGCTACTTTGACTCATGTTAATTTTCTTTCTAAAGAAGAAAGAGCAAGATTCTCAGAATGTGTCTCTTTTTAAAATTTCTGAAGCCTAATTTATTCATTTGGGAGTCACCATTTGCCTACTTCACTGTTTTTCTTTCTTTTGGGAAATATATAATATTTCAAATAGAAATAGACATAAAAGATTTGTGTTTTGTTGGAACAAAACATTTCTGAGGACCCCAAACAATCCACTCTTGCTCTTCTTGGCTACTGGGTAGAGTTCTCCTCATGGAAGCCAGTCCATATGCAGGTCCAGTCACAATGACAGCTTTTCTCTATACATTTCTGTCTATATAACCAACTGGCTTTCAAACTCCTTATTCTTCATAATATTATTTACCTTTCTTCACATTTCAGTAAGCAGAACTAAAATTCCGTCTCTTAACACTCAGGGTTTCTGTAGCTTGAAGACAAAGATAATACTGCAAGGCAGTTCTTGGCCTGATCTCACCAGCCGAAAATGCTTTGCAAAGGCAAAGCCCGTGGACTCAATTGACCATGAGATTTGACTTCTGTGGGTCAAACTAATGATTTTTTTTTAACTCTCTTCTAACCCTGGCCAGAATTCCACGTCTGACTGCAGCCTGCTCATTTGCTGCAAGAGGTGGTTTGAGTCCCTCTAGCTAGCTGAGAGGTTTTTAGAATTCAAATCATATTTGGATCTCAGAGACTATTTAAAAAAGTTTGAAAGAAAGTAGCTTTCTAGCTTTGGGAAATATTTCTTAACTCTGTGGTTTCGACGTTTCATTATTTCTTGTTTTCCTGACAATAATACTATCAATACTAAGTTAAAGGGAATTCCCTAGTTGAACTCGTTTTTTTGCAGACTTCTTACCTGTCTGAACATTCATCTGCCCAGAGCTTAGATCCTGCCTTAAGGTTTTCTAGTATTTGTCTTTATCAGATAGTGATTTTTCTTGAATATTCTTCCTTTTCTTTGCTAAAGAAGCCTGATTTTCATGTATTGTAGGAGTACGAAATTACACTAACTGGAAGAGAAACCACAAAGTGACTTGATGAGACTGAGGAATCAAGAAGGATTGCTACAAGAACGAGCTATCCTGCACAAGAGAAAGTTTATTGCCGTATGTCGGGTTGTTACGGGTTTCCCAGTTTATGAAGTCACAGTTGTAAAGTGAAATATCATTATTGCATGCTACACAAAATGGAGTTTGGTTTCCTCCCTCATGTTATCCCTGCTCCCTGATTGGTCAGATTTTGCCACAGTGGAGCTTTTCCTTATATGGTTATCTCCACCCTCATTTACCCCTTATGGTTGTGATCCTCCCCTGTTTTTTCCTTTTCTGTGAGACGATCTGCATGCTCCTCCCAAGTTCAACCCCCTTTCTGGAAAGTTCCATGCCACCCTTATATAAGGCAGCACCATTTTAATAAATGTGCCATTCCACCATCCATCATACCCCACCTGGAGCGTGCCTCTCCTTCTTACCCTCGAAGGGTCTCGTCAATATATAGCACTTGCTTTTATGAGATGGTTTTTATTTTTTTTTTTTAAATTATTCCTTTTCTCTTTTAAAAAAAGACAGATTTTCATGTAAACTCCATAACACGGTTCATATCACAGAGTCCTATTGTAGCTGCAGGATAAGCCTGGGATTCTGGGCTGAAATCAAAAGTGGTAAAAGACAGAAAGGACTCTAATGCAGAGGTTTAGCAGCTGAGTTACTCCATCATGGTTTTGATGTCAAGTTCCAAACCAGATTTTTCTCAGAGTCTGCCCATTTTCCACTAAAGACATTGGTAACATTATGGTGTTTAGAACAATCTTTTATGTGATTTTGGGTATAGATACCATAGTAAATTATATGCCCTGTGAATTCATTCAGCTCTGGATTGACCTTTTTTGGGTCTATATGAAGTGAAAAAGAGTCTTCTTGATGATCAAAAAAGTAGAACATTTGTCTTTCTTACACAGCAGGTGTATTTTTTAACCTTTTGAGAGCAAATAACATATAACAAGGCCATTTGTCTAAGCATGTGCCGCTGACTATGTGGCAGGACTCTCCAGATCCTCACAGCCTGGAAGTAATGCAGTGTTAGCCAATATAAACAAATCTGTTGGTCCATAGCAGTTTGTTGCTAGCCACAATCCCTGACACTAAACATCTCTTGGATGTTTATAACTCAATGCAAGCTGCTCCTTGCTACCTGTGCCTTATCACCTTCATATGAAAAAAAGGGTGCTTTTCTGTTATTCCATTTATCCTTCAGAGAACTTTAGAAAAGAAACACAACCAAGGCATCTGTTTTTGAATTCTAGGGGAATGCTTTAACACATCACAACACATCACACCCTGCATGTTGTGCTAAGCCCTTCTAAACAGAGAGTGGAAGATGTGACAGAATTAAGTTTGTGCTTACTGCCCTCTGTCATAGCTTGGCTGCTAAAACAAAAGCTTCTCCCATCACTACACTTAAGTTTTGCTAGTGGTGTTCGTCACCTCAGGAGGCAAACATAGATTGTATTGGAAGTGTTACTGCCAGACTCACAGTGTCTGAACACTCTCTGCTCTATCCAACCAGAATACGGTGAGAGTCTCCTAGACCTTTTATAAACGTTTTACTTAAGGCACAGAGTCGTACTGAAAATTAATTCATAATGAATTTACTTATTCTTAAGATGCAGCAAATAATACAAGAAAATAGTAATTTATCCAAATTGGTTTTGTATCAAACAGCTTCTTTGTCAGTGTAAATTGACATAGTTCTATTTTCTTCCATGGAGGTATACTAGTTTATATTTTTGGAGAATCTGTTCACATCTCCTTATTGTGCTAAGGTTATCTATGTTGTTGAATGTCATCTGCTGCAAAGATCATTTACTGTGTATTGAAGTCAGCTCAGGGACAAGATCAGATCATTCCTGACTGTTGTGCTAAAATGCAATCAGAAATGCAGAATCCATCTCTCTTTCAGAAAGGTGAAAGAGCAATGCAGAAGAGCAGAGACATAAAAATATGTCTGGAGGATGCAATCTTTCCTAAATACATGTTTTGCTGGAATGTGATTTTAAAATGAGTGACACATCTTTGGATATTTTAGAAATAACTGACATATTCTTTATTTGTTTCCCTCTCCCTCAACATTTTAGTATAAAAAATTATTTAAAAAATAATTAAAATGCTTACTAAGAAAGAGCACCAGTAAAATTTCACTAATATAGAAAGTGTATGTATTTTCATCTTTATGCCTTAACCTAAAGCTTAGATTTCTATGTTTTAACAATGTACGATAATAATAATTAATTGTTGTAGCTGACCAGCTCAGTGAAAATCTGGAATATTGCAGTCATCTGCACAAGCAGGGTTTTTTTGATAAAAGAGATTTGCAATTCAAGTTTGGATGAGATAAAATCAAGAATTTCAAATTACCTTCATGGACAACTTTGCAAGCAGACACAAGTGACAAAAATATCAATTATGCATACAAGGGGGAAGAAAAAGTGACATCCTGTTTTTCCTTCCTCTGGGTAACATTTTCAAGAAGGTACAAAGGTAAGTGGATGGGAGTCATCTGAAGGAAAGATACACTTGGGTAGAAACCCCATGATATCATGTATATGAATCTCCAATTTTCATTTCTTCAACTTACTATTATATTTATTTCTAGCCTTGCTGGAGTCTCGTCACCCAAGGGAGAAGGATCTTTCAAAGTTTCATGGACTCAATTTCCCACAGGCTGGTATCCTCAAAGCAACACAAATGCACACATTGTGGAATGGTGCCTTCAGAAATAAGTCAACAACAAGAAAAGGTAATGAGAGAGTTTTGTACAGACTATCGAAACCACATGAGAAATAGCAGCATTTAAACCTGAGCACTGCTTTGTGTTTCTCCGCTGCAGGGTTCCTTTGTCTTCTGTTATTTCTGTGATCAATACTGAATTACTATCAGAAACTTTGAGGCTACCACATAACCCTGATTCCAGGACCGATCCCCACAGCTGCTATAGTTAAACAGAGATTACTGCATTTTGCTGTAAGAAATCTGGCTCTTTCAATTTACTACTTTTCAGTATGTGAGAAATGTCTTTCTTTTTTCCTCCTCTGCAGCTAAAAGACTTTTTTTCCCTGGCTCAGAGAGAGGAACACCTTATTTTGGGAAGGCTTTATTTTTTCCTGCTCTCATCAGGCTGTCCCAACCACTGTGATGGATCCTCTGCTTCTCACTGCTTGCATGGTTCAGCTGTAATGCTACAGACTGAAGAAAGCTGAAATCTCACTTTAAAATAATCATGTATAAACAGCAATGTTCCTACAGTATCAGAGCCAAGGTAAGGGAAGTTTGAAGGGGCCTTCAAAGGTGTCTCTATATTCCACAATTCATGAATCAAACTCCCAAACAGCTGGGGCTCGTGTATCAAGTGTGTGTTGGTATCTCATTCAAAAAGACATCCTTTTATCTGCAAGGAAACCCTTTTCTTCAACAAGGTCCTATTTTTCTTGACAAATTTGTCTTGGCCTGAAAAGAGCAAATGTCCCTCTTCTAAATGACACTTTCTCTGGTGAGCTCTACTCACTTTAGTTCTTGTCCTTCCTAAAGAAATCATGAGCTCTTCCCAGTAGTGCCAACATTCAGAGCCTAAAGACACGTCTTTAACAGGACTGAAAGGAAGATGTGAAAAGCCTCACAGCTATGAAGCAGATTTGGTGTTTGAAGGGAGAAGCACCCTGAGTCCCAAGGTTTGTTACCATGTAAAGACACAATATTTTCCCTCCATCCTTCTGCCCGAGGGAAAGATGCAATCATCTGGCACATGTTTACAGGGCATGAAATACCAACTTGGCGGTGACATTTCAGGTCAGATCCCTTCTGCTCCTGAGCTTTGAAGAGCTGGGGGGAAGGGTGGGATCACTGTGCGTATGTATGGATGTGCGAGTTATTTTCTCCCATGCTTAGGATTTGATATAACTGCATTAACACCTGCTGAAAGGAAAACAGAATTCTTCCTGCCACTTGAATGACAAAGCTGCCAAAACAGTGATGAATATTTCTTTCAAGGCTGATAAAGTAATCTATCAGTGCTGGTCACCACTGAGTCTCTGGGAAACCTTCAAATGCAATTTTCCCTCTGTAGGGTTGTACTTATTTTTATTTTCAATGAATTTCATCAGTGTGAAACCACCCAAAGAGGACACACAAGGGAAGAAAAAGACTTAACTGGTGTGTTTCTGATTGACTGTGTAGTTCAATATTGTGCTGTGAGCTGCATTATCAGTTAAGCTCATCCCTTTCACAGGGAGTGTGACAACTCTGGAGGTAAAGAGACTTTTTCTAAGCTATATACAAGACAATGAAACTGTAAAAACTGATTGAGATGAGGATCTTTGACATGGGTGAGACAGAGTAAACCACTGTCCACAGTGACTCTGTATACTGGCATTTACTTAAGAACAAGTGAGATTAGAGCTTTAACCTTGATTATCTTGCACATACACTCCCATGCTCACTGTCCCCCAGCACCCCATTCACCAGATCTCAACTTCCCTTCTGCACTGGGAGATGGTGTTAACCAGCCCAGGTCACTGACTGGCCCTCAGCATCCTGATTTCCATTTTCTTCCCTACATCTAACATCTTTTCTCCAGCAGGATCTTCACCTTCTTTTTCTGGGCTCTCTTCCTCCTTTGGAAACCACTTCTTTTAGTGAACCCCTTTTTTGAAGTCTCTTTTTCAAATTCCTTAAGCCCCATGTTTCCCAAACTAAATAGTCATCATGCAGAGCAGCAGACTACAATGGATGAACAGCAAAAATGTTCAATCTTGGTCGCTCACCCTCTCACACATGCACACCCAGTTATCTGCTGCCAGCTGGCATTCACTGTGTAAACTGGGTTTTTGCCTATAACAGTTTCAGTTGGTGAAAATCTCAGAGTCAGAACAGCTGTCCAGATATCTGTCAGTGGAGAATCTTGCCCTTAGACACCTCGTCTGAATTCCACAGATGAGAAAGGGTATTTGAATATCTCCAGGCATCTTTGTTTAGCAGAAACTAATCCTAGAGGTGGAAAAGCCCTTTTCTTATTTGATTGAATATTGGTGTTTCTGCTTCACAACAGGAACATTATTTTTCTCATTAAAATCTTGTGTACAGTATTTGAGCATCATATAAAGCCTTCATATAAGGAAGATTTACTGCATTTCCTCTTCATTTTACTTGTTCAGCTCAAGTCCTGTGTGACTACTTTAATGCAGGGGTTTGCCACTGAGGGCAATTTAAAATGCAATTCTTGCTACTTTCCTAGCAATGAGGCTACTGCAATGAATCCCAGGCTGGAACCTGTTTGAGTACTCTGTCCTATTTCATACTGATGCAACAAGCAACAGTAAAGTGAGAGCAGAGACTGAAAGATAGGAACAATTTCCCAAGTAACTTTGTCATTTATATATAAATAAAAATATGTAATATATATATGACAAGTATGTACACCTTGTTCCCTTCTATATTAATTTCCAATATGCTCAGCTTCTGATATTTCTGACATCTCCCCCTTCATAGTATTTTTTCTGTGGTAAATTAAACCACTAAAATTCAATGGCAGAAAGATTTTTGAGTTTAATATTTGAATGTCTGGTCTGAAATTTTGACAAGTTTTGTTCCTTACTGCCTGCCCACACTTGTTCCTCAGGCAGTTTCACAGATTCAATAGAAATCATTATGATGAGCCTTAAGGAGTCCTTACCTTATGATGCATAACACCAGTCAAATGAATCCTTGGGAAAATAATTTTGGAAAATTGTAAGATAATATTGTCTAAAAGACACCTCTTTGTATGTGTGCAGAGAGACCTGAATTCCTCTACCAATGTTCTGGGCTGAATGCATGCTCTTTTGTCCAAGGTATTTAGAACCATCTTAGTATTTGTGCTTGATATGCCTACTCTGAAATGGGGAGCAACTGTGAAACTGTCATATCCCCATGGTAGCAGGAATTGCTCAGGAAATGCTTTACCTGCTGCTAAATAAAAACCAAAAAATTACCCCCCAAAAAACAAAACCAACCCCCCTCCCCCCAAAAAAACCCAAAAAACCCCACAAAAAACCCAACCACCACCCCTCCAAACCCACAGAAACAACCCCACCCCCAAGCCCCCAAAATCAAACACTCAACATCTGGACTGAACATCTGAACATCTGGTAGTATTGAGTTACTGCCTCTTCAGAACCATGATGAAGGGCAAGAAAGAAACAGCTCCCTCCAAAGACTACTCAATGTCACAACTTGCAGCTGAGAGGTAACATCTCTGCACCTTTTCAACTGTAGGAAAAACTTTCAGTGACCACTCTTTTTAGACTCTGAATCATCTGCCTAGGCAATCAGATTCAGAGGTTTGGCATTGTAACCTTGAAACCAATCTGTAAAAGGGTGAACTTAGATGTGCTAATTCTGTAGGACAGAGGGATTAGTTGCCTGAGCTGAGACATGAGTTAGAACAGAGGGCTCCAGGCTCCCTCTCTGAACCATAGTCACATAACACAAGGTCTCTCCTCCTTCATTAACTCATCTAAAGAAAACAAGCTGGTGAATACAGGTGGGACATATAGATCATAGAATCATGTAGGTTAGAGAAGACCTCTAAGATCGTTGAGTCCAACTGACACTGCTGAGTCCACCACTAAACCATCTCCCTAAGTGGCACATCTACGTACCTTTTAAGTACCTCCAGGACTAGTCACTCAACCACTTCTCTGGGCAGCGTGTTTTAGTGCTAGCCAGACCCTTCTGTGAAGACATGCTTCCTAATACACAATCTTAATGTCCCCTGGAAAGACTTGAGGCCTTTTCATCTTGACCTATCACTTGCTACCTGAGAGAAGAGACCAGACCTCACATGTCTACAACCTCCTTTCAGGTAGTTTTAGAGAGTGATAAGGTCTCCCCTGAGCCTCCTTTTCTCGGGCTAAATAACTACAGTAACTCCATTGCTTCTCATAGGACTTGTGCTCCAACTCCTTCACCAGCTTTGTTGCTCTTCTTTGAAAAGGAATCATGTGGGATTTGCAATGTTCAGTAGCAGCAACGAGCTGGCTTTTGGCTCTCATGACAAGATATTCTATAGTAAAGCTCTATTATCTGTCCTGCTGTGGCACAGGGACCATCCTGCAGCACTCTGGCTTGTCACTGCTGTCACCTGTAGCACCCTTGGGCTTTGGGAGGGTTTGCTGCACTGCCTTCTGACCTCTATGTGTATGTGTGATCTGAGATGATCACAGCCTGCAGAAATACAGCCATGGGCAGAAACAGATTTTCAGCAGCTATGGCTGTTCTGAACTAGAGATGGGCAGATGATGAATCAATGCAAGTGGAGAGGCACTGTGGGAGCAACAGAGCTCTGCACACAGTGAGAGGCTGGTCTCTGGCTCAGTTTCTGACTTATGTCAGTTGGCTACAGCTAAGGTCAAAGTACAGTTCACACAGACAGGAAAACAAGTATTGTCAAAAGACATAGCCAAAAGACACTTTCTGAAAAAAAATAAAGTTGGAAGATAAGAAGCTTTGCCTGGAGATGGCCTGCAGCTTCTGTCCTACCCTCCTCTGGAGCCCAAGTAGATTGGCTGGACAGGGGAAGGGGGAAGGAGAAAAGGATCAGCAACATCTCAAAACAAGAGCTCAGCTTGACCTCATGCTCTTAAATTCACAGGAAATCCCTGTACCAGCTCTGGTGCTGCTTCTCTGTGCCAAAACGAACAGCAGCAAATATCACCATTAACGCGTTCCAGGCAGGAAGTTGAGGAAATTACATGCAGGGTGTCAGCAGAGGTGAGAACAGAAGCCAAAGTCTAAACCTAGCACTGACCTATGCAGCTATGTTAGCACTGGCCCAACAATTCCTCTTACCATGGGTCTTGTTCCTGTCACCTGTGACTAACAGCGTCTTGGAGGCTGGAATCTCACTGGTGTCTGAAGGCTCCTTTTCCACACTTCTGTGGCGAAAACCCTCAGACTACAATTCTCAAGATGACGAAGCTCCTCCCGCAGAATTTATGGTATTTGTAGTCATTCATATGTAATTTTAAAGCTGTGTTTGAATTACAAGGAAGAATTATAAGTTTTTTACTTAAAGAAACACCCACATATATATATATATATGCATATCAAATGTGTCAGTAAAACTCATCTGTTTATGAATCATGAGGGTTTCTCCAGGGATAATCTGTATCCATAGCATACTACATATAAGAGGACAACAGAGTTACAGAGCTTTACAAGATAAGCATGCAATAAACTACACCAAAGCTGGCTCCGGTATCCCTGTCCAGGGGTGATCTTGGAAATCTACATTTTTATTAGCTACTACAGGCAGTGGAGATGTGGTTTTTGCTCTAGACTTCAACTGGAGTTGTCTGACTGGGTCTCCATTACTAGCTAGAATGGCTTCAAAAAACTGAAATAAAATGCAAAATGGGTCTAAACATTTTAACTGTGGTATTTAAAGCAAAATGAGTTATCTTTCATTCTTTTTGAGTTCTATTTATATATTTCTTTACGCATACAAATGTGTAAACAAAGCCTGAATGAAAAATACGACCCATGCCAAATGGAGTCTCCTACCTCTAGTTTTCTCTATCGTGATAGAATTATCAAAACTCTTTATGTGTTTTGGCATGTAGACTCAAGCCTTTAAAAAACACCCTAAAGTAATTAAAAAGAAAATAAAAATTCACAATAGTCACCAGAACTTGGACCTGAAATGGGTGACTGCTACAGGAGTGCAGGTTTTTCCTCTCTTTAATCAGACTTCAGGACAGAATAACCTTTTACGTTTTCTTATTTTCCACATATCTGTGCTAGTTTTCCTACCAGCAAAATGTCTGGAGCAGTAAGGAAAATGAATATATTCTTTCATGTAGTCAACCATGTACAGAGAACTGCAGTTGTCCAGAGGACAATGTTGCATAGCATTTATTTTAAAATAAGTTCACCTCTTCCTTTGCAGGATTAAAATATCACTCAATCCTGCAGAAATTAACCCTTTTGTCCATAGTATGAATACCAGCAAATGGCATTTCATCACAATATTGAACTGAAAGCCTTGCTTGGGTCATCATGACATTGGTGATTATATTTGCTTAGAGAAGAAACCATTTGCCAAGATCCAGGTTTTAGTCTGGCATATAGGAGGTATTTTCAGACAGGTAAGAGAAGCCAGGCTAAAGAAACAGGAAGGCAAAACTTTCTTCAAGCAAAAACCTATTCCTACAAACAGTGAAATCATCCCAGATGGGAGGGTTGTAGCACGATGCTCTGCAGACACAGAGTTGCAGCTATTGTCTTGTCCCCAAGTGACTGGAACAGAAAAGTGCCATTTTCTGTCTGTGGCAGTACTTTCTGAGAACCGGAGTGGTGCAGCACCACAGATCATAAAGCACTTTGCAAACACTAAATCACAAAACATGCAAGGGGCAGACTATGTTTTATCCTTTCTCAGAGTGAAATTAGGGAGCCAATGAGCCCATGTCTAATGTAGCTATGTACTACAGCTCATTAAAGCAATTCACAGAGGTGTTAGGCTTGTTGCTCTGAATGACAGGACCCCATCAGAAGAACCAGGAAAGATATTTTTTTAGCCATTAACAACAAAAGACCAATGATTGGCATTGAATTGCTCCAAGGCAAAGCAGTAGTGACTTTTGCCTGTGGCCGTGGCAGGATGCCGGGCTGGACTGTTGCAATTGTGCCTGCAGAGGATCAGGAGTGTTCAGGAAGACACAGCTGTTGATGCAGCATAAGTAGTCAGTTTGAAATCAAAATGACTACACTGTAACTTGGACAGAAATGTGAACTTACAGACAGAGAAGACAGAGCTATGTGGATAGGGATGTACCTAGAAGGAAATAGCTGCCCTGAGACAAGCAAGAGGATGAAGTAAGGTTGTCCTAGGAAAGCGCTATCAGTTCCAAAGTCACCAACTGCCACATGGCTGAGCCAGGAACATGGATGAGCCAGAATCTTCTGAGTTAAAATCCAGGGCTTTAGTCCCTAGACCACACTTCTAGGACAGAAAGAAGGCTTTATCTAGCTCAGATGTATAAATCCCTTTGACATGCAGAAAGTTCTAAATTACATCTACCAATAAGCAACAGCTGCTCGTTTAAGTAAAGAAGCCTGAGTATTTACAGTCTGACTTGCTAAACAATAGGCTAATGTAGGGCAAAAGCGATACAATGTGTGAGACACCCTTTGAACGGGATAATTTCCTGACTATTTTGCTTTGTCTGAAGGATGATTTCTGAATTTAAACTACTGACCAAACACATGGTCAGTATTTAATGCCTATCAAACTGTACATTATATAAAAGCCACCATACTTCAAAACTTAAAAGAAAGCCAGGAAATCTATGGTATTGTGGTGAGTAGCAGGTCTGCTAAGGAGCTCTGTATATCTTATCTCATTTTGGTTCAGTTTCTTCCTTTGAAAAGAAAAGGCATTTTGTTACTGATCTCTTTTATAAAGAGCTCAAGAATGAAGAATTACTAATACATAAAAATACCCCTATCTTTGGTTTAAAAAAAAAAAGTTTGAAGAGTTGAGCCTCTAGGTATTGTTACAACTAGCAATTTACATCTCATTATCTTCTAGAATATTAACTTTTACCACATCACATATTCTCCTTACAGTGTTTCCTTTCATACTTAGGTTGACTGTAATACAAAATCACAGGAAAAATCTCTCTTGTTCGGTTCAAGTTAATTGCACAGTAGTTGAGGGATTTTGATAAATTGATACTTCACCCACATCATCTTTGGACCTGAAGATAATGGAAGAAAGAAAGATAAGATTTTATCCTAATATTTTGCTTGGAAAGTGAAAAAATATATGTAATTATTTGCTTTGGTTTTATGTGATTCTACTAAGGCATTGCTGATGTTTGGGCTCACAAGGGTGACAGAGGCTTGTGTCAATTCTCCTTCAAATGAAACAGGATAGGAAGGAAGGCTGGGAGGAAAAGGACACAGGTTCTCCTGACCTCCTCTGGTGACTGTATAGAGACAGAGGTATCTAGGGTACATGGATTGTGTCTATTTCTGGGTGATTTTCCTTGCACAGGCATGGCCTCCATCACACACGGATCATGCTGTTCACTGGAGCAGCAAGACAGGAAAGGACTGCCCTGACACCCTCCCCAAAAGGAGCATTTTGAGCCCACAGCCAGCAGTAAAAAATGTTGATGCTCTTTTCAAATGTATCAGCCTTGTGTCTTTGCAGAGAACTCTGCCAAATCTGGCTTAGTGCTTGTGTACATACTTGGCTCAATCCCGCAAGAAGCTAAACCCACTGCTGAAGATGTTGAGGGTGGGCTCACAGGAGCCAATTTCAGGCTCACTGACAACTTGTGTTTTGTGAAAGGAAAAAGTCTGTCAAAATCCCACTTCCCTAATTTTAAGGATCAGATTCATGTGGCAGAAATCAGAACAAGCCAGGTGATTCAGAGTAATCTTAGCAGTTTACCATGTTGTCCTTATTCTTTTTTGGAAGGCTGTTGTTAAGGGACAAATCCTATTTCTCCTGTCTCTGTTTTTTTCTGTAATTCTTTCATTCGGCTTGATGCCGCAAGATGATTTGCAATGCAGCAAGCATCATAATTAGCATGATGCCAGTGTATAAAGTTTTCATATCAGTAATCCTCTTGGCCACCTGAGTATTTTACAGATTCCTTTTCACATTTTCATTTTTACAAAGACATATATACATACGTGTATATGCAGGTGTAGAAGAAGACTATTTGTTTATTAAAACGTTTTTTCATAAAAGGTTTTTCCCTGGAAAACCCATTTTATATGCTAAATAATAGCTCAGAAGCTCACCACTATCCTCCCCTTTTGCCCCCCTTGATTATCAGAGACAGCATTTAATCAGAATAATTGCCTGTTTTCCCTATTATACTGTCTCTGAATCCTTTAAAAATATTAATTAATTAATAGGTGGGACTAAAGAAAGGTTTGAAGGGTCTGCTTTTTTTCCCACAAAACATATGCAGTTTCTGCACATACGTTTGATGATGTATGCAGCCCAGCCCGGTATTGCTGCAGATTAATGTGACGCCAAGAACTGTGTGCCTTGTAAAATACAGTTATGCTTTCAGGAGATGCTGAAAAAATCTTCATGTGCATTAATAAACTAACTAGAGCCCTTCAGCAACCTCTGACAGAAGGACAATCATTATCACAGCTGGATGAACTATGGCTTAGACAAGCCAAGTTGTCACTGTCACACCCAGACAACTGCAACCCCCATCATATGTTACTTTATCCAACCTGTGAGTTACCCACTGCATCAGTCAATAGCCCAATTTACCACGCTTTCAACTTCCCATTTTCAGACCACTGAATGTTTTCTATCAGAACAGTAATTCCAGCAGAGCAGATTTAACCTTAATGATTTTCTTGGTTAGTTTTTGTTGGTTCTCTTAAAAGATGCAAAACAAGCTTAGTGGCAACAGACAAAATGAAGGATCCCCGTGATCCTCCTGTTCTGGCGCAGGCCTTAGAAGAGAAAAAAATATTTGTCTTTGAAGCGGACTATGTTAAGAAACTTCTGAAATCTCCTATGTTTAGTTGCAATTTGCAGCAATTTCACTGCTGGGATAGCTCATTCCTTCTCTTCAGAGGGTGCTGCTTTCATAGTCTCTGTGATAAATGAGCGTGTACAAATTCCCAGCTTCTGTTCAGAATGGTATTTTCAAAGGTGAGGTTTCCTGTTAAAACCTAGGCAGTTCATTTTGTCATCTCTGCTTCAGCTTCAACAGAAGCAGAAAACTCCTTTCTCTCTTTGAAAAAATGTTATTTAAAACAAGAAAAAGAGCCAACCTCCTTACAAAAACACTAATTTTGTTAAACCTGAATGTTAAAATGAAACCCAATTCAGGAATGACTATGATTTTTTTTTTTTTTTTTTTACTGCATCATTGATAATCGAATTAGAGGTGCTTCTCAGCAAGTGTCAATGAAGAGAGGACTAAGGACACTACAGGGGCTTTAGGGAAAAATTCACACCTGGGAAAGAGCACAGATTTCACTGAACCAAACTGCTGTGGATTTTCAGTTTGTGGAAACTTCCGTTTTCAACACCCCAGCTTCTCACTGAGATCTCAAAATGACATAAACCAGAACAGGTCCACTGAAGTTCATGAAGGTATCAATAATTGGGGATGTATCTTAGTTTATGACATTTTACTTGTAACAATAATGCCTTCAACCTCTGATGAGACCGTGCTGCAGGGGTCATTTCTGCAATGTCTTCCATAAATATATATGTAGTTATTTCCTTCATTATTTACATAATTTTAATTTAATTACTATTACATTTATCTACATCAAGTGTTTAATTTCCTACATAAAAACACAGAATGGTTAGGGTTGGAAGGGACCTTGAAGATCATCTACTTTCAAGCCTCCTGCAATTTTCATTTCTGTAACATTAAGTTTTCCACTTAAGCATAGTTACAAATATTTACCTCAGGTGACTTTATCTAATGTGGTCTTCTGCTCAACATGAAAATAAGAGGTGAAAAACAGCAATTACATTTGCAAAATTCAAATCTGAGCATTCACGGCTCTGCACAATCATGTTACTGGTGCAACATGGATATCTTTCTGCAGGCCTTCCTATCTTGTATACTTTCTGAGTTGAAATTCCTTTTTTTTTCTCACTTTCCTCAATATTTCGGGACATCTGAACTCTTTGATTGGGCCGATACTGGATAAAGACCCAGAAGATTTGAATATAAGGTCTGTTTTTCCAATTGGCTGTATTGAGACAGCCCATGTGATAATCAATCTATACCTTAACTTTCTTTCTTTTACATTATCATCACACGAATTTAGACTCAAAGCTGGTTGGTGTAGAAATTTTCTCCTAATACAAATATGACACTTCACACAGAGAGACTTCTCCTACATTGGAACCTCTTCTCATTTATTGATAAATCAAAATTTCTATTATGGTACTACCAAAACATGCTAGGGGATGGGGATGTGAGGAAAGGAGTCTTCCAAGTCTTATTTATTTACCTTATAGTCGAGTGCACCTGAGACATGATGAAAGACTCTGTCTAATACTGATCACAGATCATGGTGCTTTCTGTTTGCTTTCTAATTCCAAGTCCTGAATCAGCACCATACCTATTCCATAATAACCATCTAGAAGAGTCAAATGCCGGTGGGAGCACAATTTAAAATAACGAGCCAATCACAGTTAATTTTCTTGGTATTTACTGTAATAATGTTAATTTTGATGAACCCCTTCACTATTAACAGGAATGTCGCAAGTGCTTCTATAGCATTTTCACTTGTTTTCCATATTAATTAAATGGGCTGTTAATCTAAACTGTTACTGCAGAAATATAATAGAACATAACAGAGTGAAGGGAAAAAAATAATTTCTTAGTCAATGGAAAGGTATGAGATAAAAAAAAATACCTTCTCTCACTGATTTCTCAGACACGGTGAGGTTTCAGTGCCTTGGACAGAGTCACGATCCTCTAATTGATACCATTTACCGTCCTGCAACGTGATGATACATGGCTGGAATACCATTTGAACTCATCCCTCTTTACATATAATGGACATAAATTGCATTTATGCTTGCTTTATGGCCCACTTTAGTGCCATCATGGAAAAGAGCCTTACAATAAATGAGAGCAGACCCACATTTCTTATCCAGTTTTCAAAATATGGACCAACTTGACTTTTTCTTACAGAGTTTGAAGCTTACCAGAGTCTTCGAATAAAGAATGACAAATCCATCTGTGAGAAGCAGTATGTAAGCCTTCTGTAGCATGAGAGCTGTGAAGCTAATGTCTGCTCTGATTTCTGTCCAGTGCCCCTAATCACCCTCTTTACTAATTTTCTATATTGCAGGGGAGCACTATATAATTCACTAACTGAGCCATATCTGTTATACTTTCATTTTATGAGCCATCCCATGCTCCGTTAACACAGATTATCTCAGATAATTTAGATTCCAGGAAAAAGCACTTTTCAGCTCCTCTATTTTACTTTTTCTAAACCTGGGTTGAGCAAGATAGAGATGGACTAAAAGCAGCACTGTTAATGTGAGTTATGATGTGTGCTTTTTCCTAGTACTCTCGTTGAGATACCCCTCCCTCTCAGACTTTGCTGTTGTCATACATTTTGATTGACATGACCTAAAATTTCCCCCTATTCCATCACTCCAGGAGGACCCCTTACCAGCTACTCCTTCAGACCCCCTGTTCCCACGCTCTGGATTCTCCTCCTGGTGCCCAGCTGCAGTGCTGATGGCTCCAAAGGACCTGTGCTCCTGTGTATGCTGCCATGGTATCACTGTAAACTACTCTGCCGAACCCTTTGTTTACTCCTCACTTTCACAGCACCAGAAAAGCCTTTCTGGCACTGCACAAACTGCCCTTCCATGGCTAAAATCCCTGAGTGATTTTCCTTTAGAGTTTAACACACTCATGCCTCGTCTCCACTCATGTGCCTCCATCTTCTTTTCTTACCTGTCTCCATGCTTGAGTCTACTGTCTTTCCTTACTTTCTTTGTGTCCATAGCTGACTATGGAAGCAAACAGAAACCCAGGTATGCGCACACATGCCTTGCTCTGGGTGGCTGTCCTGCCATGCTATTGGCACTCACAAACACCTCATCACAGCTGGCTCTCATGATCAGCATAGATTTGTGCCTCCTGTCCTGTAAAGCAAGTCCTGTGTGCAACTCCTCTGTTTCTAAAGGAGAAACTTGCACTTTAGTGTTGGTTTTGGTGAGCTGCTTAACTATTCTTCACAGGTCGAAGGTGATCCATGTGCAAACTTTGTTCAGAAATGTGTTCCATGAGATGTCTGCCTGGAGGGGTTTGGCTCATGCTTTGTCTTGAATGATTAGAAGTTGAGTACAAATACACATGCATAATTTTAAGTCCATAAGAGTTCATGTCACTGATTTTCTATGTGGTTTCTTCTCAGGTTTGGGAAATCTATATTTCTGCAGTTTTCAACAATGTCTCATATTACACAGAAAATTCCAAGTGTGTTTAGTGTCTGTCAACACTGACTTCATCACAGTCCTGGTGAAAAAGAGTGGCGAATAAGTGAAAGAAAGACATGAAAGCATGATCAGTCTTATTTAGCTCTCCCAACACATCAGTGGTGAGGAAATATGAAGAACCCTCTCCTCAGTCTCAGCCTCTAAGATCACAGACCTTGTCAGTCAAGCTTCTAAAACTCAGGGTTGCTAAACATGTTACAGTATTATGATGATGTAACAGATGGCAGGGAGCAAGACATCAAAGGAATTTGATTATATCCTAAGAAAACTATGTTAAAATATGGCAAATTCACATCCAAATCTCATTTCACATATTCGTCCAGGCCTAGCAGCAAAATACTCTGTAACAGCTCAGCAAGAACAGTAGTGAAGCTCAGAAAAATTAAATGTTAGAAACTGTTTTGCCCACCTATGATAGAACCTAACACCTATGTGCATAATAATAAGAGTTTTGTGATACAGCTGGATTTCTTAAAGAGAAAAGCAGGAGCTGCTAAGCACATTAATTATCAGGGAAAAGATGTAATGATGGTTTTTAATTTCAGTGAGAAATAGACTGCATCGACTGACCTGATGTGTCACTGCTTGAGAGAGGATTTTATTTTAAAGGAAACAACCTTTTTATTCACTGTAGTCTGCCCCCATCACTTCTTAAGATCCTTACAAAGTTTCACATGCCAACTGAGGACATGGTTTCAGCTGTGCATTTTCTGCAAAAGCAGAAGAACTACATCAATTTACAACAGCAAAATATCTGCCCCTTTTGCCAGGCTGTGCCTCACAATGATATATAGCAGGCTTTTCAGCATTGCCAGCTCATGAGTTTTATTGTGAACCTTATTTTCATGGCTGTCTTCTGCACAGAAGTCAATTGTTTGAGTTCTTTTATTTTATAAGACATTCCCTTTCATCAAATGATTCACCTTAACAGCATATATACAGGGGAAACTTGGATTGCAAAGGGTCCCAAATTAGCAGTCAAATTCACGTAAAGGCATGCAGTTCTCAATCTTTAAGATAAAGAAATAGCAATTTCAACCTTTTTTGGTGAAGGCTTCTTATTTTTAATCACTGTTTGGTATTGCTGCTTCCAATGAGATCTCTTGGACTGACTGGAAACTGAGTCAAAGATAGAGAAACTACCTGAAAGTTTTCAAGGGTGTCAGTACACTCAGTGCTGGCATGAAAAGTCTGAAATTATCCAGAGACAGCAAGCAACCACTCCACTGGCAGCCCACTGCCTCAGTGTCTGACAGTCCCAGAGGCACTAACCCATTGTGGGAGGGGAGCTAACAATTCTCCATGGAAAAATTCCCCAGTAGGATCAACCCCTTAACTGAGTGGCTGAGAATTGCCACCTGGAACAAGAAGGAAAGTACATTTATTACACTCCTCTCTTTCAGCTTTCTCATATTGCTGTCCCAGTATCAGCTACCAAAAAATGCCCTTTTTATCAGCATATTACTGCAATGACATTGTGTGAAGTACTGGGGAACAGACTGAACATAGCTGAGAGCTTATTAATGATAGACTTAACCAATTAATAAGCATGCTTTCTGTACTCTCTGAAAGCCAAAATGAACATATTTTGGCTCAAATTCTTCTTGCTCATAATGTATTTCTTCTTTCCTTTTGCTCTGTGTGGTCTCTGATTCATGGCTGCTTTATACAACGTTAGCATATACACTAATTAAAAAGGATTTATCAGGTTGAGCTCATGATGACTGAAGGATCCTTTCTCCCTTGGCAAGGTTTGAATATTTGAATAGCTCATTAATGCTTCTGCTTTTCCTCTTTATAAGAGGAGACTGGAAAATGAAAGAAGGGATTTGCTGTGCAGCTTTAGATGAAAGGTTACTTCATTTATTTTTAAAGCTGTCTAAAGGGGTTAAGTCCTACTCTGATTTACACCAAAGGGCAACTTCTAACCCCTCAGCAAAATAATTCCTCATTTACATTGACAGCTACCATTTATTTGGAGTGTTTCTTCAATGTAAACAAGAGAAAAATTTATATGAGCTTTTTACCTTTAGAAGGTGTAAAATTGGCACAGCTGTTCTGAATCTGTGTGAATCAGGAGCTACCTTAGTTGACTTGGTTGTGATATGTCAGACCATCATAGCCTTCAAATTACAGGCAAATACCCTTATTTATACCACCTGGGGATTTGACCCTTGAGTTAAAAAAAAAAAAGTCCAGGACTTAATGTCACTCTTATTCTGCCACTATTAACACCTCCTCCCCTCACAGAGTTACTCCAGATTTACACTGCCACTGAGATTGCCACAAATGCAGCTGAGATTCCTGCATTTTCAGAACTGAAGGAGTGCCCACATACTAATTACAAGTTTCAAATTAATTTAATATACCAAAAAATATACATACATATTTTTAAAATACCTCAAATCATTGCTAATCTTGGGTGCTTGTCTGGATTATTATCTCATGAAAATTATAAACCTGAGAGCTTTTAGTGCCCACTGTGTTTTTCTTTTTTGTTCTTTCCAAAGTATTTGAAAGATCCCACTGAGTCAATTACACACAGTAACTCTTAATAATGTCCTCTTCCTGGCACATCATTGTTTTCCTTTATGTTTATTTCAAAAGGTTAAATTAAACAGGAGAGTAGAAATAAATCCACATTATGAATTATAAAAAGTTATCACATTCTCTTGAGAATGCCCAGAATTTTGATGGGAAGGATTTAGTAAAGCAGGGCCCTGGGGAATTCAGTGCCAGAGAAACCCAGGATTGCTAAAGACAGAGGAAGGCAGGGTGCATGAACTTTGGTGTTCACAAGTTAATTTTTTCCTGCACTAGGAGTCTGGTGCCAAACACCTTCTTGTTTGCTGACTCCAAGAGTTCCAGTCACTGCAGATCCCTGTATCACATAGCAAATGAACTGGTTGCCAAAGAAAGTGAAGAATGCCCCCGTGGTGGAAATCTTTAGGAAAATATTAGTGTATCACCATTCAGGACTGATTTAGATGCTGACCCTCCTTTCAGCAAGGTGATCCTTGGAAAACCCTCCTGCTCTGTGATTATCTGAAATTCTGCAACTGAGTGGAGTCACATCGGCTGGGAGATAGTGCTGCTCCATGGGAACAGCAACAGTGGCCACCTGAATGCTACATTAAATCCCATAACCTTTTCTGGTGCCACCCCTCTCCTGAATGAAAACCTAGCAGATATCCTTTTGTCATTTTAGGGCTGTAATGAAGGCTGGATTCTTCAGGACATCAGTATTACAAATTCCAAACTAACTCTCCTAAAATACACAAGAATGTAATTGCGTGGTTCAATTTGCCTCCTTCTTCTAACCAACATATCAAGTGGTTTGTCCTCTGACTTCAAACTACTGACATTACCTTGCCATATAAATTCAACCAGATCCAGTGGAAATATAGAGCCAAGCATAAATGAACATAGCCATCAGTAGCTCTATACAAATATGTATTGGTACTGCTTAGGGACTATTCCCTTTTACCTCTTGTCTTGAGCTTTATAATCACTGTGAACTAGGAAACAACAGCCACAACTCTTACACCAGAAGTAGCTACATCTCAGTAATGAGTGAAATATTCTTGATATAGCCTTTGAGTAAGTACATAAAGCACCTTATGAGCCTTCCAAATATAAAAGGCAATATAAAAGGAAACAGTAATACAACCACATAAATATTAAGGGAAAACTGTCATTTCTCTTCTATAAAAGCAATATCCGTTCCTGCTTAATATTTTCTAGAAGATGCAGAAAGATTAAAATCTTCATGCCCACATTTCATGGCTATATTCTTGTCTACAGAATTTCACCCACTATTTGCTCGTCCTCCTCATTTCCTCCTCTCCACCCCAGTAAATCATTATATAACAATAGGTCTTGTAAACCTCTTGTAGTACAGGACTCCCTGAAATTCTTGTCAAAAAAAGGTCAGAAAGGAGAGGTTTTTTCTGAGAAGTAATGAGAATTGAAAGGAAAAACCTCAACTTTTTATGCTGCAAAAAAGAACAGAGTGCTGAAACTTAGAAGCAGGCAACAGCAATGAATATCAAACTTAGCAGTCAATAACTCTCTTGCACATCTCCAAGAGTATGAGGAGTAGCCAGTGAGTTACACAGGTCATCTTCATCGCTTCATTCCTTAATTTTCCTATTTTCAGCTTTCCCATTGCACATGCCACCTAAAACTTATGAAGTCTCCAAACAAACAAACAAACAAACAAACAAAAGAAAATAGTCAAAGCAGGGTTTTCCCTGCGATAGGGATGAAGCCAATTTGTCACCTGGTATGAACTGATGTATTGCCTAAGATAAATTGGTATTGCCTGTCACTGCAGAAGTCTCTACTGAAATTGCAACAAAACAGCTGTTTGGCCCCACTTCCATCCTCAGTGACATTTCGTTACCATTACTAGCACTTCAATTTCCAGCTTCCTTTTTGTCCATACTGTATCATGAGGAAGTTTCCTATAATAGGGAATGAGATGTAGGGTCATGGTACTTAACTGTAAGCATGTGCACAAACTAGTTTTGATTTCCACATTGGAATCAGGGTTTAAATCAAATAATCTAGTTTAAAGACCTGTGGGAGATGAAGAATCAGTCAAGGCAGTGATGGATTATCTGAATCAGCCATTACTCAAGACTATCCTTCCACAATTACATATGTACCACAGCTGAGATGCACAGGGCTAAACTGCCCATCCCCACTGATTTTGGAAAAGACGTGAGGGAAGAGAATAGGGAGCATGAGGCAGCAGTATCTGTGGCAGGATAGCCCACCCTGATAAGCCCTAAAATACAATCAGAGAATGCATATACTCTGCAAGCCATCATGCAAGCTATCATGCAAGCTCAACTTCTGCCACCAGGGTGCTGCCTTGGTCTTAAATTATGCTAAAACCATCCTGGTTCACCAGATTTCAAATACACATCCTGTTTTTGAAGCAGAATTTGACAGCTAGTCTTCTGACCTGTAGATCTGTGACTACCAGTCAATCACTTTATACTATATAAGTCCAGTCCCCTTCCATACAGTCAGGTTCTTCTCACATAACCCTTCTTGGGATGTATGTGTGGACATTCCTCCCATGCCTGGGGACATCCTCCAAGAATACTCCTCAAGACTGAGAAAAAGCTGAGTTACATCAAATCTCTATTTAATAATTATTTCTTTTTGTTAGTTTTAATATAATTGCTTTGATACTTGCTTCAAGATAGTGCACTATCCTATCTTATAATACCCTACTAGTAGATTTTTAGCTTTTATATTGTGTAGTAAATAACTCTAATTAAGATCTTTTGTCTGATCACTTGCAATAATAAATGATTCATTTTATATAAATATTCTGATTTTGCTAATAATTAAAACATATGGGACAAAGGGGTTCAATTACACCTCTGTAATTCCTCAAATTTAAAGCAATGATAATCTGAGGCTAAGATTGGATTCAGCCACACCTAGACTCTTCTCTGAGAAGGGATTTAGAAAGAAAGGGAGTCCTTTCTGTAACTTGTGACTCAATGGCAGGGCTTCTTTAATAAATTTTACCTAAGTCTTCTGTTCCCACCTGTGACAGTATCCCAACCAGCCCAGCTGAGATGCTGCATGGGCACACTCTCATTGCTGCATAAAGCCACTACCTCTGCAACAGGGCAGTGTAGATTCAGGAGGTGAGTGCTCAGCTATACCATGTGGATGGAGTAGCTGCACCCTCTCCAGCTTTGGGACTGCTCTACCATCCTTTTTTGAGCAGGGGTGGAGGGGCCCTGAGAATGGGCTATTACATCCAGCTCTGGAAGCAGAGAAGCTGCAGGAAGCAGCTAGTAAAATTAAATACACTTGAGATTCTATCTCGGTGTTTCTCAAAAACTTAGCCAAAACCTGGTTCTGGAGAATGAACAGCCAGGGCTGGATTTGTTCTGCCACAAGGTAGGAATGAGAAATTGAAGAGATTTGCTGTTGCTGCATCTGTAAGGATGGCCACTTGTATTTCAAAGGAGGAATGGCTGTCTCTTTCTCAGGAGAGGAGGCTGTCAGCACAATCCAACTTGTCCCTCGGCACCTGTAACCTGGGCTTTAAAGTTTTAATGTATGCAGAAGGGGGAACTGCCATTTTGCTATCTCAGCGGTGTACTACACCAGTCTGCTGCCTGCTTTGCTTGAGCCTGGAGCTGTCTCTGGAACAGTCCCTCCAGTGATACCAATAAAGCAGAATGTCTCAGTTCCTGTGGCTTTACATATTAACAAGGCTATTACACCTCCTAAATGACATAGTATGACCCTCCTCTCCTCATCCCCTGGGAACACCTCCTTTGCAAAGAGATCAAATTATTTTATTTGCATGCGTAGTAAAAGTCAGGTCAGGTAGTAATTTCCGAGAACCTTGTGAATTTGTTGCATTTTATAAAACCTGAGTTTACAAATTTTTCTCCCTGGGAAGCAATTATTTCTTAGGTTGGACTTTTTTATTTTTTATTGTTTAATTCTTTTGTAAAAGGCATCCTGCTTCTTTAAGTACATCCTACATTCTCCAGACCTGGATTCTTAAATGCTTAGTTGTGTAACTCTGTTGACTTCTGAAAAATAACTCATCCCAGAATACATATCATATTCAATCTATCTGCTTTATATTATGCTACTTCTTGCCCCACCAGTGCTCTTCTCTCATTTGTTTTCTGTGCTGACTGATTATTATTTATATTGAGTCAGGAATTTCCTGCAATGACTATTGCCCTTTAAAAATCCCCATTTTTCAGTTCCCTAATTGCCCTTTAAAAAAAGCTATTACTAAGCAGCAAAATGATCATAAAAAAACTTGGCAATCCTAACAAAATCTGATTTATATAAACTGTAATAGAAAATCACAATAATTTCACACAGTTCCATTCAGATATTTCTGTATTGGAACATTTTTATTTTAAGATTACTTAATTGATATATATTAATTTTATTGCTTATTATAGATTTTTAAAGAAATAATTTGGAAGACAAAATTTAATGTTTAACTGCATTCTCTTTGTCAGAGCTTTATTTCAAAAGAAGCTGATTCTTCTTTTTTCTTTCAGTATGTGTGTGTGTGTCTGTTTTCTTGGTCCTATTACACTCCTCTTCTACAAAAAGACCCATCATAAAGGAATAATGGCAAAAATGCTATTTACATCTCTGACCGGTTAAAAAGAAACAAGTGATAGGTTCAGATTCTCTAAATGGTTTGAATTTTACGTGCAATTCCATACTACATGAAGGCCTCACCTCTTCTTTCTCTCACCCCCCCGATAAAAAAGTAATGTAGATCCTTAAAAAATAAAAACATTCATAGTAAGTTATACCAAACATTCTCAAAGGTAGAATCTTTTCCTAGTGCCCTATAGTGATTCCTTTCCTCTTCCTATACTTCTAATATTAATTTAGTGACTTCTTGAGTTCCTAAACTTGTGTTGATCTTTGTAAGCTTGGGCCAGTCTCAGGAAGATGTCCTGAGTGAGAGAAGACTTGAACCAGAAAAGTCCTAACACACTTTGTCCATATTTTGATAAAATCCCTTAGATTTTTCTTAGACTTCATGAAAATGAAACAAATCCTAAGGTCCAATATTTGGAAGGTCCTCGAAGATGCTGTTCAGTCTTTTTGGCAGTTGAACTATGTTACTTCCACTGGTCTACCTGAAGCAAAGGGTTCTTCTGTGAAGTTCAAATGAAGCTGAAGTGAAACTTCTCAACTATTACTATAGGCAGGATGAAAGCCTGGCTAAGGCAACTTTCCCCATCCTTAATTCAATTATACTGTTCTGGTGAGGGTTGTCCTCTGAGATTTGGAAGAAGGAACTTAAGGGAATGAAGAGCTGATCCTTTCAGAGTTTCTTGATATTCATGACTTAGTAACAGTGAATTAATATGAACCATGAGTAAAAGCTTGAAAATGAACTTTAAAAGCTGCAAATTGCCCCTGTTTATGCATTTCCAAAGTAACAGGTGGCTGATTGAGATCTTCAGCTGTCTGAAAAGGTGATAAATTATGTTAGTTCTTCTCCTGGTACTGTTGAATTCCTATATTATCATCAAAAAACATGTCTTCTCCTGTTAGCTAATATTTCATGGGATGTCAGAACATTTATAAAACATGTCATATTGCTGAGTGGCAAATAGCTCAGAATGACAAAAACCATTAACATGAAGGATGGTGGCTTCAAACGATTAAATTAAAAGATAAAATAATCATAGAAATAATTGTTTACTAAATTTCCCAGTGAATACAACTAAAGTGTTATCTTTCCTAATTCAATCTCCCTTTTCACAGACACTGTTTCTTCATGTCCATTTCTTCTCCAAGTGATTCTCATCAGTTCACCACTTTGAAAACGAAATCTAGTCCTTCTGAGTCATTTTATGCTGATTCCTTATAAAAATAAAGACAAGCCTCTAACCAAACTTTTACAAATCATTCGCTTTTCTGGTTTAAAATTCTTTGAAATTCTTCTTTGAGGAGGCCTAGAAGTGAAAGTCACATACACAGACTGTTAAATGAAATGATTAGGGAAGACATAAGACCAGTGAGTGTCTTAAAAACATGTTATACAGGGATTATTCAAGGAAACAAGCATCTACCAGGAAACAAACAAATCCTTGACAATTGGTGATTTGATGAGAGAAAAACACTGTCACTTTGCAGTTCAGATGAAATCTAACTTTGTTGATTCTATTCATTTTGCACTTCATAGAAGTATTACAGCTTGTTGGGATCAGTAGTAGCAACTCGTATACTATCAGTCATAACTATTATTCCAAGAAGACATTCATCAAAGGCAATCATGTTTTTCTTCAGAAGGCCATGCATTAAACAAAGAGAAACATCTGAAGCAAAAGTAAAAGCCTACACCAAAATCAGCATGGTGCAAAAATGTCAGCTGTTTGCAAGTGATCACAACATTATAAAAAATCCCCAGAGATAAAAGGAATAAAAGGACAGAACGTGAACATGTTTAGGAATTTAGAAACATCCCTTTCTCAGCAATAGTAAGGTAGATTACCATAAGGTTCCCTGACTACTGGTCAAATGTCAGATAGACTTTTTGGTGATGTGACTACATGTAACTCTTTGTCCTGGCTTTCATTACCAATAACACAGATGATTTCAAGTGTCTTTGTTACATTGCATTCCAAGTCTCCTTTAAAAGTTCAGAAATCAACATGAACCACCTACATAAACCAGACTTCCAAATGTGTTATTAATTAATTAAACAATTGTTTTCATTTGTTATTGGGGAAAAGGTGTTGGGGGAACTGAAATCACATTTAGAAAACCTATTTTCTCATTCTTTTGTTTCTCAACCACAAGTGAATGATAGCTTGTTATCTTCTTCGGAAGAAAATCCTCTAATAGTTGATAGTTACTTTTCTGTGGTAACAACATCCCACTGATGTGTGGGTGTATAAGGACAGATTCCTCAGATGTAGTGGCTGGCTAACACCTAAGCTAAAGTAGGTGCTAATGTCTCTGAAGAGGACACCCCAAAGTTTAACTTCCTTCTAAATAGTAAAAATGAAGCAGATCTACTGCCACAGAGTATCTCTGAGCAAAGATCTTTTCTTTCTTTATGCAAAATACAGGGATAGGCCTTTCTACAAGAAAACACATTTCTTAATTCTCTGAGGCCTGTCCTCTAGTTCCTGGATAATATCAGCTAAGCTCCAATTCCATTCCTTTGAAGTTCTTTTGGAAGAAGCTGTTCTTTAGTCTATATGTCTAAAGGTAACAAATTTATTATATTAAAGCACAAAAAATAGTCACAGAATGGATAAGTCTGGAAGGGACTCTCGAGGTCATCCAGTCCCACCTTGCTGCTCAAGCGGGGTCTCCCAGAACAGGTTACTCAGGATTGCATCCAGATGGCTTGTGAATATCTCCAAAGGAGACTCCACAATCTCTCTGGGCAGTCTGTTCCAGTCCTCAGTCATACACAGCTTTTTGTTTTGGTTTGGTTTGTTTTTTTAGGGGTTTGTTTGTTTGTTTGTTTGTTTTTAAACAATGTTACTAGAATATGTTATTCTAACCCAATAGTTTTCACAAATCTATTGAATTATGCCTTTTGCACTTGCCTGGATAATGCAGCTGTCAGTTCAAATGGCTGCAGCAGGAGGGGCTACTAGACTGCCACAGCCATAACATAGACATGATAATTAATAAAAGTGGTTCTTGTACTGAATGCACTAATCAGCTTTCAGTTGAGGTAATTTTGCCTAGAAAGATAGCTAGGATTTCAGACAAAGCATTTCCAGAACTGCAGAATCTATCACTTACCTTCATGATTTCTGTAAACAGCTATTCAGTTTCAGAGTTCAAAATCTTTATGTTGCTTCTCATGCAGACATGTCCAGCTTTAAACTGCCAGCTTTCAGTTCTCATTAAACTTTTTTTGGATGGATTAAAGAGCCCTTTAGGATCTGGTATTTTCTCCCCACAAAAGTACTTACACAGACAATCACCACAATGACCTCCCAATTTGGGGTGCACATTTAAAAGTTTTACTGCTTAATTATTGGAGACAAGCAGCCAGGGATTTCATTGACTCAGGCGACCTTGTCATGGATCAGAGGCAGTGGTAGCACAGATGAAAATAGAAGCAAGCCTTCTGGGCTCTGCTTATGTGCACTGATCATAAGCTATCTGACAGATAATATTCACACTTTGCTGGAGTACACGATCACAAGTGTATTGCATGAGGCATAAAATGTTGTGCCACTAATGGAAGGTATTTTCAGAGGGATGGGGAATCCAAGCAAGAGGAAACTTAGAAGGAAGTTTGGCAGTTCTTCATTGAATTCTTACACTGCGAGAGACTTCTGCTCTCATCTCAGGCATGTTACTTAAATTTGCTGTGTTCCACCTCAAAATATAGCGTTTACAACACAGAGTGGGAAGAAGAGTATGTGACGCTATGATTCACCCTGCTGTAACAGGAATAGCAACTGCAGAGCACCTTCATTGCAAGGGACATGAAATAGCCTGGATAATCCATATCTGTGTTACCTGCCTGGATTAGACACCACTCACTCTGAGTATTTGTATCACAAAGTCTGGGTTTCCGAAAGTGTATTAATATGAGACTCTGTGTTTAATTAAAAATAAGTGTTTCGATCCTTGTGTTGAGAAGATGTGAACCATAACAGCTTAAAAACCAAAGCAATATTAATAAATTAATTTTTATGATTTTGTTTGCTTTTTGGCCTTTGAAGCAATTTTTGAGGGATCTATATCAATCCTGAAGTTAAAATCTACTGAAGTTCACACATATGCAACAATTGTTTTCCATTGCCTGTTACTGCTAAGGTTTTGCTCCAAGTACAGACATGCAATATTACATCAAATTAGGGGGTTTCAAATGTTTCTTTTATGTGTAATGTTAATATTTAAATGCTTTTACTTTACTCTAATCCCTAATTTCCAGTCTTAATTTTCAGACTGGATTTGGTTTACTCGTTATCTCTGAACTTTGATAACATTACTTTCAAATTTGTGCCATCATGTTCATGGTAGTTGATTCTGAAAATGTAAATTAAAAAACATATAAAAAGCAGACCATGTATTTTAAAAGAAAATATATCCTCATTAGACAGATAAGTATCTATTTTGAGGAGCTTAGTCTGAGATACTGAAGGAGTCAAGGGGTTTTGTATGGTTTGTTTGCTTTTTTTCAAGGGTGCCTCTCAGTGAAAAATAAATTACTAAGATGATAAAGCTTGGATTAGAAAAACATATGTATTTTTCATATACATAAATGTTCCATTTTAAATCACATATTTATTTTTCTATCCAGATTAGGCTTTTGAATATCCTACGCTTTTCCAGTTTAACAAACCCTATGCTGCATTATATAACTACTCAAATGTGTCCTTTTTAATGGACAAGATTTATTTCAAATAGTGACTTCCTGGAGGAAAACAGCTTTAAACAAACCATGGTGCAATAGCTGCTTCTAAATTTCAGCTGAATTGTACCTCACACTTCACAGTGCTGAGTGACCAGGCAGGAAGGAATGACTGCCTTCTCCAGCCACAGCTGGGCACTTTTTCTACTCTTTACATATGTTTGTATATCCAAGATCATATTTCAAGAAAAAAATTGAGTAACATCTTCCCCATCCCTTGACTCAGTCATGGTTATGCTTTTCCCGCCTCTAGGTAGAATAGTGACATGATTTTTAGGAGGATTTTTTTACTCCCCAGGTACCATTTATGGCTGCAACTGCACATTCGCTGTGGCTCTGTCTCCTGCCTGCCCTCTGGATGTGTTTCTCTTACAGATGTGCACGCACACAAGGATGCGCATTTGCAAATTGCTTATGTTAGATAAGAATTAGGAAGAGTACTAGGTACCTGATCAGCTAATTATTTTAAAATAGCCATGAGGAAATCTCTTTGGAGGAGGGCAACCTGCCAGTTGTGTCCCAGCATGGGCCAATAGCTCTCTGCTGGGGAGCACCAAGGCCTTTTCTTCTGGGGACTGGAAAATGCTTTACAAATGATAATTAGCTGCAGATCACAGCTATCCCTAGGAGCAGCCAGGTATTAACACCCCTATTCTGAGCTGCTGTTCTGAGTATCAAGAACCAAGTGCCTCTGTAAAGCTGATACTGGTCATGTAGAAGGCAGAAGCAGGAATGGCCCCACTGCAGGATAGTGCAGCTTGAGAATATGATTGCTGAGCTGTGAACCGGTGGCTTTAAAGATGTTTGATGTTCTCAAAGTGAAATGCACACACTCTAAGAACAGTTAGGAACTGACTGAGGAAACACATCCCTATTTGCGCAGTGTGACTTGGCTGCATTTCCAGATAAGCTCACTGAGTGTCACACCATGCCTGAGCAAAGCCTCTGAGGTCCTACGCTGTCATCTGCATCTGTGACAGGACAGAAAGGACCCTCCATTTATTAACCTTCTCCAGTGGGTATCTGATAATTCAGAAAGCTGTAGGAGGGCAATCATATGTTTAGAATATGAAGGAACAGGTTTTGTACCATGGGAGCAATTGGACAGTTATTACTTTCCCCCACAGTGTCACAGCCAGCAGGCAGCACAGAGCTTTTGTTTCCTACCCTGTTGCTCTGAGGAAAGGCTTGTACTGGTTGCAAGTACACAGCAGAGGAAAGTAAGGGTTTGCAGTGATAACTCCAGTGTGTGTTTGAAGTTGTCGTTAGGTCAAATAGGTAACAGCAAACACCATTTTCCTCTTAATGGTCTGAGTTTCAGGGCACTCAAAGGTGTTTGCAATGGGATATTCATCCTACAGATTTTTGTACACATATTATTTTCCTAGTTCAGAATGGGAAATGTTTACTTTTTGATCTAAAACACCTGCTCTCACACTGGTCCTGCCAGTCCTATTAGCTGAATGTGAACTGTGAGATTTTCAGGACCATGGGGTGAACCTGCCCTGTGCTGCAAACACTGACATTCATCAGAGCTGAACAGAAACAGACTACTGAAATACAGCATTGCTGCTGTGGTATTTTCTCTCTGATCTCATTTCCATTCATTCTGTGATCAAACAGATGAAGACATCTTATTTGTCCTTAGAGAAATACATTAAAAAAAAAAAAAAGAAAATATCTTAGGATTTAAATATTCATCTTTGCTGTGGTCAAAAAATTGTGGTAAGTTTCAAGTTTGTGATTCCAGTCACCTCCATATTTTGTTCCATAAGCATTTATGTTTTCTCAAAGCACTAAGAATAGGGCAGGTTGAAAAATAGTAACTTTTTTTCACAAATAGTCATTGTCATTTCAAAAACTTTCCAGTATGGAAACTGGAAAATGTAGTGGCCATTAATTCATGCAGATTTCCTCTTGATTATTTCTGTGTGAAAGTATAATTTTTATTATCTTTTATGGTGGTAAGGAGAAGGAAGAAAGATACAATACGCATTTTTCTTCCACGATTCTTCCATTTCTGTGATCTTTCATCTTGCTATTGAAAGCAGAGGAAGAGGGATAGAGAATATGCAGAGAGAGCATTAAGGTAAAAAAGAAAAGTTCTTTGAAAGTTTTCAGTCTAGAGAAAAAGGCTATTTTTGGGTGGCAAGAAGCTCTAAAAATGTTAAATGAGTGTTTCAAAATTTGACATTTCAGACTTTGATGTCTATTGCTGTAGGGTAAACACTTGATAGATAATGCATTGGAAACTTTTGTCAAGCATAAATCTTACATTAGTAAGATACAAAGGTCATGTATAGATTTAAATAGACGTGTTAAAGACTACTGAAATGGTGAGTATTTGAATTTTCGGTTATAATATTACTATGACCTACACATGAGAAATTAGGCACAGAGATTTATTATCAGTTTTTAACTGTTAAAATGTTACAACTTTCTTAGTGAGGGTGGACATCAGAGTCAAGGCAGATTGCAGGATATTAAATTAAGAAAACAATCACTGTGAGGTCAATGGGAGAAAAAGATCTTTTCAGACTGGAATTGTGTAAAAAGAGGCAGAATGAGAAACTAAGTATATTAAAAAGAAATGAAAAAGAGTTTATGTAATCCAGTGGGAAAATCATAAGGGAAATCATTATGAGCACAGACTGAAGGATGTGAGCACTTCTGTTCCTGAGTTCAGCTATTGCTTCCTTGGTGACCACACTCTGTAGGTTCTCAAAAAATTGAGGTAGGAGCTGGTTAGCCTCAGAAATGTGATTATCAGTAATGGGAAAGCATTAAGAAAGGACTACATGTAATGAATAGTAGGAAACATTTCCAGATGGTGAAATTAATTAGAAAGTTAAGCATGAACGTGGGGAATTTATAAAAACCTCATAGCAAAGGTCACTGAACATAGGACTGAACCAAGCATGGCAGATATTTGCTGAGGGATTTTTCATGGGCAGCCATGGTTTGCTCTGCTACCCATGAAGAACCATTTTTTCTACGCAGAGTTGATATCAATAATTTATTTCTACTAACACTCATCAGGTTCCCTGAGGGATTCATTGCCTTTACGTAACAACATGTAGAATATTTAAATCATTTATTCACCACAGCCAATACATAAACATAGGTTAAATGCAAAACAGCAGAAAGTACTTGATTAGTTGGTACATATAGGAAGATTTCAATTCCCAGTCATTAATATCCTGAAATATGGGGAGAGGTCAGGTGTTAGTCTCCTGTAAATGAGCAAGACTATTTTTTGAATTATCCTGTAGTGGTCTGTGGTTTTCCTGCAGTCTAACCTGGGGTATGAACAGAGAAAACAATTTATTCTTAAACTTATGCATGCCACAGATATATGTAGCATTTAAGAAGTATCTGAGTAAGGCAAGGTGCCATAATATTGAATACAGTTCTTTTCTCATCCTACAATTAAGCTCATAATAAGCCCCAGGCCAACTCTGCCTCAAGTCAGAAGGATACCCAAAGTCTTCTGATAGCAAACAACACTGCACTAATGCACTGCATTATTTACTTTCCAAGAGGTGGAATGGGAATTTACAACAGCTAAAGATGTTCATGGATTAAGAAGATATCCATCCCTTTAAGTACTCTCTGTTTACAGGGACTTCTGGGAATGCTTCTGAAGTACAGTGATTTCCAGCATTTGTTTCCTGCACAAGTAATGCCTTACTCCCCACAAAATAAATGAACTACATCATGAACATAAAGTGAAGAGTAAATAATTCTCCACAACCAGAAACAAAGATTTTGGGGGAGACTCTAATGATCTTGGGAAAAAATCAATCATTTCAATTTAGTTTCAACATGCACCACCTTTATTGTATATTGATTTTCCACCTTCACAATCAGCTTCACACCAGAAAGTGAGATAGGATGGTGACCCACCTCCCTGCTTTACCACTATCAGCTTTTTACAAAAATCCATGCTGCGCCACAGCACTGGACAAGTGTTATGTATATACATGGTTGCCAGAGGAACTTTATAAGTGAAAAATGAAAGACTCATTATTTTATTTCTAGGGAGATTTTCTTTTTAGAGCACAGTGTTTCATCTGTGTGGTGAATACAGTAGCAGTAGGGTTACACTTCGTGGTGAAAAGGTAGATGCATTCATGATTTTGTAGCATGAAGAGCTGAGAGAAAATAGTGTTTCTCATTCCTGAGAAACACTCAGGAGTAAAACTGGAGGTACGAGTGGATGGATTTTGTCCCACTAAAAAGCTTAAAGAGCTAATCCAAACATATGATCATGACCACCAGTATCAACAAATGCATTCAGTATTCCAATTTTCAAAATGGAAAGCTTTTTCAGCCTCTCACTGCCCCTTCTGCATCCTTCATCTCTTTTTGCATATACTGAGCAGTTCTTTTAGTCTTTGCTCACCAACGAGTTTTCTTTGCTAAAAAAAATGTTTCTTAATCAATTTGGAAACTAAGTAAACTCTTTTACACAGCAAGTAGAGAGTTTGAATCCCAAACCAAGCTTTCTTCAAAAGTCAGAATCGCTCTGAGTCTGGAATGTGAATTTGTCCTCCCAATAGCTTCAAATGATGCAAACCAAATTTTGAAGAAATTCTGAGTGGGTTGGTGAAAACAGTGTTACTTCATGCTGTCTCATAGATTTAATCTAATCAAAACAAAATTTCTTATCCAGACAGGCAAAAATTCAACTGAGTATGGTGAGAGGCCACCGCTGCAAGAGAAATGCTGTCTTGAGAGCTAAGGGATACAGTAGATAACTCTATCACTGCAGACTACAAGGACAGTCAAGCTTTTTCCTTCAGAAAGTAAAAAAAAGGTGCCCACTGCACACTGGAATAAGTTTTAAAAGGTGTACATTGAAATAGAAAAAATCATTATTTATTTCACATATGTTTGAAAAAAAAATAACTCCCTTGTCAACTTAAAAAACCAACCAAAAACAAAAAAAAAAACAACAAAACAACTTTATGGTCAGTATTTTATGACCAGAGACCCCGTGGAGAGTGAAACCACTAACAAACAGCCAGTAAAAATGTAAGGCAGAAAACAGACTATTAAGCAAGGTGGTGGCCAGCAGTGCAGTAGAAGGATGCAAGTGTGCTCCTGGAAAGGCAATCTGACTGCTGTTGGGCTGTGTCTAGAACTGAGATGTCCAGCTAAGATGTGATAATAGGAATCCTGCAGGGTACCTGTAGTTTCATGGAAAAACTCAAATTTGCTTCTGTTGCCCATAGTGAAAGCCAAGGGATAACTCTTCTGGTTTTAATCAAGTTCTAGCAATAGCATAAATCAGTTCATAGAAATTAGTTCTATTCCTGGTTTTCATTAAATTCTCTTCAGCTGCAGTGCACAAATATAAAATGGATCAGATTTTCTTTGCTTTGTATCTTTTATACACCAATATTTGTTTTTGTTTCATGAACTGTCCTATGAATTTCTTCATTTGAGTAGAGTGAAAATGGTAAGAATCAGCTGATGCAACTTGATCTGGGACACAATTGCCTGACACACAGTGCCTCAGTTCATAATTCCTAAGATGCTACTCAACCTGAGTTCATAACAACTTGCCAGGTTTTAATAGTATTTCTGAGGAGTAATGGCAGGATAAAAAAGCCAAACCAACCAAACAAAAAAAGCAAACCAAAAAAACCTCAACAAAACCCCCCAAAAAACCCCACCTAACAACAACACAGAATTCTCTAGCAAGAAAATCTATGCAGAAAGAGTAAATCTGTGCTGCATTTCTACAGGAATCTTGGCTACAAGATTTGTTGATGTCACACTGAAAATCAGATAATCCATTTGTTATTTATTGCTATTTAACACACTGAAAGGTTTCCATCAGCCATTTAATAAAACTGCTAAATTAATGATCACATGCAAGATTTTGTTAAAGATTAATTTGCTTTACGGTCTTAGCAAACTTTCTCACAGTAATCCTAAACTCAACGCTTTCTTCCTCTATGATCCTGACACAGGTTACTCTTATTTCTAAGAGATTTGTGCCTTGTAAATCAATTCTTTATTGGTGGTACAATATAGTCTGCTCAAAATCTCTGAAAAACTTTCCCCTAGCCAGAACAACAACACTGTCAGGTGAGAATTTTCTGTCATTACTCCTCTCCTATTACAACACCTTTTGACCATTGAAAGTCAGATGAAGAGGAAATATAAAACCTATTTAAACCTACTGGGTTTTGAGATATTTGTATTTTAAGGAGAAACAACATGATTGTTGAAAGCTGATGTTAGCAATATTAGCTACTCCAAAGGTAGACAATTAAAGTAAATGTTGCTATATATAATCTCCATATGACAGCATGCCACGATAAGAAAAAGAACAATAAGGACCAAGATTTGTAGATATGTAATGTAACTAATGGCCTAATGCAAGGCAACCTTGATATTTCTACACTTCTTTCTCCAGATATGAAAGTGAGAAATGTTTGAGTATACTAAAATATTGTGAATTTTAAGTAGTAAAAAATTAAGAATAGGTGGAGTTGATGATAGTTATTATGAGAACCTTATATGTTTATATACATATTTATTTACACAAACATGTACATTGGAACAGACATTAAATTTGGATAAGTGAGATAAAACACACTAGACAGAAAATAGGCGTGGCTGATGTCGTGGCTGATGGGAAGACTTTTCCCTGTAGCTCTGACTCAGTCTGAGATTGTTACAGCATAAAGACCCAATCTATTTTCAGGGTGAGAATGAAAGCTAGAGGGTGGAAAGAAAACTTACAAACATGAAAAAAATGAAATTAAGTTGACCAAAAGAGAGTAAAAGTCTGGGGTAAATTCCAAACTTTCTGTCCCATCAAGCATATCAGACACATCTGCCACTAACCTCTGTATCTGTAGCTGCAGATTTTGGAAGTATTGCAGCCTGGGGTAAAATCTCTCAGTAGGATGAACAATCACTGAGCAATTCACTTTAAGGTTTGCCAGCCAGCCAGAATGGCTTTCAGCAATGTGTACAGGGATCTCTAACTTACCTGTGATTGTTTCTAGCTCTTCAGTTTTACAGTTTTCTTTTTAGCAGCTGGACCTCTATCGTTTGAATTTCATCCTAATTAAGCTATAAGATTTTGGCAAGTTTTGTCCATTCCTATTATTGTAAATGGGCCTTAGTGTATTGCACAAGCCTGTCCAAGTCAAAGAAAGGAATATTTTCTGTATTTTCTTTACTGGAAATTTCACAGGTTTCTACATGATCTTAAGATTTGCTCAACAAGTAAATCCCCCCTAGCCTCTTAACCTGAAATCTGCTGGTCAGCTTTATGTTTCTGGAAGCCTTGTTGAACAGGAAACTAGCTTGGTAATTTTAAAATATTCACTTTCCAGAGAAAAATCACAACATGAATGGCTTTAGACACATTCAGTATAGCTGAAAATTAGAATCCAGGTGGTGATGGATGATTCATAATACTGACCTAGGTGTACCAGCAGCACCTCCTGCCTACTTTGGATCAAGTTTGTGCCAAAATTCTCTTGGACACTGAACAAAACTGAAGGCAGAGAGATGAATGGTATAGCAGCAAAACGGCAACAGGAGGCCAGGTAGGATGTGTCATTGACTATATATCAGAGAAGGTTCTTTCTTGATAAAAAGTCTGTTTCTCAAAATAAAGAAATGCTAGTCAATCAGATGAATACCTAAACAAATTATGAGGCCTTTAATAAAAGCCCCTGAGTGCAATGCATTTAAGACAAGAATCTGAGACTTACTTAAAAGAGAACCAGACAAAAAAAATGGCCTTGAACTTTACACTAGCAGATTTTGGGTTTATTCATAAAAAAAATGAGACTAAGATCTTTTTCAACATGAGTGCAAGTGTTAGCAAAACAAAAAAAAAAAAAAAGCAAAAAAAGCTCTTTTGCAGAATTGATTACATTTTCTTATTAGATTTTAATATTATTCTGGTTTTGTAAAACAATCACCTTGCATTTGCCCAAGTTTTTGTTTCTAATTTTGTGTTGTTTTGGGGATTTTTTTGTTTTTCTCAGTTAGGGTGAATTAACCATAGTAGTCTGAATCAGTCTGTTGGCCACTTTATCTTATCAAAGATTCTAACACTCCTGTCTCTTAAAACCCTCCCTCATTAACTTGCCATATTTGCATATAAGGGAGCCCATCATGCAGCTCAAAATAAGAATCACATTTTCATTCCAGATCATTCAGAGCAAGTATTTATGTACAGTAAGTGAGAATACAAACAACTTGGAGCACCCACGAGGGAGAGGTATTTGGAACAGCTGTAACTTGATTATTAAAAAAATAAAATTTAATGGGTATAGAAACATAAAAGCCACAAAGGCTAGTGTCTCTTTATGCATAAACAAACATTGGCAGCCTTGATGATAATAAATGGCCTTCCATGCCTAATCTGTTCTTTTTAACAGGTGGTATTTCAGACTCAGACTTCATCAACGGGATAATTTTCTTGTTAAAGGAAATAGATATTATCTTAACAAATAACTGTTACTTCCATGCATAACTGGCTTAGTAGGCTAAGCAGCAGGGATGAAATTCTGGCACTATCAATGTAATACACATTTACTTGCACGGTGTGTGAGAAAGGCTGTCATGGGCAGCATAAAGGAAAGTTTCCGAGTGGGCAGTCTCATATATTCCCAGGTAGGTGTTCAGCAGCAGCCTAATCTAGTGATGCAGATGGTAAAGTCTTCATCCAAGAACACTGACTTTTAACTGGATGGGATTAGAAGAAATACAGAACAAATTTTAAAGTCGTTTACAGTGTACCACCTTCTGTAAATCCAAACTAAATCTCAGAAAGGTTTTGTTGACAAACATACTGAAAAAGAGTCAGTCTCTTTCCCAGAAAGTTTACTTATTGTACGTGGAGGAAAAAGGGTAAGAAAAAATATTTGCAGGTGCAAAACTGAAGCCACATCTAGTGAATGCTCTGCTTGCCTTATAACAGCAGAACACTATTTTCTGATCAATTTTACTAAGTGTTGTATGTTTATGGAAATTATTGTATACTGTGTAGATTAAGACTCAAAAGCTTTGCAGAACTGTGCTTAGAGCTGAAATAGTAAGCAGTTTAACCAAAAGGATCACCCATCCACTTGTTTACAAGTTTTGGATATCTCAAAGCATTTTTCAAAGAACAGAGGTCTGCTCCTGTCACTACTGATTGTACATAAATATTCACAACTTCTGAAAGTTTCAGGAGGAAATATTCTTTTCATTTCATGTTGCTTTGCCAGCTGCTCTCTGACAAGCAATAACATCATGCTTGAAAAGCTCAGTGATCCCCCAAACACCTAGATAATCCCATGTGTTCGTTGCAGCTGGCCACGTGATCCTCCCACAGTGGTAGCTGACATTCATAAAGGTCTTGAAAGTCCAGCAGCCAGCACTTGGTGCTCCTGATACCAGAGTCCCTTCCCTTTTAACACTTCCCCTGTCACAACACCACCCACCCACCCACCCAGCTCTGTTTACAGGGTCTTTTGCTGTAGAAGAATTGCAGTCTGCAATCTCAACAGTTACTTGGATGGACTTGCCAGAACAACCAGTTGCTTCTGTTATCCATCACTGAGCTCATTGGCTTTAGCTAATCTCCTGCATTAAAACTGCTGATGAAAACCCAGCAGTTGGCAGGGAATAAACATTAGAAAGAAAAATGAGTAGTATTATGCCATGTGTTTGAAAATAAGAAACTTGGACAGAACTATGCATATGTAAAAGAATTTCCCAAGTCTGCAGAGATGGCACATGGATGCATCTTGCATGTGCCATAGCAGCAGTTTTGTCAGAGATTGAATTTATTCTCAGAAGAGTAAGATGAAGAAACACCTTTTCCCAACAGTATTAGGAGGAGTGGTTATTCAAATTGACATAAATAGGTAGAATAAAATCAGAGCTTGTTCATTAGTATAGTGACCATTAGAAGAAATCAATTGCTGCCGAATCTGTGTTTTCACTGTAAGCTTGTCTGATTCTAATAATGGGAAGGGGACTGAAAACCCAAGTGCTTCTGCTGATTTGAAAACCAGAAGTCTAAAGTAATTGAAAATAAATAAATACTGTCATTAGCTGATTTTTTTCTTGTTTAAACCTGAACCATTAGTTTTCTAATTTAGCTGGAACTTCAAGGGGAAATTATGATGGAAGATTAAAAAAAAATAAATCAGAAGATAGCATAAGCCTGTTCTTACCAGAAGTCGGTCATGATTTAAGATGTCACCAATGTATAAGTTGTAGTCCGCCTTCATAATAGAATCACATCCAGTTTCCTCATATTCTACCAAAAATAGAAGCTATATGATATCTCAGCAGATGTCTTTTAGTTTTTGAACTTGCCCAGAAAACAGTGGAGAAAAAACAAATGTGAAGGGAATTTTTAAAGTTCATAATGAGTAAGTGTTAACTTCTAAGAAGAAGGTATCATTTTTTTCATGCCTTACTATTGATGAAGTAAGTGTTTTTTGCTTTATTTTTTATGTTACCCTTACAGATCAATGACTTCAAGGAAGGAAAAAAATAAAAGGTTCTATTAAGCAAACTTCCTATTGCTTCTAAGCAACGCACAAAGACTGTAGAGGGAAAGCTAGACTTTTACCTGCTTTGCTCCTCTTCACATTGTCAGAAATGAAATTTTGATAATCATAAAAATGGAAAACTTTTAAACCAAAAGAAGTATAATTATGTGCTTTTATATTTCAATAGGAAAGAAGACATAGCAGGTTTTTACACCCACTTAAATACTGCTCATCCTTTCCAGACCTGCACACACATGCATGTGCAGGCATGCACAGATTTATCTTGGTTTGTCCTTAGTCAGACAAAGGGAAGTAGCTTCTGCCTCCCACTCAGTTTCCACATTATCCACTGTGACCTGTACTTGGAGAAAGCTACAACCTCATCACTGGCTTTGCCAATGCTAGGAAAGCAGCTGATATACTACAATCCCAAAGGCACAAAGGTCACTTCAGCACTTCCCAACAGAGCAGTTAATAACAGCCAATATTCCCCCAGTTCCCTTCATTTTCAGGAGGCTACAGATAATCTCCCTGAACCATCAAATCAAACCTGCTCCACAATGCAAGTTCCATGACAAACAAGGTGTGTATGCCCAACATGGGTCTAGGAGGTTATTGCCAATTTCAAGCTAGAAAAGTCTAATTAATTCATCTCTGAGGCCACAATGTAAATTAGAGACAGGCTCAGTTTGACTCTACAGGATGTTTTCAGAGCTGTCTCCCCCTTCTCAATCTGTTACACCTCAGAACAAGAGAAGTGCAAGGCAATCCAGTGTGTATGTTGAGCTATGCATTCAAATTCCTGGCGATTAAACAGATAAAAAAAAATAAATCTTAATAGCTTAATTAAACCAGAAACTGCACAGTGCACTTTCTTAAATCTCAACTTCCAGATTGGTCTCTCTTTGAATGAGCCAACATGACAGTAAACATAACTAAGATGGCAAGAAGTTTAGTGATACGATAACTTCTCACTTGTTTAAATAGTTTATCAGACATCGGTCAGAGAAATGCCTTGGCATAGCAGATCATAGGAAGCACCTACTAGGATAAAAGAAATATCAGTGTGTATTCTACATGTGTTAGAAGAACAGACTTCAGCTAAATTCCCTGGTCCTCCACAGGTCTTACCTTGCTCAGAAGGATGGTAGAGGTCATGCTCTTTAGAGAGATAACAACCATCTCAGGTCTTTGTTTCAGAACAAAGTTGCAAGTCAGAAATCCAAGAAAGTATAATTCCTTAGATTTTTCTCCTTAGATTTTTTACACAAAATTAAGAATACTTTTTTTTTCTTTTCAGAATAACAATAATTATTTTATTTGTTATTATTTTATTGATTTCTGACATTCAGTCATTCAGACACAAAAATGACATTCCTATGTCAGAGCATGATCTGAAATGGAATAGATAATTTCAAAAGGAGAGACATTTTTGTTTTGTTAAAAACCGTAAAGGATGTATTTATGTAAAGATTTGTTCTCTACAATTGATATACTATATGCTGTAGTACTTCAGCTGTTCAAATATGGTGAAGAGTAGGGAAAAAAGGCAAGTAGTTCCAACTGAAATAAAATATATATATATTTATATATATATATTCAGAATTTTTATTTTATGGGTATCACTCCCTCTCTCCTAACACTTCTCTATACTAGGATGAAAAACAACCCAAAATTCAACAGTTATCTGTCTTTTACATCACACATCATACATACACTTGTGCGTGTTTGTAACACACATACATGAGTTGCAAACCTTATTGTGCGACAATGGCATCTGTAACTAGAAAGAGTGTGAGCTCCATCTCAATATGCTGAGCGGCTGTTTTGAAGCAATCCTAACATATCTCTATCTATCTTGATGTCAGATCTGAAGGTCGCCTCATTCCCAGAAAGTCTCAAGGGAAGAAAGTGAGAGCACAAAGTGCATTATGCAAGGGAATTTTGGTCAGTGGTGCTTTGTTCAGATCAGGCTCTTCATCCACATCTCAAGTCTGTCCTGGGAACCACTGCCTTGAATGGGCCCTCTTGTTTTCCTTTCTCCCATCACACCTTTGTGAAGGTCTGATACTAATCTTTCTCTCTTTGGGGATTTCAGCTGCCAGCTTCCCAACCTTTTTGGAAGGTTTCTTGAAAAAAAAAACCAAAACACTTTGGTATTTTCTTATTACAGGCTGAATGCACTGTTAGAGGGCACCTTCCCCAAACGTAGCTGTCTCCAAATCCCTTTACCGTGACATCTTTGCCACGTGGGTATTTAGCTGGACTATCACCAAATTCCCCACATGACAGTGTAGCAGCCATCACATGACAGTACATTAGACATATATGTCCCATTTACATTCATGACTATTTCCTAATGATACATATTATGTACCCTGATAATTGAGTTTCGTGTGCCAAATTTCTTGCTATCTGATGAAATGAGACTGCTTTTCAAGGGGCAGTTTGTAGAGGAAAGAAATTAGAATCAGACTGAACTTCTTAGCTGAATCTAATCCTGAACTGCCACTGCTCCCACAACACATGCCTGCATTACAGAAGCCATTTTCTCCATCTCCTTTCCTAGATTTTATAGTATCTTTCCAGTTTGTTTGCTCAGAAGAGGACAAAAATCTGAGTTAGGCTAGAGAAGAAAAAGGTTGTGACGCTATACGTGTGAACTGGAATAATAGGAGACAGAATGGGATGGGATGGGATGTGTTTTGGAGAGAGCTGTGAATGCTAAGAGCAGAAGAAAAATAGACAGAAAGTCCTTGGTGGAGAACAGAAAGCATCACAGTCTAAGGACTCAAGCTCAACTTTTATTTGGTGCTGCTGTTGTTTGGGCTTTTTTTAAACTTGGATTTCTTTTCAACCAGTTTCAAACTCAAAATAGGTTATTAGAGAACTGCAAACATGCTCTTGGGTTTCAAGCCTGTCTGTAGCGATTAACTAGGACAGCAGAGTCAGGACCAGGACAGGAAGCCCCTGGTGACCACCTGAACCTGGCTCTCTTATCCCATTCAGATGTTAATGGGGTGCACAGGACTGTAATCTGCACTCCAATATCATGTTAGCAAATCAAAATGCCTTGTGACAACAGGAATACCCCATGGTATTAGTGACTTTCTGAAATGTCTCATTAGATCTTCATAGCTGTGTAAATTAAACAGGTCAGGACTGCCAGAAGCAGACATGGCTCTCCTGAATGCTGATTGCCTGCAGCTGCAGAGGCAAGGCTGGAATGGAACATCTTTGCAGCCATTTTTCAGGTTCCAGAGCTGTCTTATCCAGGTCAGATAGACAGGTGCATGCATGCATTGAACATGTCTGTGTGAAGTATGTGGTGCACAAGTCTCGTGAGGAGCAGCTGAAAGAACTGGGATTGCCTAGACTGGAGAAAAGGAGGCTCAGGTGAGACCTTACCACTCTCTACAATTACCTGAAAGGAGGTTGTAATGAGGTGGAGGTCAGTCTCTTCTTCAAGGTAACAAGTGATAGGACCAGAGGAAACCGCCTCAAGTTTCACCAGGTGAAGTTTAGATTAGGGTATTAGGAAAAATTTCTTCACTAAAAGGGTGCTCAGGCATCAGAGCAGGCTGCCCAGGGAAGTGGTGGAATTACTGTCCCTGGAAGTGTTCAAAAGGTAAGTGGATGTGGTCCCTGGGGACATTATTTAATGGTGAGCATTCATGGTGGTGCTGCATTAACACTTGGATTTGATGATTTTAGAAGTCTTTGCCAACCTCAGTTATTCAATTTGGTTCTATAATGGAAGAAGTGAAACAGTAAAAAGGTCAGTCTGCTGGATGAGAAACTAGACATTGTTTCCCCCATCCTTTGCAGAAATCAAAGACCCTTCAAACCATTCCTTTCCTCTTTGCTTTATTTCTCCCAGTCAGCTTTGTCCTTTCTAAAAGTCTTCACAACTCATTTTGCAATCTACATCCCCCAATATTTTATTTACTCATGTAGTTAAGATCTGTTTTGACAGTTAAATATTCTTTCCTTGACAGAGCAGTATTAATGGATTCTCACAGAGACCAAGTTGACTTCAGTACTCTGAACTTAAACTGGACTCACCTAATCCTGATGTGCATCAAGTCAAAAAGTTCTTGCAGTCCCAGAGCCATGAAGAGAACACAACTTGAATTACAGCCACTAAGTCTGAACTATCCTGAGTGAATTGAACCTGAATCTCTTGTAGGATTGAAAAGCAAATGCACTACATCGGAGACTGGACTACAGGTAAGGAAAATGTCAGTGAGCCTACAGGATGGTTTCAAAGAATGTACCAAATATGGGCCAAAAGTAAAGGGGAAGATGAGTTCATAGGGCAGGGGTTGGGAGTAAAAAGAAAGCATAGGTAGATGGTGCAAACTCGTGATCCACACCAACATACCTCACCCTCTTCCTCTTTCTAGTGACTGAAAAATGAGCTATGAACAGCCATAAACAGGAACAGCTTATGAACACTCATATACTACTTTGACTCATGTAAGCTTGTTTCTCTTATCTCAAAGTCACAAGTTCAGGTCCCTGATAATGCTCCATTTATGGGGAAACAAAATGGTTTTATTGCCTACATAAGATCATGTCATTCTGCAGCAGAAATGTATTCTAATAGGAATATCTACATCAGTCCCAATAACTACGTGTTTTACAGTGTCCCAGAGTTTCTTCTTTTACGATTGCATAGCCTCTCCCTCCCTTTCCCTTGGAAAGCATCTGACGTGAAGAACATGGTGAATTGCATGATGTCAGTAGGTAGACATTTTTCATAACTCTCCATTTAGTAACTAAGGACTCAGCAAAGTC
Source organism: Sclerurus mexicanus (assembly GCA_013396755.1). Lineage (NCBI taxonomy): Eukaryota > Metazoa > Chordata > Aves > Passeriformes > Furnariidae > Sclerurus > Sclerurus mexicanus. The sequence continues at coordinate 3,105,280 of VWZF01006236.1, read as the reverse complement.
AGAGAAAAAATTCTGGAGCTGGTAGATTAGTGATGTTCTTCTACCAAGAAGACAAGCAGTTCAACAAGGTAAATGGTCTTGGTCCTTGGCAGTGCTGCTAAAGATAGAAGAGAAACATCTCAAGAAAAATTGGAGTGTTCTGCTGAAAATGGCTACCACAGCAGCAAGTCATCATGAATGATGAGCCCTTTCCTCTTGCCAACAAAATGAATGGTGCAGGTGGTTTGGTTTAAAAGGGAGTTTGCACCACAGGATGAAAGATGTTCAGTTGAGAGACCCAATTAACAGAGGTGACCAAGTCATTTAGAATACTTTAAACATGGATCCTCTGTTTCCCTTTTAAAAGAGTTGACAGCTAATTAGCTACAAAACTACTCATCATTTTCTACCAATGTGTAGATTGTGACATGGTAAAGTTCATGTTTTAAATTAGGAAATAGATTTAGATGATGAGATCATGAAGTGCAGATCTAGACTTACACATTCACCAACTCAGGCAGGAATTTAGCTTGAAGGATGAATTTCAATTTTGACATCTTCTTTTAAATGTAGAAGAAAGCTGTGAAATTCAAGTCAGTAGCAGAGTATATAGGTGCATGGATCCATCTGCGAGAAGAGGGTCAGCTTTATTGAAAGCTCAGAATAAAGGTAGGTATATTAAAATATGAAACCTGTAACAGCTTTGAAAGTTGCTTTCCTGAACACCATGCCACATTTTTACATGGTCAAATTTAATTTGAATAAAACTGGATATTTTCACTGAAAGCAACTTGAGTTTATGCTTAAGAATATAATTCAAAACTTCCCAGGTCTGAAGTTTTGTGTGGCAATTCCTGCAAGACTGTCATAACTCCATGCATTAAGTCAGCAAATTCATGGAAAGACCAGCATAATAGCCTGCTGTCCAGAGCTGTGAAGCTCCTGTGAAAGCTAGGAGGTGTTTGAGCTAAGCATGGAAAATATTTTCTTAAATAAAAGGTAATTTCCGAATCTGGGAAGAGTCTGTACTGGCTTTTTAAATTTTTCTCTTTTTTTGTAGATTTGGAGCAGAATACCTCATATATCTGTCAAGACTGAACAATGAGGGGAATGCCCCAAATATCTGCTAGAACTGAACACTACATAGTTATCAGAAGCTTTGATTCCTTGAATCAAGTGAACTCTCCAGTGGTTTGGTTTGCCAGATTTAACTGTCCTTCAGACCTTTTGCTGGTAGAGACATGGGACTCTGCTCCAACTTCAGTTGACTTAGAAAAGTGCATTTAATACATTACAGTAATGGCTTTCTTGGCAGTTGTTTCTTTCCTTTTTCTTTTTCTCTTTTTTTTTTTTTTTTAATCAGAGCAGTTCTTCAGGAAAGATCTTAGGTGTAAAAGCAAGTACATTCACTGCACTTATACCTGTAAGCTCATATGCTGGACTGGCACTTGCAAAATGACACCTAGGAAACTTGATACAGCCTCAGTGCAATGAAGGTGTCCCTGTTTCTAGGACCTGTGGGTATTAAGACTTCTACTTCTCTACCACTGCATTGTCCAGCAACTTAAAGTCCTAGCCAAGTGACTTTTTTTTCCTTTTACCTAAATAAAACTTTGAAGAAAGTTCATGCTCCACTCGAAATTCTTGAGTAGAACTAAAGCCAGCAGAACATTTCTGCATTGACAAGAGAAAGTCTCCTTTAGCACTGTAGGCCTTTAAGTACAACAGTGAGGAAGAAGAGCTTTGCACACAAATACTGTGAGAACAAATCCCAGAGAGTATGATCTCTTGAGGACAGACATCATAATACCAATAATGCTATATACATTTGCTTTGATTTCTGCTACGGAAGTGTGAAGTGCTGCAAAAAATAACTCTGAAAAATTTGGATTCTAGTCTGAATATCCTAGAGCTGTTCTGGACAGTAGACTGCACTGGCGATTTTGTTTCCTTGCTAGACAGAATGGAAGAAGATTTTGGTTGGGGTAGTATTTATAATAGTAGGACTGTGTTGTCACCTCATACAGCATCAGCCTGGCTACAACTAAGCCTTTAACTTACAAGCAGCATAACTGTGATATGACTTATAGTCTTTCATACATGCATGGAGGAGGGGTTCTAGTACTCAAAGAAAGTAGAACAGAATCATCTATTGCAGAAAAGCACAATTAGATCCAATTGGTAGATTCAGGTAACAGAAGTTTAGACTAGGATTAAATTATTAATATTTATGGTGAGGGTGGCTAACTGGTAGATCAATTGACAGAGGAAATACAGTAGCTTTTCCAGTACTAGAAGGCTCTAAATCAAAACTGCCTAGAAAATTCTACAGTCATAAGAACTAGAATCAGTAAAGGGTTTTCCACATAAAATAGAAAAGTATGTTTTACATATATTAGTTACAGTAGTCCATTATGGTTTTAAACCACACAAATATTTAAGTGGAATCTTACTGCAGGTCCTTATTCATCAGAGGAGTTATTTGAACTGCCCTTAAACTATATATTTCAATGTAGGGATGGCCCAAATAGAGCTCTTTTTTGCTTCAGCTAATCTTCTCTTGCTTAATCCAAAGCAACCATTCTGCTGGCTCAGGCCCAGAAAAACTGCAAGGCATTTAGAAAACCAGATCCCCTGATGTTTGGTTGGGTTTCAGCGTCCAGTTTCTTAAAGCCTAATAAAAACTTGATGACTAAATTAACTTGCTACCTACAGTGGAGAAATAATGGAATAAATCACTCCCAAAAATACTGCCTATCACCACCTTATGATCTCTCATAGTTTTTTCCTTTGCCATTCAAAGAAAAATCAGAATCTGGCCTGGTAAGTCTGTATCAACAAATCCTGTAGCGGACAATTTCTGAAAACAAGAAACGACATCCCTGCTTGGCAATAGTATTTCTCATCTCTAGCCCCATGTAGTTTAAAGGCAGCTTGATCTTTCTCACTCACCCCATGGCCATTTAACTGTTATGAATTGTTACAAGTTGCTTCAGCAAGCCAAGATTTCTAGATGAATGTGTGTTGGCAAACATTTAAAGAAACTGAAGCATATTCTGAAAGGCCCTAGACAGAAATAAAGGTAGTGGGAGGTTTGTATTTGACTCCCTGGTTTAGAAATTTGCTAGGGCAAAAACTGACAATCAGTTCCCTATAAGTTTTCATTCAGACTGAAATCTGTCCAAAGTCTATCATGCAGAAGAACATTTGGCATGAGCAAGGGGGATTCTGTCCACCTGTGAGGATTTCATTGTGAGCAAAAACAGAAAAAAGAAAAACAAAACAAACAAAAAAAAACAAAAGAAAACAAACAAACCCCCCCCCAAAAAAAAAAAACCAGCAGCTACCAATGCATTAAGTAGCAATATAAATAAAACTGAGGAAAGAAAACTAAGCCAGGCTGTGTAATTATTTCAGTGCTTCATGATGATCAGACCCTGAAATGAAAATTACTTATGAATTACATGTCTCTGCTTAACACCAAAGCTAAATTTTGGATCCGAACTATCCTGAACTCAGGGTTTCCCCAGAATTTTAGATAGTTTAGCACTCCTTAGGATGGTAGATTAAGAAAGCCTTTCTGTGATAGGAGGAGATCCATGAATGCAGTCACCACTTCCTGACAACTGGAGGTAATGGGACTCTTCCAGTAAACCATTTTTCATCTTCATCTGGCTGCTATTCTGGTCCCAGCTGTGCTATTGCAACTGCTGTAATAAAAAGTGAATGGATTGGGGGAAGATTTTTTTATTCCATAATATTGTATTTCAGTTTCAGTCTTGAGCATCAGTATTTAAAGTGGTAGTATTTAAACTGCAGCCCTGATGTTCGTTTTATGACAGCACAGGAAGTTACCACCCATCAGCTGACTGCAGATACCTTAACATACCCCTCAGGCCCTATAAAATGCAGTAGTTTCATGGAGGTTGCCTATACTCTTAAGAATTTAACTGTACTATAATAAGTATAAATGTTTGCTGGCCATTGCCCAACTAATGATAACATGAGAGTGAGGTATTATGAAATAATATAAAAATTCTAAGAAATTCTAAGAAAGTTTTTTTGTCTCTATGGCAACTTCAATGCCCGACATGCAAGATAAAGCATATGATTTAAAACTGCTGTGAAAGGTGACAAGTCTACTAAGTCCCTAACTCTCTCTCCTCATCTCTCTGAGAACTCATCACCTCAAATGTTTAGCTGAAAGGGGTCAGGGCACTCATTACACAAATAATAGATTTATCTTATGCAGGAACTGTATGGGAATACAAACTCTTTGCCCTCTGCATGATGCAGTCCAGGTTAGTGAGCAAATATTTTTCAGTGTTGGTTGGTGTTTAAAAGGCTTCAAATTTGTGTTTCCAGGTACTTCAGCTTTTGCACTTCCAGATGTCATAGGATTCCCAGTCTGACAAGTCTGGCTGAGATATTCAACCTCTCTCCATCCTGTAGGAGTACAAAATTACGCCAGATGGAAGAAAGGCCGCAAAACTGCTTGATGAGATCGAATATGTCAAGAAGGGGAGCTACAAGCAAGAGCTGCTTCATAGAAGAGAAAGTTTATTGCCGTATGTCGGGTTGTTATGGGTTTCCCAGTTTATGAATTCACAGTTGTAAAGTGAAATATCATTATTGCACGCTACACAAAATGGAGTTTGGTTTCCTCCCTCATGTTATCCCTGCTCCCTGATTGGTCGGATTTTGCCACAGTGGAGCTTTTCCTTATATGGTTATCTCTGCCCTTGTTTACCCTTTATGGTTGTGATCCTCCCCTATCTTTCCTTTCATGAAGGAGGATTTGCATGCTGCTCCCAAGTTCAACCCCCTTTCCAGAAAGTTCCATGCTGCCCTTATATAGGCCAGTGCCATTTTAATAAATGTGCCATTTCAATAAATGTGCCATTTCATCATACCCCTGCCTGGAGTGTGCCTCTCCTTCTTACCCTTGAAGGGTCTCGTCACTGTCCTTTTATGTTTAAATTCATTTCCCAACATCCATCCAAAGAGGAGAAAAAAATAAAATCCTCCATCAGCTTATAGGAGAGAAAATCCTTTCTATCAGCTAAAAAGACCACACTATCTGGGCATTTGCCACCATCACAGGTCACTTTGGGGATTCAGTAAATATTGTTTTCCCCTTTATTTTGTATCAAATCAGCTTTCAAAGGATTTGTGTAAAATAACCAAGAGGCAATGTTGGTGCTAGGGGCTGCATACATGCAAATTGTCATCATGGCGAATTTACAAGTGAAGTATGCCATAAAATAAACCAGCTGGAGACAGTTTGGGCAAGAAACATGTTTACCTTCAATGTTTATTTTTGGTTAAAATTGAGAGAGGGAAATAGAGAATTGTAGGTTGTATGTTATGTATTAGATTTAGAATTTTTATAATCAAAATGAGCAATTATCAATATTGAGAAGGGTAAAGACAGACCAGGAAACTCACTTTTCTTGGTCAGAAATTTAACTCATTAGGAAAAATACCCTTACTGTACCTGTCTGTCCCATATTCTGCCATAGAAATTGTTGGTATTTCTTACATACTGACAAACAGAATGTCAATCTGATTCTTGCTCTAGCTTTAAAAATTCTTGTGTTTTAAGAAAAACCTTTTCTGACAGCTCTCTGGCTGAACTCAGTTTCTTTTTTTGTACAATGAAGTCTCATAAAGATGCTGACATTTCAAAAGAAATTTATCTTGCTGGGGGTGCATTTCATCTTACCATTATTTCATTTCACCATCTCCTCACTTGATTCCATCTGCCACACTCTCTCTCCCTTTTTGTGTCCTCACTGTGGCCACGTTTTACTTCATTTTTCATCCACATGCTGATCATTATATGATTTTGCTTTTGCTTAGCCAAAAAACGCAATTGCAATGATCCCAACATCCCAGAAGTCAAGACATCAGTATAAGTTTGGAATGAAAGCAATATGGACTGCCAGGACTTCTATAAATCATTGCAATCAACTCCAGTCTCTTCTCTCTTAATGATAGGTAGATAAAACATTTGACTTCACTTTTCCAATCTATACAGAGGCCTTCACCATCCTTTATAACCCTAAAATTCAAGACAATTAGGATTTGATTAAATCCTATTATCTCTCAGGTCTCTTAAGCCAAATAATGGCTTCCTGGAGAAGCCAAGTAATTTTGCAGCTTCCCCCCATTACCTGCCTCTCTGATCTGGTCCATGTGCATTTCTGGCTCTAAGCATGAGTTTAATTAAATGTACTTGACATCTAAAATAGTTGAGAACATGATTCTAGACCTTTAACAGAAGCTATTTTTTATTAACAATTTGGCTAGAAAAAACACATAACATACTTATATTTATATATACATTTACATTCATATTCATATTTGCATTTGTATTTGTATTTACATATACACTGTATATATGGAGATATATGTACATGTAATAAAAATTTACAGGTCTCCACTTTCACACCTCTTCATTGACTTCAAACTAATTTCCCTGAGAAAAGAACTAAATGGAAATCCTGACCTAAATGGGTTCCTACTAGTGTATGCCCCAAATTACATGACAATCACACCACAAGTACCTAACATATATCCACCTTCAAAAATGTTGATTGAGATTTTCCACACCTTCAGGACACATGCTTTATAAAAGATTGAGTCCCTAAACAGCCAGTTTTCTACATACTTTTCACTCTGCTTCTGTGACAGCCCAAACTTCTGTCCTTAGCCTTCCATGCTTTCTGGTTTTAATCAATTTTTACTTTTTAGTCACCCTATATTATTTTGGCAACACCCTTAATAGAGAACTTTAGTCTTTTCTCTCTTTACACCATTCCTATTTCTATAATTCTATAATTTTACCCTTGTATGCCATGTTAACATTTGCACCTCACATCAGCACCAATATAAGGGTGGTATGAGCTCAGATCCTCATTCTTTATGTGATGGTTACACTGGGATGCACAGGATCTGTTTCTTCAAGACCAATTTTCACATCCTAAAGGAAGAGCCGTATTTGCTCATGATCTTCAAAACCTTTGACAATGGCCATCATCATGACTGTTGATGGTCTTTCCCAGGCTGAAGGGCAAACATATTCACCAATGAACTCTACTTAGGTAAGAGACTCAGAGTTTTGATCTGTTCAGAACTGTGCTGAAAACAAATTCATAGGAGAGGAAAGTTGTTCAAGGGCAGTCTCTGTGGTCTCAAATAGAAATTACACATCCCCAGATCCTTTTGGCTCAAACGGCAGGCGGACAGAAACAAATGGCAGGAGGAGACAGAAAGGTTACACCAAGCTTCATGAAAATGTGATCTTAATCCTGTTGCATGCAAAAGAAGAAATAAAGATAGACAGCATTACTTTCAAGGTGTGCCCACATAAACAGTGAACTTGGTTCCTACTAATCCCAGAACACTCTTTGATAAGAAAAGTTCAAAAAGCCCAGCTGTACCTTGTGTTTGCCACATAGAACATCTGTGGACTTCCCTTCCCTGCTCTGATCCTGAGAGCTCCCTACTCCTCGAACATAATCATATAGGGCTAGTCCTGTAGGAAGAAAATATGGGAGTGGGTTTATTTTTAGGGAGCAAACCACAGATGGTCAGTCTGCAAGGCAGAGGAATCCATCTAGAAAGCAGAGGAGCAGCATTATTGGACATGAGAACAGGTCAGTTTGCAGTCAGGCTCCACTTAAAAATTGTTCATAAGAGGCTGGCAAATGACTGAATAAGGTTTTAATAAGTGATTGTACTTCAGTAATGAGATTAAGCAATGATGACATGGAAACGTTAGTAACAAATAGTAATTGAATCTCTAACATGCTCATAACAATATATATTATAAATGGGATAGACTTAGAGAGATTCAGTATTAAATACCTGGTAAACTACATGTGGCTCCTCATTCTTCTAATATCTTCACTGATGTTTATTGTTTTATCCTATCAGGAATGCACAGCAGTGTAAGAGGGAAGTTGAAGAAGTTCCTTTTCCTGTTCTGTACGGTAAAGGATAAAAGCTTTCTGGTTTATTTGCACCTTGAGACACAATGATTTTCCAATAGCTATCATCTCAGTGGTCCAGCAGTCAAACATGTCCTTTCGGGTCATTGGAAACACAGGTGCAGTTTCCTGATCTACCTGTAAGATCTTAAGAAAGTTGTGATCTCTCTGTAACACCTAAGATACCATTTTTTTCTCCAAGGTGAATCTGCACCAAGATTTTGAATTGGGGACCAAAGCAAAGATCTTGCTTGGATGCATCAAAGAGAGCACTTCCAAAAAAAAAAAAAAAAAAAAATCTTTGTTTCAGGAGAAACTATGCTGCTGTTCTTATTTCAATAAGAACATATTGAGACAAACATTATATTTCTTCTATCAGAAATAGAGGGATAAAAAGTAAAAGAAGGTGCAAACTCAGTTTCTAGCATGTAAGAGGACTGTGGGATGATTCTTTAAATAAAAGGTCAATTGAAATCCACCTGGGTAAGAACTATATGCAAGTTTGTTGTCTGAAACAATTATGCATTGTCTCTAGCTGTGTATCTGTTCTTTTCTATCTCAGGTTACTGTGACACTATACAGAGTCCTGAAGAGCTTGATCTAAAGCCAAATTACTCTGGGGTGAAAAATTGCCTTTCTCTTTGACATGAAATAGATGTCTCTGAGAAAACATAGAAAAGGGTGAAAACAACTACAGTAATTGTGGCTTTGCAAAGGAAAACTCTAGGGCCAACCGACTTAATTATGCCAATCACTCTATCAATTTTAATGGAAGCGAGATTGCAATCCTAATAATACAGTCAGTGAAGCACCAAGAAAATTCCCAGTTTTCTTTCATTTACTAAGGCCACTGATCACATGTTATAATTATAAAGGTATCACCTTGCTTCAGATTCATTCAAAGGGCCTGGTGGAGATGGCTGGCACTGACTGCCACATGAGATAATTAGGCAGATCCTAAAGCTTGTTATGCACAAATCTCACAGAGAAGAATAGAGCCAGAGACAAACTTTTGTCAAACTTTAACAAGGCTGTGAAATCCCTCCCTTCTCTAAGGTTCTGTCCCTTTCTGGCTCCCTTGTTAAGTTCTTCCAACTTTTGTGTATTAGTTAGTAATGTAATTCAGACCATGGAATGAATATGAAACCTGAACCTCTTGAGGAATGGTGCTTTAACTCAAATCTCAAACCAAGAGCTGTTATTAATAATGGAGGTGAATTTTTCTGAAGAGGGGTATGTCTCAGTTCTGTGTAAAGCACGAAATGAGGGAAATACCTGTGAGCATGGAGTGGTCAAATGCTGCTATTCCTACCTGGTAATGACGGAGGAATGGGAATCTGATTTGACATATGATAAGTTTCTTCCTACTATCTGAGAGTGATATGCTATGGTTGACTTATATTAATTCTCCAAAGGTATCACCCAAGTTTACCAGAAATGCTTATAGAGGAGAGTATCTCCCCAGTGGAGCCTATAAAATGGGGAAAGAATTTTCCTCACTCTTTGAAAAGTGTATTTCCATCTTAGTTCCTTTCTGCATCTGCCTGATCAATGCAGATGGTACATAAAGTTTTAGCTTCCATTTAATTTGTTCCTTTATGTCTCACCTTCAAGAAAAATCCTACCACTTCTCGTCAGCTCTGGTTTGGTCATGTTACAGACTACAGCACAGCTTGATTACATCAAACCAGGGTTTTAAGACCACAGCTACTGAGCTGTGCAGTGACCCCATACAAGGCACTGGAAGGGCAGACAGGGAGCACAGAGCAGGGCAGTTCTGCCACCTCAGTTTCCACAGGACTGGATGCAGGTGAAGTTTTCCAGGTGAGGTCCACAGAAGTGTCTCTGTACTGTACAAGAGAGACTGTAGTAGGGGAAACTGAAGTCAGTGAAGCTGAGGGTATAATTTGGCATAATTTTAACAATATCACCTGTGTGAAGAGACTGTATGCAGCTTTAATAGAACTGTGAAAGCGCTTCAGCTTTCGTGCATTCCAGCTAGTAAAATAAATATTAAAGAAACATTTATGAAATTTTGGCTTTCAAGTCTTAGGAATGGCATGTCCTGATCATGCCTGTCTTCTTTGGACCCTTTTTATCTGGTCACATGCACATAAAGCAGCCCAAAGAAAAACTCTGCTGCAATTCAGTGTGACTTTTCGAGCAACAAAGAAATACACTAAGTTCTCAACCACTGAGTACTCTAAGCCTAGTTAAGTTACATCTGCAGTGCACATAGTCCTATACAGGATATAGAGAAAGCAGAAATATCTATGTTTCATGTGGTGCAATTGCAATGAGTTCAAGGAATGTTTTACTTGAAAAGGGAGAATATTTTCACAAAGCAACACCTCTAAGAGAGCACTCTCAGCAGAAACCACTTTTCATGTATAGCTGAAAGCTGTGCTGATGTGCTGACCCAAACACCCTCATAAATTTAGACTATATGGAAGGCGCTGAATGTAATTATCTGAAGCAGCTAGAACATTTATTATGATAATTAAAGTCAATTACTTTTATGACAGGATCAAAAAATAAACACCACCTTTAACACTATCCTCGTTTTCCTATCTCTTGCACAATATAATATTGCCACAGTAATTACTGTATCTCACCACCCTCCTAGCAAATTCCAAAAGCATGGACATCTTAATTCATTTGGCTAGTTTCCTTCCACATGACTGCTTCACTCAGCAGAAGTAGATGGATATGTTCCTTAAAATGCTGATAGCACTTCTGACTTGGTTTGCTTTAAAAAATGAATAGTTTGTTGTCAGAACACCTCTGGATAATGAAGGATGTGGTTTGAATTATTCCTAGGAAATTATTAGCTCATGAGCAATGCTAGACACATCCTAATGAAATGGGATGTTATTATGACTATGGGAACAATACGAGACTAATATCTTACACCATTAATTTCTGTGTATATGTCTGTTCTGTTTTGAGCTGGAGTAGAATAACAGTCTACTAAAATAATCACAAACTACTTTTCCTCTGGGGATTATATTCAGGGCCCAAACCTATTGATAGTGTTTAGAAGGTTTCATTTTCAAAGTTCTACTGAAATGTACTTCAGTATTAAGGTAGAGGATGCTGCATTTAAGTCAAACAAGGTGCTTTAGGGAAATCGAATGATGCAGTTTGTTACCAGCTATCCTGCTCAACATCAGCTGTCTGATCTCTGTTCTTTTCTTGGCTTCTCTTTGCAGTAGTAACAGGAGTCTATATGACAACAAAGCATCTTCCAGGCCTCATGTCCAAGGTCACAGATCTTTAGTGCTCTGGGCTGAGCCTACACTTTCTGAGAAAAAATCCTTCTTCAATGTTTCTTGTGAGTTAAATAAAGACATATACAAATAAACAAACAAAAACCAAAAACAACCAACTAAAACCCCCCCCGCCCCCCCCCCCCCCCAAAAAAAAAATTAACACTAAAAAAGGAACCAATCTCCAAACACAAAAACAAACCTTGGTAAAATGAAGTCTAGTTTTGATTCACTCTTCAAATAGGAGGAAGCAAATTAAAAAAAGAGCTATTATAAGGAAATTTTTATGGAAAAATTCAGCAATTATAATGGGACAAAATCCAAGAAAAGTAATGGCTGATCTTGTAGCTCTCAAAAGTCATTCAGAACCATCAAAACAAATAATATGCTGAGCAAATACTTATAGTTTTATTTTCAAGGAAAAGCAAATAGTAGAAATCTGTTCCGGTACAGGACATGGGAACATTTCATAAGGCACCCAGGTCAAACACCTTTGGCCACAATTTTTCAGGACATTCAACTTCAGTGGTGCAAGTGAGAATCTCTTGCACAGCACCACAGAGGTGTCTGAGTGCTGGAATTCAAATGATACAATGAACACTGTGACTCAGGCACGTTCTCAGGCTGCTTAGAATTCTACTTCTGATTAAAAAAAATACTTTAAAAAAACCAACCAAACAAAGTTGCCTAATGGAACTATTTTAACAAAACTAAACTGAATAACCAGCTGAGACAGAATGGTTTGTCATGGAAGTGCTCATCTAGTCCAATCCCCTTGCCATGGGCAGGGACATCTTTCAGTACATCAGGTTGCTCAAAGCCCCATCCAACCTGGCTTTGAATACTTGCAGTGATGAAGCATCCACAGCTTCTCTGGGAAACCTGTTCCCAAACAATTGTTCTTAAGACTAAAACTTTTAACTGTTCCTTGGCCTCCTACCAGTTACACCATATCTCACACTGCTTTCTTCCCCACCATTGGTAGTTAAGGCCTCTTTGTCACTCTGCCAGGGAGCCAGTTGCTGCTCTTCACAAGCGATGGAGTCTTCTACTGTGCTGGGCATGTCCCAATAAGCTTTATGAAAAAGCCTTGAAGGTTTCAGAGGTGCAGCAGTACCTGAAGACATACAGAGACATGGACTCACTTTACTGATATCCTTTATATTAAGAGATAAGTGGACACAAAGGGATGCATTGTCATCAAGGAGGGATCTGCAGAAAGCATCATCCTGTATCACTTTCAGCAAGGAGTATAAATCCCACTGTGGCAGTGATGTTTAGAGAGGGTATGTCCAGGAGCTGGAGATATCTGTAGGGAGCTGAGTATCTGTCATGTTCTTACAGGAGACTCACACTGCTGGGGGAGGTCACTAGGCCCACCAGGCACCTGGGATATGAGAGACTGATCTACTGTAGCTCGAGTTTTATTGCCAGAAATTTAATACCATCCCTGGAAGTGTGGGATCTCGGGTGGAAAGAAAGGTGTGCTTTTCCACAAACTCAATGTAGTAAGGAAAGGATGTATACTTCCTTGCTGTAAGTGCACATTAGTGGGGCATAGGAACAAGAGTCTTGCAGAGGTGGTGGCATGGAGAATGGAAAAGGAAGCCTCAGCTTTCTGCCCCAGCAATACCACAAGCCATGAGCAAGAGCCTGAACTGAGATAGATGTACTGAGTGTGTGGAAAAATTTTTTCCTTCAGGGTTTTGGTTGCACTTAAGAAAAAACATGTAAAATAATATGGAGGAGTTCTGCGATCCTGGTATAGGTAACAAAAGGAAGGCATGCAATTGCTGTAAGGCCCCATGATTTGCCCACCTGTTATAGAGCAAAACTTGGAGACATCTTCATGTTCCTGAGCTAATATCCAAGGTTAATTAGCAGGTCCTGTTATAGGTTAGTCTGCAACATTAGTGATGTCTTAATGTGCTTCACCTTTCAAAGACAGAAACGTGTGATAGATAGTGACCCTGAAATTCTCTCTGATCCAATCCATGTGCCATGGTACCATGCCACAAGTATCCAGGCAAGCTAAGCTGAAGATAAAAATAATTGGGCAAAAGTCAGTGTGAAGTGCAGTAATTGACATTAGATGATGTAAGACTCTCTTCTTCCCTCAACAATCTTTTCTCTCCCTCATATCCTGCTGGCCTTTGGTCCCATTATATTCCATACTGGGGTGTCTTAATTTGAGTTTGCTCTTCCCTGAAACTCCCCAGCCTTTCTTAGGAAGAACTCCTTGGTGAATTAAACTATTCTTTGCTTAGAGATCAATCATTTTTAAAAATAATAGGACATTAACTAAATATATCTATGTCTCTATTACTAATGCAAGCATGGTGAAAAGTGTTCAAACCCTGATTAATGAATTTAATCATTTCCATAGAAAATGTCAGAAAGAATGAAAATAGCTCATTAGAAAAGAGTCTGCAAAAGTAAATATTTAGCCTGGTAAAGTTTCCTGGGGAAATTCAACATCTTAGAGACCAAGAAAAAGTAATAAAATAGACTTAACTCTGATACAGTGCTGTTTCCTGCTGTTGTTTTACTACTGCAAAGCTGTGTTGTTCAAATGAACACAGACAGGAAAATTACAGCTAGAAAATGTTATTTATTTCATCATTATAAACTTGTAAAATATTAAGAAAAAACCCAGATTTGGCTCCCAGCTGTCAAATATTTTCAGTCATTCACAGCAAAACAATGAAAACCACTCCCTTTGTATATTGACCCATCTCCTGTATTTTGCACTGCTCTCAGGGACCACTAGCTCAGGTTCAACACTTTCAGCAGTCAGCTGTGACTACAAGACAACCACTCTAAGACAAATCTGTCTGGGGAATTCTCCTTCATATTTGTATATTTTATTCCAAGGTAAGTGAAAAATTAAGCAAATTAGGTAAAAAAAAACACCCCAGAACACAAAAAATTAAGATTGCTATATCAGGTTATATCACTTGCCACACAGCAATAGGATAATGAATTGTACACCTTTCATCCTCAGTCCAGTAATCTGGACTTATTTTCTGATCTCAATGAGCTGAGCAAAGAAAATATACTAACTGGCCAGTATCTGCATTTTCAAATTGCTTACCAGGCCACAAGATTATGGATAGATAATCAAGGGAAGATTTTTAGGCTACTATCACCCCTGTGCAGAGAATATTTTGCTGCTTCCTCGTTCCACAGGAATGTAGTAGACCTTTGCTGTGTCTCAGGCACATTCTTTTTATCCCTTGCTTCTTACATTCAGGTTTAACATTTCCATTGTTCAATGGGGCAGCAGCAGTTCTATCATCAAATAAAGGAACAGTATTTGACACCAAATGGCACACTGATACCTAGTCAAAATGCAGTTACTAGAAAAATTAAGTCTTCCCTGAAGAGGTTGCCAGAGCACATCAAGCTCACAGTTTACAACAGCCTGATGGAAAAAGTATGAGTTCAGGCATCTGATCAGTAGCATTGCCAACATTGTACCCTGTAAGAAAACAGGGCATCTGATCCACTGCAGTTCTTACTGCTTCTGGGCCCTCTGCTCCAAGATACCTACAGGCCCATATGAGTGGTTTCAAATGAAGCCTGTCACTGATGTTATTTTGAAGAAAATGACATCATAAGATGATTGTAGAGTCCTAATGGATTTTAAAGATACTTTAGCCCCTCTCCATTTACAGGGTCAATACTTGAACTAACTGAGCCAGTATATTTTTGCAGTGGACAAAAAACAGAAAAAAAAAAAAAAAGCCCTGGCATGAAGAGGCCTTTGAATTGCATGGAAGGTTTATTCACATCCCTGGTGAGCTTAATTCTTGGACTCGAGAACTGCCTTATCACCTAGGACAGCAGTGGTTGTAATGGTCAATAAAAAAACAAAAAAAAAATAACTAACAAACAAAAACACTGAGGGCTAATCAGTCAGTATTAGATGTCAAAGATAGGAAGAAGAGACTGCATTTGAGAACTTGCTGTGGTTCCAGTCCTGTAAGAACAGGTTGTAATAACATCAGGAGTCTAGTTTTCTACTTAACAGATAATTGTCTTCATAGGCATTTTCAGATAGAGTGGACCACTTTATCATTCCCTGCAGAGGAAGACAAACACTATGAAGGAAATATAATTCAGATCTTCAGATCTAATGGTAAGGATGGGAAGACATTTCCAGGTAGCGGGGAAATGAAGGTGTTTAGGGGACTTGTAACTAGAGGATCTGAAATGTTTTGAAGGCTTTTGTCCCTCTTCACAGAGGGAACATTGTACACCCTCAGTGCAAATTGGAACATTTCCCCTCAAACATTCATCTTACCTGGACTGAGGGTCAAGATGCTCTTCACTGAAGAACAAGGTTTGTGGAGCAACCTAAAATCTGAATAGCGGATGGTCTGAACTGGCAAAAGGTTTTTCTGGTAAGAAATTGAATGAATCAAATCAGACTAAAAAGAAAGAACAATTGAAAGAGGGGTAAAACTTCATCCATCAAAACTTAAGGGGGTGGTGGTGGAAATTAAACTGCAGGGAAGCCAGGCAGGGAACATTAAATTAACTGGTTGGCATTTATGCAGGATCCTGGGATAAATGGGCTTTGCAGGCTCCCTGCCAGTAGTGTACAGGCTATCTCTGTTTGAAGGGCTTCATGTTCAAGGGGGCTGAGAGTTTGGTGGGATTTTTACCTTTTTCATGCAATCAAATAATGATGACAGAAATGTCAAGAAATGAGATCAAATGTATCGGGGGTCACTACTGCTTTTTTACCAAAGTGCTTCTGGTGTTCAGCACCTAGGCCAGCTCAGCAACACGTATCAGAGGTTAAAGAAAATAATAGCCTGGGCACTGTAGAAAATGATAAGAAACAAGTAGCAGGGGGCCAGATAGTACTGTCTGAACCCAGTGTTATTTCCAAAGGTTAGGAGAGAATGAATATTTCTCCTTTTTTTAAATGTCAATTTAATCTGAAAGACACTGAACCTCAAATAGCATTTCAAACTAAAACAGAACTTCTGAAAACAAGGTAATTGGTGATCTAGCAGCCAGGGATTTCATCTTGAACTG
Organism: Sclerurus mexicanus; assembly: GCA_013396755.1. NCBI lineage: Eukaryota > Metazoa > Chordata > Aves > Passeriformes > Furnariidae > Sclerurus > Sclerurus mexicanus. The sequence continues at coordinate 3,088,989 of VWZF01006236.1, read as the reverse complement.
TGTTACTTTCAATACCCTTGTTGTGTTACAATGTAAATACACATATCAGTAAAAAAGTGTAGGAAGTGAAAGCAGGGGAAATATTCAAGGACGGCTACTGAGTCCTTGGCAATGGTGAGCTGCAGAAACTGATGTGCTGAGATTTAAAGAAGGACATACTAATATCTCTCCGAATATTTTGTGATCTTTCCTCACTAAACACAGCAGCTGCTACATTAAAAGCTTTGTGCCTTTTTAATAAGAAATCAGGCACTTTAAAGGTGAAGGGCCTTGGCAAAAGCTACACAGGAAATCAACAACACATCTGAAGAATCCAAATTCAGGGTTTTAGTGTTGGATGTTTCTTCTAAACCTTCTTCTTACACCACAATCAACAGTCATATAATTTCTTAAAGAACTTTAAACATACTCAGCACCTGACACGTGGCAATACGCTACAGGCTTTGCTGCTTGTGGATCAGAAGATGACGAATTACTGGAAATTTTATCATCAGTTGATGTAGCTGGGGATGTTCAGCTTAAATATTACAACAAAACTTGGCTAGAGGGCTGCTGCAGTGCAGAGACAGGCCACAGAGAGGGACCGTGGAGTCTCTGTCTGGGAGGTCTTTCACACAGGTAGACAAGTAACTCTGCATATATATCATGTTATTCTGACTCTGGGAATGGAGATGTGGACAGGTTATAGCAGTGGATCAACTAATAGTTCTTCCAAGTAATAATAATAACAGCACTCTGTGAGCAGAGTTCAAAGTGTTCCCTCTCACTGCATGCTCTAGACACCTGTATAGGATTTAAGGGTTTAAGGATTCTAGTTTAAAAGCTTGCTTTGCAGAACCACCATCTGATTAAGCCAATAATTTTAAGTTCCAAATCATTACAGTCAGGCTGACATTTAATAATTAAGTCTGGCTGTAACTTAATTGTTGTAAAAGCTTTGAGATCTCAGCACAAATTTAATATCAAGTCAATTGTTTAAAAAAATGAATTTGCTGACACATATAGTGCTACTGCTATCATAGATTCATTCTTATTTTGAATATGATCTACAAATTAATGGCTTGCAGTAGAGAATCCAGGATTCTGAACAGTCTATGTGTGGTGACCTTTTCCTTTTCCACAAAGTAAAATGGCCTTTATACAGAAACTAATATAACAGTTTCACCAGTATTAGTCCTGCTGCTATTTATGTCAATAGCATAACGAAAGGAGCTATTTCTGTTTAGGAGTATGGGGGAAGGCACATAAGGAAGATTCAAAAGACTAGGAGGATGCATAATGCATTGGTAGAACTTTGATGTATAACTGTGCTGCAAAGTCATCTGAACTTTTTTTTTTTCTGTATTAATTTAAGTGCTCTGGAAGTGTTGATTGTCATCTTTTATAGAGGAAAAAAAAAAAGAGCGCCCTGCCTTTATCCACAAATCAATGCTTTAAGAAGAATAGCAGTACAAGGTTCTGAACAAACCATTATCATTCAATGTGGTCTAAGTCCTGTACATCCTGAGAGGCAGAAATCATCTACTGCCATATTTCAAGCGAATGATCTGCATAATAAAAGCATTAAGTGATGATGGCATTTTGTGATGTATGCACTCCCTGAACAGGAAATATGCAAGGATTCCAGATCCAAAACTTCACATGAATTTTTAAATAGCCCTCATTCCTTCAGGTACCCTGCACTGGATTTAGAATTAAAATTTTAAATGTAAATGCACCTCCTCTTGCATATCCTTCAGGGCTTTGAAGATGAGTTTTATTCTGTGTTCATGTGCTCTTATTTGTTTAGAACTGCATATCCACTGATAAGAAATCCTAATAATCCCCCTTGACCACAGGTGGAAGTTATACACTAAAACCCTTTGAGAAGTAAAATGAGTACAAGATCACCCAAACACTCACCATTCCCTCTTTTCTCCCTCCTACATGCTAAGCAGTATGAGAAAGTGAAGTAGTTATCTTTCTGTTAGTTTATAAGATTAAAAATGCTCTGTGAGCTGTGAAAATGTTTTTTTTTTTGCAGAAGACATTTTCTAATAAAGACTACATGTACCTTTTCAAAGTACCTGGTACTCCAGGAATTATTTGCAAGAACAAATTCATATTTGTCAAATCTGAAGACCAGGAACCTGATCAAAGTTCTGCAGTACCAGAATGAATCTTCCTATTGTCTTCCATGGAAGTTTAGAAGCTGTCCTAAGCCCATGTCTCCCAGGCATGACAGCCTACCTATAAAGTTTATGGAAACAACTAGGTGCATTCAGAGTTAACCTGGGGCATTTTAGGATTAAATTAAAAGTGATCAATTCTTTTACACCTGGAACAATCTTTACTCACAACAGTGTGTTCAGGAAAACTGATGCATCGATTTTGGTCATGGGTAACCAACTCTGAAGTAGACAGGCCTTCAACAAACCACAGTATATAGACTGTACAAACAAAATAGTAAAAGTCTTTAAGATGAAAAAACTTCAGATTTCCTTGTGCCTTCTAAATACAACCTGACTTTTCTGATCCAGAATTCAGCATTATAAAATAAAGCTTTTGACAAAAGTAAATTAAATCCATAAGCAAGTCATGAACCAGATGCCTTCAGACAATCTGACAGAATCAGCTGTCAGCAGGTGGATCCCATAATGAGATTTTAACCAAAAAAGGCACCTACACAGTCAGTGGATGATATAACACATTATGAACATGCTACAGTTCACTGTAGAAGTCAGGGTGGGATTTTTGAACGAGTAGGAAGTATTTCCTTTGGACCTGAAGTCTGAAGGGCAGACATGTGATAGTACATGACTCTGACTCTTTAACCATGTTTGTGTTTTGCCTTCTGTGAGGAGCATGTTTGCTGAGTGCTTTATTTACACTGTACAGCAGGAGACAATGCAAAATAAGAATTGGATATAGTTGGCACACACTGATTTGTGAACACGTTGTCTGTGCAGAACATAGCTACAAAATCTGCACTGTTATATTTACACAAAAGAAAAAGCCAATTTCTATTTATTATTTAGGCTGAATACTGAGAACTTCCCAAGTTAGATCCAATGAGTTGTGAATTATGAAAGGTGCAACAGGAATGAGTTAAAACATTATGCAAACATTGCAAAAAACCTTATTGAAAGTGAGTTATCAATATGTCTTCCATATATAGTTTATAAGATATGTATCAGTGACAAATGTGTACAGGTGATATAAATGAATCCAGCCTGCAAATTCTTTCTTATCTCATTTGAGATTAGCATATCTCATCAATACTTCATCCATGTGTATGTACATACTCATTAATAACTACCAGAAAAAGAATAAGATTATGCTGTCTTTTTGTACAGAGAGAATATTCCTGGAATTAGTCAGGTTTGTATCGAGCATTGGTCAAGCATTTCCTGCTACTCTCCATGTAATAAATTCAGTAACTGAAGGGACATAGACACCCAGTAATGACATTTATAGTTTTCTTCCTGTGTGAGAATGCCTGGTGAAGGGACAAGCTTTTTGCCTCTTTTTTCTTTTTATTAACACATCCCATTCATATCACAGGTGTTATTTTTAAAATCAGACTTCCTCTCACAATACCCATTTTCTGGTTAAATAATTCACAATTTTCTTTAAAGATCAGACCAAGGAGCTGGGGTTTCAAAGCATTCTCCGTGCTTTCAAGGGACATTCCAATCACAGTGGAGAAGTTTTGAGAATACAAGAAAAGGTTTTACCCATGTATGTATTTTTTTGAGAGTATTTCCAACAGAGGCTCAGAAGTTGCTCTCATTGGTTGTCCTATCCAAGACCTGAACTGAGAGGAAACAGAAGTCAGCAAGTTCCTGTTTCCAAATCCTACATGTAAATGGGCAAACAAATCAGAAAGAAGTGCTTAAGTCGCAGGCAAAGGTCTAGTCCTCCATGAAAGTTAAGTAGAAGCATTTTATAGAATCAGCAAGTTATTATTTTTCCCCTTCGGAGTTTTACTTACCAGTAAGAAGTCTTGGGAGCAATGTTCCAGTTTTCGTCCACGCTCCAAAGCTTAAACCCTCAGGCAAGGGGGCTGGATATAAAGCTTTTACGAAAAGCTGTTTCTGTATTTTCATCAGGAATACATTTGAGAACATCCTTTGCTTCCTGGTGACTTATACACACAAATCCTCATGTTGGGGTTTTTGTTTGGTTGGTTTTGTTTGTTTTTTCCTTCTTGGGGCAGTCTTAACTCTATCTTAGCACTATTTCTGACATCTAAGTTATATTTTCTTAAAATGTTAATAAGGGCTATGTATGCTATTTCAGAGGGAAAAAATGTTTCTTGAATGGTTCATCTTAGCGGAACTCCTGAATGAGTTACCAGTTCCTTCTTCCACTGACTATTCATAATGTTGTTCCAAATCCCAATGACCTCCAAAGAAACAGGGATCAGGAAAAGCTATGCCTTCATTCTACAGTTAGTTTGAAGAATATATGATAAAAAAAAAACAAAAACAAAACAACCAGAATGTTGACAAGTCCCCAGGTTGTACAGTCTTCCTACATGTAGAATGGAAGATTGGCTAGAGGACTTCCTAAGGAGCAGCACTGAAGTGATTTACAGGAGAAGTAATTTTTTGTATTTAGTGTTGGTATAGTTGTGACAGCTTTATGGCCATTCTAGATTAATATGCCTGATTTGTCTCCTAAAAGCAATATAGTCTCAGTCTCAGCCCTCTGCAATATTGGGTGGTAGAGTTTGTAGATAGATTTTGTTCCTATACTCTGCATAAAGCTGAGAAGTCACGGCTAAATGCAAGAAAATACTGCAACTAATTATTAAATTAACTGAAAAAAATCATATGTGAACATGCATGGTACGATGGTAGACACATGTTTTAGCCACTTATTTTAAAGTGTTGTTGCATTCATGTTGGAAGACATAATCTGTACTCCAAGTATCTTACAAAGGTCAGAGACTGGTAAAGAAAACAGAGGAACAGACAAAGCAAATTCTTTAGCTGATGAAGAGGGCACTTGCAGAGAAAAGACAAACCCATGCTTACATACCTTGTTGAAATGTAGACACTGTTGTTTGTAGCTCTAGAGATTAACTTTCAGAGTGAAATTCAGCATGGTAGAACACTTCCTTAAGAAACTCGCAATACCAATGCTCCTGTCATGGTTAGAGTCACATGCAAAAATCCTAGAAGCAACCTGTCTACATGTGAAAAAAGACTTTGGGTATTAACACTTGCACATTTTCATCTATTTATAACACTACCAGAAGATTTCTCTGGTATCTCATTAGTCCTTTCATCATTATCACAGAAGCATACTCTCTCTGCTACCCTATTTGGATCAGAAGACCAAATAAACTACTTAGAATTTGAAGAAGAAAAAAAGTTTTAGTAAAGCTGGTGTTTAAAGTTGCCTTCTGCTACAACATGAAGAACATATAAGCATACTTTCATTGCTGTTATAGTAAAACTTTACTATAGGTAGCTAATTTAAGGTTAGCAATACACCCTGGATCCAAGTACCAAGAAGAATGAGATGTAAATAACAATGTAAAGCCAAAAGGCCAACTTACTGTCTCGCTCTAAGAAGATGTGTGATTTCCAGAAAGGAATATCTGAATTCTAAATAAGGAGGTTGTTAGCATCAAGCTTAAGTATGCTCAAAGACATTCACAGCTCTCCTATTTCCCATGAAAAGCCATAACTAGTTTGGAGCCTAGAGCATTCAATGCCAATTAAGAGAATAGAAAATTTCCAGGGTGCTGAAATTGTGTTGGAGTTCTGACCAACAACCCTATGGATTTCATATAACACACAGGGGCCAATCCTTTTTGGCAAGTTTTATGGTGTCTTTTCATCATAGTGGCTACCCACTACTCTTTCCCTTAAGCAAAGAAAGCTATGGCATTCAATCCATTTGCAGCTGGAAATCTGGTTTCTTGAGAGGACTGTGATTTCATCCTGTTCATCAAACACTGTCAGCACCTTAATTTCCCTGGAGTTTGACACAAGTAGTGGTAGGCAGGCAATGAAAGTTTTGATTCATTAAACTCGTTAGCATTTTTTTGAGTTTCAGTTGAGCTTGAGCAATTACTAATAAAAGCAGAGTTTTTGTCAAGGACAAAAATTCTCCTGAAATACTGATGCAGCAAACAAACCAATTGCATGGATTCTATAATGACACCACATACCAATAGTCTATTCTGTCTACTTATTGAAATTCATCCCATGATTATTGTTGTGGAAATAGTCTTGTGTGATACACATTTTGAGAGGTTGGCTAAAAACCCCACATCTAGGTTAAAATAGCTCTTTATTGGAATAAAAAGAAATCAAAATAGAGAACCACATTCAGACAACCACTAAGTAGACATCCCATTTGAATATAAATTTCAGAAATTCAGATTTCTGTGGGATTTACACATGTAAGCCAATTTATAAAATGCACATAGAAAGCGGAAGGTATTCTATTAAATCTGTTTCTTCATGGGTAAGAGACAAAGTTTTCAATTTTGAGAGGGGAAAATCCACAAGAGTTACTTGTTTTGCAAGTTGTGTAAATATTTACTACCTGTGAATTTGCTTCCTTAGAAAAGAGCTAGTACACCTCATCAACTGTAAAGTATAGATTCAGTAAAGTATATGGCACCATACAGGCAACTCTTAATCAAGCAAAGACCTCAGGCTATATGAAGATCGCCCTCTTACATGAAGGTTTGCGGGACCAAGGCCTTCTATTTCTGCTAGACTTTTGGGTACCATAAGTTCTGTTATGCCAGACTGATGCCTAGCCTTGCAGTTGAACAAGTTCTGTGATAGAAATCCAACCCAACTCTGCCTGAGAGCATCATACATTGTCCTGATTGTTCTTCTAGTCAAAGTATTTCCTACTGTTACACTGACATTTTCCCAGCATTATCCTAAATCTATTAGCCTTGTTCTGCCCTTGATGACTTGGGAGAATAATTGGTCCCTGTCTTCTGTAATATACTTTTATGTATGTATAGACAGTTATATCTCCTAAGTGCTAGATGGTCAATCCTTTTTATCACCCTTGCAATTTCCATTTTCCAAGTCTTTTGTCATTTTTCTGCTACTCCCCTCTGGACTACACTCCATTTATCTGCGAGGTCCTTAGTAATCCAGCACGTATTAAAGAACAGCCCTGACACCTTGTTCTCTTACAAAGTGATGGTTACAAGAACGTGCCATCTTTCACTTACAAGATGGGAATCTCCTCAATGGGTGTTTTATCTACATTCTTTTTAGAAGTCATAAAGATATTGCTGTGCAAAAGAGAAGAAACACCTCTTCTCAAAATGAAATAAACTTCTTGAACCAATTTACACATTTTTTGTCTTGTCAAACAGGTACTGTGCTGATATCCAGCCAAGCCAGCTCAGACTCACAAGCTCTCCTGTTGCAAAATATTTAAAATATTTACAGTGAGCAGAAAAAGGAGTGACACTCTTCTGCTGAAATCAAAAACACTGAAAACAAATGTGCTGTATAAGAGAATCAAATCCCTTCTCTCTGTGAGTGGTTAACTATGAGCTTTAGTGCCACCCTTTTCCAGTTCTGAAGTTCAAAGTCTCTGGCTGAAGTTGCCACCACTGAGAAGTGCATTAACCCACATAAAGGAGTTAAATAGCTCACATTATATTTCATAATCATACCATAACACAAAGCCATAGGATTTCAATTTTTAAATATCACTCTTTTTGCACAACTCTCACCATTTTATCTAAAATAGTTCCAATACTAGGAAGACTAACACCTAATTCCTCTCCAGTGGGAAATACAAGTATTTATCTGCCATAAAATTTAAAGACTTCTTTTTTTCAACTGACAGAGGTTTAACTTTTGAACAAAATATGCAGAATTTTGTGTATTTACAACCTACTCTTTAATTTCAGTGAACTATGCACTAACAAGCCATTCAAAGGACTGGTAACCACTATCTATTTGTGGCAAAGTCATTCCAGCACAAAAATATGCTGGTTTATTTCTTGCATTTGTATACCAGATCTCAGATCATGCCCTTCATACATTCCAAGTTGTGTTTCACTTCAAATGTCATGGAATCTACACTACTCCAATACTATATCTACTTATTTAGAAAGACAAGCATTTTGAGCAAATCTCTTTTAAAGAACCATAGTATCAGTCAAAGCATCTGTAGCATCTGAAGTACCTAGTGAACATTCAGCCAAGACAAAGAAATCTATTTAAAAACAAAGACACTTTGGTATTTTATTCTGTGCTGTGCTCAGATGTGAAGTTACAGCTAGAAAAATTTTTTGTCTGTAGGGTCTCTGAGCATTCCCCTGAATATGTACACCAAACTTCCCAAACCTTATTTCAGAGTGCATTCAAGGAGAATGTCATTCTCTAAAGTTCATGTATTTGTTTACTGATGGAAAGTCTTCACATTTCTCTTTCTACTACCAAGAGGACCAACTGTTTTTTAGTGTTTTCCATGTGCAAAATGTGAAAGCCTGAGCAAGTGCAACTCTTTGAACTTCAGGCCTCCTAGAAAAGTCTTGACAAGCTGTTTAGGTGTCCATCCATGTTGCTTTCAGGCTTTATAACCCTATCTTAGTCCAAAGAGAGATGAACTAGTACCAAGGAGAAAAAGCTGCTCTCTGGTTATGGAACTGTCAGGAAAGCTAAACTGAAGTATAGCTTTCGTCCCTAAAGTTTTGTAGCAGAAACATTATTTCCTATCTCTGGCAGGAGGGCTGAGCATTTTGTCATGGGGTTTACAGATTCCCAGAGACTCTGAAAACCAGTGTTTTACCATGTGAAAGAAAGGACTCCTATTCAGCTATAGTGATCATTGCTACATAGATATCCAAATAGCATAACAAGGGGAATAAAGCATAAAAGATGAATAGCACTTGCCAAAACACACAGCTTCTCTAGTCTTTGTTGGACAGTGAATTCAGCAATCACACAAGGAGTGATCTGCAAAGCTATACACCAATGGAAGTTAGGTTCTGTTAAAAGAATGTGAGAGATTTGCCTTCCAGCCACAAGGAAATAATAGAGGTTGTCCATACAATTTGCTCTGTATTTTATAAAAAGGCATTTGATGATATAAATAACACATTTGCTGTATTTTGATACTGGCCAATGTTCAGTCATTGCAATAGGCTTTGGCAGGACATTAAATATGATTTAGCAAACTACAGGAGTGCAGTGGGACATACTATTAAGAAACTTGGTCCCTAGCTAGTTGTGCTCATCATATCTCTGTTAACATCAGTGGATCTGCTGCCATTTTTACCAGCTGAGACTCAGACCAATGTAAATATTTTCAATGTGTTCTTTCAGGGTAAATGGTTAATGAAATGGACAGTAATATTCAAGAAAAAGATGTTGGGAAAAATACCAGCTGTGACAATCAATATTTAGTCTTATACAGCACTAGGAAGAAATTATCAATCAGTTAACATTGCAAATCAGTGAGTTTCACATTTATGTTAGATGAGACTATCAGAGAAGATACCTCCTCAGAGCTGTGCACTAGCTTCATTTTACGATCACTATGTCATAATCTCTAAAGAGATTCCACACTTCAGTTATCAGCCTACTTGGCATCAGAGCTGAGAAAGTATTCACAGTTACACTACAGTTCTGTGGCAAATCTGAGCGATTGGAGTTCCAGTGTTACAAGTTCCTTGCTCAGCTACAAGCAAATAAGGAACTATCTAGGTAATTTTTTTGAACACACTTATGACCCTCAATCACACTGGGTTTTTTTTCTTAACTGTAAAGAAGTTCCATTAAAGAATTTAAAAGGCAATATCCACTGATTTTTTTTCTGATCCTTTCAGAGACAAATTTATTTCAAATAGCTTAATGTTAAATAGAGAAAATAGATTTTTCTTTCCTGTACTTTCCATAATAACTCACCTTTCCATAGCTTTATGTGCCCCTGATTTCATAACATTCTATATCTGATGTCAAAAAGTTGTGGAAAATACAGTCTTGACAGCATCAACTATTTAAGACTTCCTTTCAAATTACAAAGAATAACTTCGATAACGTAAAGATATCCTTCAACTAAGACCTGTGTAAAGCCCTCTGAAGCCTAGATCCATGGTATAGTTGCAATAGGTTTCCAAAGACACCAATGTGGCCTTTGACACTCAGATTTTAAATACCTACTTCCAGTTAAATGGCTTTGGCTTCATATTTAAATGTACAGGCTAAACAAATAAAACAGACAAATTACTTTCAAAGAATACAGGCTGTGTGTATCTTAATTTCTTAAGTTGCTTTGGCAGAAGGAAAAAAAGAATTGTTAAAGTAACAGTAGAACTTAAGAACCTTGATAAAGAATGCTCCTTGAGGAAGAGTTTGTTTCTTTGGAAGCATGGCTATAAATCATTTTCCACAGACTTCATTTAGACATTTTTGAAATAGCTCATTAACAGGACACTTTATCAGAGGCAAAGAAATGAATATTTTTAGCACATTAGATTGATAATAGCACTTCACACTTGTAATAGCCCCTTTTCTGCCAGAATCTTCAATCGTCTTACAAATATTTATTAAGCCTTACACTGTGTGTGGGAGACAGGTACAGTATTTTCTATTCTTTCAGGCCAATCCACTACAGACTATAGAAGATTCCTGTCCACAAAGAGTGCTTCCTGAAAAAACTTAGACATATTGCTAAGGAAAATATTACTACAGTTTCTCCTTCTGCCTGTACAAAGTCACTAACCTCAGTTACATCAGGCTGTGGATTTCTGTTTGTCATCTTCCCTCCTATTCTTCCAAATAACGTGATCATAAGCAATCCATCACTGCCAAGTGGCATATATGAAATAGAGCTTGCAGTCACTTGTCTCATTACATTCCTCTCCCACATGAAATTTTGGCTGTGAGGAAGTCATGAAAATGGGGAATCTGATTATGTGGACATTTGCCAAAACTAAATACACAAGATGAGCTGCACAAACCCTTGGGTTCAAACACAGAGGAAATGAAGATGAGTATATGTTTACAAAACGGGTATTATCCAGTGTCTCTTCCAACATATCCCCTCACACCCTTGGAGCTAAATAATAAAGGAAATAGAATGAAGATTCCAAAGATTCTGCCAGGTGCAAACTGATACTAGCAAGAGTTAAGGGGTCTTGCAAAGCATTTTGCCTCATGCAATAGAAATGTCCATGCTAGAAATGTACCTGCTAGGACTTGAAAACCCATCCTTAACCCTCCACAGGGAGCAATATTCCAGACAAATTTCCCTGAGGCTCCCTTTGTGAACAGAAACTGCAAGAGGAGAACAAATATACTAAGCACCAGTAGACATAATCAGCGATGAACATTGAAATTCCCTAAACATACAGATTCTTTCCTAAGCTATAAATACCAATTCTTAAACAATCACATCTGCAGCCTCACTACAAGTGTTGACACTCTCCTTATGGGAAGCTGTGAGAAAGCCAGATCACCATCTTTCCTGCAGCAATGCACTGTGCTTCTAAGGAGAATAGGCAGCCTCAATAGTCTCTAAGGATAAAGCTGTAGATTATCCTACTGCTAGGTAAAATACCTTCCCAGTATATAGTTATATTCTAGCCTAAACCATGAGACTTTTAAAATAAGTTGATGGTTATTTATAAAACCACTTGCAACCCTAAAATCAAGACTCAGCTTTCCTGAGCTCTTCATCTCTTAGTATCTTACAGCTGAACTAAAGAGCTACTAGTCCTTTTTCTTTCCACATATCTTAGCTTATTCCCCTCAGCATTTTCTGTAACACTTCACTTGTCTGAGGTGTTGAATTTTAAAAAATCCTACAAGACTTGCTGTAATCTTAACATACAACCTAGCACCTACCCTTCTATTAAACATACCTTTCTTATTAAAAATAAAAAAGCACTTAAGACAGGAAGCTTATATGGGTTCCTTGCTTTGTGTTCCAGTCTATTATGGGAACTGGGAGGCTATAAATTTCAGGTGTTACTAACTAAGGCTTTTTGTGTTTGGTTACAGCTGTGGGAGCAAAGGAAGAAAGGGGTAAGCAAGCATGGTAGGTATGAAGATAACTACTTGTAAATTTAGGATGTGAGAAAGATTTATGTCTGTTAGAAAGCTGCAGTTCTAAAGTAGAGAAAAATAGGTAAGTGTAAGCAAGTGGATTTAATAGACAAGAAGATTTATGAAAAGAAATGTGATTTTATGCAGTGTCTGATCACTTATTGTTTGCAAGATTGTGTTTCAACTTACTTTTAAGATTTACAAACAATATTATCAATACTTTTCAGTACCACTAAATCTTTAAAAATAGATAGATTATCTTGAGAATCAGGGCCATGAAAGAAATGCACAATGATGCTACTTATATATCCTTAGTCATAGCTCAAAGAAGATAAATAATTACCCTCTCAAAAGAGGTTTTATTATAATAAATATTGAGTAAAAAATCTTAAGGAGTGCTATTTCTATTTTCCTTACTCTAAATTATAGGTAGAGGTTGAGTTTGGTTCTTCACTTTCTCATTTATGCACCTTTTACCTTAACTTTCCTGCCTATACAATATAGGAAATTATATCTTCTTCTGTGAGGACTAGCTCACAGTTGCTTAGTGACTCCTGCACCCAAAGCATATGTTTTAGAGTGCTACATTCTAACCAGGAAGAAAAGCTCAAGCACAGCAGTGTATTGACTGGATTATTTGCTTTCTCTGGAGTAGCAGTTTTGCACAGATATTATACATTCACGCCAACTGCTTAAGATGTGGGTATGGTTTTCATAACTTAGCTTGAAATGGGAGCCTTTCTTTCCTGTGTGGAAATAGTTACCTGTTGCTATAGTAATAAAAGAATACTTGCTAGGTGAGGTGTATCCTTTGGAAAGCTGATTTAATCAGGTTCCGTGTAAATTCACCTTTGACAAGCATACAAAAGATCTGGGAAGATGAGTTAAAAGAAAAAAGCAAATTCTTCATTCTAGGGCTCAGAGAAACAAAGTTCACTATATTTATAGTGATGCCTTTAGGAATCTATTTCACTTTAGTGAAAATTTTCACTATTTTCACTTTAGTGAAACCTTTAGGCATCAATAGCATAGTAATTGATGCTGTGAAAGAGCTAAAAGGCAGCAGGAAAATACTATAAGAAAATAGCTTTAATATAAAATCCTCCATATTTTCTCCAAGAAAATTGCACCTGATATTACACTCTTTGCACTTAAAACATGATTTCCTGTTCCACAGCCCACGATCAATACCTTTTACAGTGTAAGAATCAACACACTGTAAAATGCTCCTTTATGCTGTCATGCAAGTTACTGTAATTTCTGTTCTGATTTAACAAACTATCCTGAATGTAAACATTCCTTGCTAGCTACCTGCTTAGCCTTCTGACAGGGACAGGACTTGGAGGGAACAGGATGGTGAGGTCTGAGATCAGAAGCAGAGCCTCACGTGATGGCAAGAACCTGCCAATTTATAAGTGGTGGTGGGCATTTCCAGCCCTGAAGCATTGCATTTCCATAGTAGTTTATTAGTACCTTTTATATCTTTCTATTATCACAATTCCAGGTGGTTTCCCTCAGTAGAGGTGAAAAATGGTGTTTTGCAAAAAAGAGCCACCTACTTGTGTCTTGGGAAGGAGTGAAGTAATCTTATTACCAGAAGCTACAGCTGCTCAGAAAAATATTTATACAGACATGTTTTTGTAGCTTAAGGAATCTTTTCTATGGTGCCCATATACTTTGCATTGTATTTCCCACCTGCTGCCCCTTCTCTGACATTTGGATTGCAAACCCTTGAGGGCAAGACCATGTTGTTTTTTGGTGTTTGCACCAGATAGTGCAAGTGGGGGGGGAGGGTCTAGTCTTTAATTAAGAGTCACAGGTGCTGCAGAAACATAGGTATACATAAATACTTGGCCTTTTCCTTTTTGGGTATGTGACTGAATTAAGACTTAGCAGTACTACCTGATTACTTTGATTGGAAAAATAATTATGTCTAAATATATTAAATTTCAGACAGGAGAGAGGTGAAAGAGTTGTAGTGTGAATGGAAGAAGTGAGCTAGTCTTCCAGATCATAATGAAAGGAAAGGACTGTCAGGTCTCAAACTTCTTCTACTAGTAAGCAAAAATCAGGACCCCACTGAGCTTTCTTAAATCAGCTTTTTCTCTGTTCTCTTTATGAAGGATCTAGTTCCTCCTTTATCCACTTCTGCTAAAATGAGGACATGTTGTCTTTAGACTAATGTTTGGTTTTAGTAAACACATTATACAAGTGCTAAACTTAAAGCTGGTTCTTTGGAAATTTAACATGCTATATATTCCCTGTTCTTTGAAAATCTAGATACAGGTATTGAGATATGTCATGCAGAGTTTATTGTGAGTGGGGAATTGTAGGGGCTTTAGCCATAGAAAAGAAACAGTTTGTCTTTAGAAATCTGGCTTGTTTTTAGATGAGAGAGTGTGGTGGAAAAGTGAAAACAAAGCCCAACAAACAAAACAAAGCAAAACAAGACAAACAAAAAAAAAATCTGACTTTACTCTGAGGATAAAATCAAGGTTATAAAAGAGACTGACTGGAGAAATGTATTTTATGACTCCATCTGCCCTAATTAAAGCAAAATCATGACTTCCTTGAGAAACTCTTGGATTCAAACATCTGTCCCTAAGATCCATTTTTCTAGGCAGCAGTGCCAGAATGTAGAGATTTCTGGGGTCAGTTGGTGGAGGAACAATACTCGCGTATGTAACGTAGATTTCCACATCTACGGTAAAACTGCATTTTTAACATCCTAGAATGCAAATCTTTACCCTCTACCTTGACAGTCAAAGTTAGGTGCTCTTTCGCAGAAATATAAGTTAAACATTAGAGGGCTTAACAGAAATGTCAATGCAGGTGATCAGAATAGCAGGATAATACTGGAGGGATGTGCTGGCGATAGAGCTCTGAGACTAGCCATCAGGAGCAATTTCTGTAGCCTGAAGTAATTGTTGTGAAGTGTTTTCCTGTAGGATCCCCAGGGTGCATCTGCAATAACAATCAGTTTAGCACAACAAACTGTTGTAGAGCAAAGCAGTACAGTTCAAGGACCTGTCATCCCTGGTGATCATTTCTGTCACTGAGGGCTAAACTGGTAATCTTATTTCAAAGTCTGATTTTATATACCGGGATTTGGGATTTTGCAGTCATGATCTTTGCCTGATTGGTAAGTTTGCTGGTGTGTAGCTTTCACATGGGCTTCTCTGGGAAGGTTCCAGCTGGGGTCCAGCACTTCAAAAGTAGACAAGAAAGAGATTTGTGTCAGAAAAGTACTGATACTACCAAACAAATTACTAAGGAAGAGGCACCCTCAATATGATAGTTGTTTTAGTTTTTTCCTGGCAAGTTGTAAGAGAAGTATTTTATTCCATGTGTTTTAGGGCTGTGTGGGGGTCTATTCAGTTGATGTGGTAGCTGAAACTGCAGCTATTTTCTCAAAAGCCTTTTAAATGTTGCTTGCTGCACACAGCATGCTGGCTCCTTTGACCGATCCGCTGGAGAAGCTGTGTCAGCTTCTTTTATGCTGCTACTGGTTCTCCCACGCAGGCTTTCTCAGTTTCAAGAAAAACTTGTCCCTTACTTCCATACAAGTGAAAGGGGAAAACCCTGGCCAGGTCTGACAACATCCCAGCTCATATCAGAGGAATTTAACAGCCTCTCTTGGCTTACAGGTACAATTCTGCACTGGAGGCTGAGGTGCAATTACAGAATGTGTGGAAGTGCTAACCTAAAGACTGCAGTGATAAATTGCTGTGGAAACACAGTCGTACCACTGTGATGAAAAAAGCTTCTTTGGACAAAGCCCATGAACTGCAGGAACTGCATACTCAGTAGTGATGCAGTTGGGTAAAGCACCTTGCTGAATTTGGACATTATTTAGCATTATCAGTGGATATTTCATTACTTTGATGTTTAATTCACTCATCATTGTCACTTAGAAAATATCATGGACTAAACAGAAGACTGAATTTTGTTTCCAAACAAGGATCTATGCAGTCATGAGTTGCACAGTTATTCTTTAGTTATTCAGATGTTTGCTGGGTAACACTGATGTGTCAGCCTGTTCTGCTTATGGATGCACATCTAGGTACTGCCACTTTATGCTCAGGTCAGCAAATGCTGCTATCATATCACAGGATTAGTCAAAGGAAATATTCACAATTGCTTAATACGTTGTAGACTTACAAGCTGCTATTTATGCAGGAATGGGTTACCTGTTACTGCCAGAACAGGAACATGTTGATGTGGACATGCACAGAACTGCACACCAAAAGCTGTCGGGCTGTGGCAGTGTCCAGGCAGTCTCTGGGGTGGCCAGATGGCTGATATGCTGAGGAGTCTCAGGCTTTTAGCTGCCCTTACAGATTTTTCATAATTGTATGCTTGGTCTGATTCCTGACTGGACTTGTTAACACACCCTCAAGCAAGATGTTCATTGGTCTGTTATTTTGTCATGGTGCTTTTTTAAGAACTGTAGCTCTGAACCTGTTTTTTTGGGTTTTGGTTGTTTTTGGGGGTTTTTTGTGCTGACTACAGTACAAGGAGAACAAAAGAAATTGCCCATAACTCAAACAATTTATAGTTTACCTCTAAAATAGAATGCCCCTTAAGTCTATAAACAGTATGAATATACAATTGCAAGTTTAGGAGTCGGAGATGAAAAAGAAGGGATTGTCTTGTACAACTATTCCATGCATAATACTTCTACAAAAAGAACTGATGCATCTTTAAAGGGCAGTTTATTCTACCATGACAGGTTTTTGACCATAGGTCCTTTTATAAGCACCAATTACTTTCATATCCTGTGCTTGGCACTTGAAAATCTTAATCTATAAATTTAATAATAACTGCTTCTCAAGGCCTAACTGAATTCTGGTAGTAGAAGCTGAAGGTAATAGAAAGGATCAGAAGAATCAAATATAAAGTATTTCACAAGGAATTACCTCTTATCTTTATTCCACTTGTTCCCTCTCTGGTCCTTCCTTCTCTCTGTTTAACCCATATCTCCCATATTCCATTGAGCTCACCTGAAAAACAGTGTCAGTTGCCTATGATCAAAAGGCAGATATTGCTCAGCAATGGGGAAATCAGAGTTCTTGCAGAATGGGCTTGACAACATCCAGGAGTGCTATGAAACTGAAACAGAAAACACTTGTTTTAGTTATCTGAGCTTCACCTTGACTTAGCTGCATGCATAATCCCCAGCAGTGCTGTTGTAAGGCCAGGTTCTACTTCTTTGAACTAAAGCCATTGTACTAATGAAGTCAGTGAGGCTGCGATGGACTGTTTTCACTCTAGCAGTTCCTTCATATCTACCTGTATGAAAAGATGCAGCAGATAGTTTTTGGTATTTTCAGTTAAGAAGGATTAATCTGTGTTTAGCTTTGCCCACTGTAGTGCTGTGCCTTTGCATTAAACAAGTGGTTTGAAACTTGTTTAAATGAAGCTATCCCACAAATTTTTGCTTCCATTGCTGCAAGCTTTGCTAGAAAACCACACTTCATCTCTGGTGCTTGACAGCACTGGTTCTGCTTATCTGAGTGGGCAGGGAGGGGAAGAGGGAGATCTCATCACTTTTTTAAAAAATACAGTTTGAAATTCCAAAGCAGAATGCTTTTAATGGCCTTCCTTGCCATGGTTAAGTAGACTCCAAGATCAAAGTTGACCCACCCATGTCTTTTTAATAGCAAACTACAACCACTTTAATTCCTGCCTCAGCATTGATTAGATGTGGTACAAACTGCACTGACAGCCTCCTGCCTCGTAGACTCTGGCAGAATGTTCAGTCTTAAAATTCACATAGGATTTGTCTCTAGGACTCTGCAAGATGAACTGGAAAGAGTGTCATTCCACATACTCAACAGTGTGCAAATGCTGACTTTGCAAGCTGACATAGCTGTTTTTAAGCAGAAATACAGAACAAACTTCAAAAACGTTTTAATATCCAGATCTCAGTACCCCAAGTGATTCCCAATTAGACCTGGAAATAGGTGACCAGATGTGACGTTTGCAAATGCTGGAAGCTGATAGCTGCTGGGTGCTTTGAAAATCTGCTCTGATATAATTTGAGAACATTTCTTCACTCACTTCTACCTGCCGAGGACTGTGGGTTGTTTTGCTTTCCACGGGCTCTGTTTATCACTTACCTTGATGATAGCTAAGTCTTAAAGTAGTGCAGAAAACTCAGAAATAAAGTCACCACATGAATGCTGCTTTTCAGTGTAGCAAAGAAAACAAATTTCCTGAATACCTTTTGTGCAAATATGAAAAACATTTTTAAATGCTGACTTAAAAGAAAGGCTAAACATTACTGAGAAAATAATGGGGGAACTCCATTGCTTACTTTACAAATCAGCAGCTTCAGGACTGGGATGCCATTAAAAAGGTTTAGATTTTAGTATTTGGAATAGATTACCCTTTTAAATTAATGGGGACTCTGACTAAATTTTTCAGCTTTGTAAGTCTTTGTTTTTTTTTGAGGGTTTTTTTGTTTGTTTGGTTTGGTTTGGGTTTCTTTGCTGGTTTGGTTTTTGTTTTGTTTTGTGAGTTTTTTGGGTTTTGTGGGTTTGGTTTTTTTCTGTTTTTTTTTTGTTGTTTTTTTGTTTATTTGTTTGGTGTTTGTTTGTTTACACAGAACTGTCAGCATTTAAAATTCTGAGATTATGAGATCTGGAAAACTGGTTCCTTAGGTAAGACACAGAAATGCAACAGAAGTTAATATATCCTTTCCAACAGTAATGAAATCTGCAAGTGATGGGGATTCTCTCAATACTATGTTTTCAAGGAGAGGAGGGAGAAAGATGTTCTTTCTTATCCTGTTAATAAAACCACTGCCTTGCCCACATTTGCAGAATACATGCAAGATCAAGCAGATTCCTATTCACTAAGCAGAATAAAGTGTGTAGTTAAATAAATAAAATCTGTAAGTGTATTTTTATACTGACTGGATAAACAAAATGAAGTTGATTTATGTAATAAAGGATTCATGCATAGCCAAATCAGCATTTGTCATATGTGGTTTCCTTCTCAATTGCCTGCATCAGGAGAAAAGCCATTCATTGTGATTCTTCTTTATCCAAGGGTTCAGCAATGCACTCTGAAAGCTCTTACATTGAAGACCTAAGGAGAGAGAGCAGAGGTAATTGCAATACATTGCCAATAAAATAACCAGCTAAGCATTCCTGCCATTTGGGTTCACGAGCTTTTTGTGGCCTTTGAGATGGGGAGGGTTAGTGAGAAACACAGAGGGAGAGTGCGATTCCCACAAGGGCTACTCATAACTGTGTCAGGGCTTGATTGTGCACTTGGGGTGCCCAAATTATAGGATTGGTAATGCTCTGCTGATGTTAGCTTGGTATTTCAACCTGGCTAAGCCTGGGACTGTGGGGGTCTTAGAGTGCCATGGGCTGCAGATGGCAAGAGCAGCAATGCTGTTGCTCCTTGCTGTATGTGTCTCAGGTAAAATTGGAACAGAAAAGAGCGTTTCAGGGAGGACTAAACTCCTGCCTCAGCTTTTATGTTTTTTCCTCTTCAGATTCCTCTTGTTTTTGGCAGTTGGCTTGTAATGTTTTAAACACTGTGCTTTAACGTAAAGTCAATTTTATTGAAGAGGGAAGAAATGCAGACTATTTTAAAACAAATAAAAATATTCAGTTGTGATCCCAAATCTTCTAGATCAATTGCTGAAGGCATAAGTTTGCCTGCAAGTATTGTGCTACATGGAAATTTCACACGGTGGCATTTATATGGACTTTTCCTTCAAATACAATGAAATAAATTATATAAGTAAATTACTGGGACTGCTAAAACATGCCACTTAGGATGATTCACAAAGATTAATCTATTGCTTTAAGATACCAAGCAGCCAATTAAAATTTTTATTCAGCTATAAGCTGCTGAGGAATTAAAATTTAGCTATCCTAATTCTGTGGCTAGTTGAACCAGAAAATAATCAAACAATAGAGTTTGTCATGACCATCATTATGTTGAAACAAACAAACAAGAAGTGCTCCTTAGCAGTCTGGGGTTTTTTTCAGCATTCCTCCAAGTAGAGAAAAAATGCAGAACTTTAAGCTTAAGCAGTAATTAGCTTAACAGATGCCTGAAGGAAAGACTGGGCCAACTATCAGCACCTCCCTTCCAATAAAAAGAACACTGCTTTAGTATTGAAGCAAAATGGACTGTGTCTCTTTATTGGAAACATAACAATGCTCCATGTTTTAGCTGAACAGAGATGAGTATGATTTCTACTGATGTAAACGAAGTAATCATTCTGTTTTGCTGGATGTGACTGGAGTTCAGGATAGGATTAGAAGTGGGCTGAAAATACAGACTGACTCCATGGAAAATAGAGGTTTTGGATATTCCAGTTGGATGCAGAATGAAAATTAATGACAATTAAAAAAAAAAAAACCAAGTAAGCTCTGCTTCAGTCTGAAAAGTTGTTGGTTGATTGATGATTTGGTCACTCTTCAGACAGATTTTAGAGCCTAGACATGCACAATTCTTTAAAAATCACTAGTGTTGCATGTACCTAAAATGTGAAAGAAGGACTCCCTCAACCTGGTTTGGTAACCAGTGACAGGACCCTGAGATCAGCTCAGTTGGTTAGAGCAAGGTGCTAACAACACTAAGATTGTGGGTTTAATCTCCTTATGGGCCATTCACTTAAAAGTTGGAGTCGATCCTTTTGGGTCCTCTCCAACTCAGAATATTCCGTGATTCTATAACCTGAGTGAATGGCATGAAGCCGGGTCAGGAGACGTTTAGGTTGGATGTTAGCAACAGGTTTTTCAGCCACAGAGTGGTTGAGCAGTGGAACAGGCTTCCCAGGGAAGTGGTCACAGCCTCAAGCCTGACAGAGTTCAAGAAGTGTTTATCAGTGTTCTCAGGCACATGGTGTGAGTCTTGGTGCTGTCCTGTACATGGCTAAGGGTTGGACTTCAGTGACCCTTGTGGGCCCCTTCTAATTCAGGATATTCCATTGTTTGGGTAAGTCTGTATAAGTGCACAACTTGTTACACAGTGAATTCTGTACTGTTTGTTAAGTATAGAACCCCATCAAGTTCTGGGAATAAAAGTGCTTTTAGGGGATCAGTGCTTTTTGCTTTGAATATAAAGATTTCAGCACTTTAAGTAACAGCAGGAGTCCATTATTTTGCAGCAGTATACTTATCCTACTGATAAGTAGATGTTTCTGATCATGCTTGAAATGTCAGTTTAGCTGCCTTTGATGGTGTGTTTCCCTGTGTGTGATATCAACAGACGTGGCTGTGTTTCAGTTCCCTGTATCAGACAGAACGGGACTTTGATGAGCTCTGCTGACTGAGGAGGCGAGGGAAGGAAAGTTGATGTTCACATTAGCTGGTGATCAGGCTGGCCCAAAGAGGTCAGGAGCGTCCTGGGTTTTGCCATGGCTTCCTGCTTCATTCCAGAGAGG